>ONZH01025471.1:0-324467 GCA_900303285.1 Rhinella marina | reverse complement strand
GAGGGATCTATCCAATGTGGGTTAGTGTCAGACCAATAGCAGTTTTGTTTGTTAACTTCACCATTCACATAAAAGTTTGCCTCATCACTGAACAAAATGTTCTGTGTAAACTGAGGGTCATGTTCCAATTTTTGTTTTACCCATTCTGCAAATTCAGTGCGCCGATCTGGGTCATCCTCGTTGAGATGCTGCAGCAGCTGGAGTTTGTAAGGGTGCCATTTGTGAGTAGCTAATATCTGCCGAAGGGATGTTCGACTGATGCCACTCTCCAGTGACATGCAGCAAATGTTAAGCTGAGGGCTATTGCTGAATGAAGCTAGGACAGCCACTGATGTTTCTTCATTAGTGACAGTTTTCATGCGTTCACATTTTGGCAAATCCAACACTAAACCAGTTTCACAAAACTTGGCAAGCAGTTTGCTAACTGTACCATGGGAGATGGGTGGTCTCGTAGGGTCTCTTGCATTGAAATCTGCTGCAATGACCCGGATACTGCGTTCACCAGACATCAACACTATTTCTATCTGCTCCTCATGTGTTAACCTCTTCGACATGTCAATGGCTGTACACAAAGAGAAGCTTGTAAATAACTCATGAAAGAATAAAGTAACGTTAAAACCAAGCACACCATTGTTTTTCTTGTGAAATTCTCAATAAGTTTGATGTGTCACATGACCCTCTTCCCATTGAATAAACTAAAGTTGGATCCAAAATGGCCGACTTCAAAATGGCCGCCATCTTGAAAAGTTTTCCCCTCCCATATACTAATCTGCCACAAACAGGAAGTTAATATCACCAACCATTCCCATTTTATTTAGGTGTATCCATATAATTGGCCCACCGTGTATATTCCACTTTACAGACATTAGCATCAAGCTGTCCCCCCAATGGGGCCACCATGCTGCCCATTCATTCCTCCCTATCTGAGGACAACATAAACTGATAATATATATTTTGAGCAAAATGCTGGATCACTTACTTGAACTGACCAGCCTGGTCTGCTAAAATCCGTATTGAGCAGCTCCAAGTGAGAAGTGAAGTCCACCCAGTACAGAGCAGGATCTAGGGAGTCTTCATATTCATGATCTCCTGGCTTTTCCCTGATTCACATCTTTCTTCCTATTCGAATCAGCAGCCAGGGGAGAAGAAAGCCATGAATATGAGGACTCCCTAGCACAGTGTTCACTAACTCCAGTCCTCAGGGCCCACCTACCAGTCATGATTTGTGAATATGCCACAGAATGAATACCTATGGTAAATCCTGATGCGTTGAAACTAATTATATCACCTGCTGAATACTAAGGAAATCCTGAAAACAAGACCGGTAGGTGGGCCCTGAGGACTGAAGTTGAGGAACACTGCCCTAGCACACGGTCTGTATTGACTGGACTCCAATGCTTGGCTCGAGCTGCTCAATTCAAAATTTAGTAAAAGTCATTCAAGTAAGTAACTCTGAGTTTTGCTCAGGGTACCTGTCACTGTTTTATGCTGCCATCAGATAAGTTGATTCTGTTTAAGGGTACCTTCATGTTTGATTCTCACTTTGGGTACGAGAGATAAGCGCTCATTTTAAACGAATGTATCTTCTTCCAGTTCCATGAGTTATGCATAGTATTTTTCTTCTGCATGTGAATAAATTTGATGTTGGCAAAGTGCTTTTCTGTGGCGTTCTCAGCTCATTGGTGTAGGAGTATGATTTGCACCTGTACATATTCCGGACAAGCTCATGTTTTGAATGCAGTTATGCCCACCCAGTTCAAAAACTTGCATGTAGTCTTCTTGTACGCTTCAGGAACCAGTGTCTAACCTCTGCCTGTCTCAATCATGCAAATAAATGTGCTGCTGGTGAATTGCCTTTCCATGTTGCTCTAAGCTTGGCTTGTTGGTTTTGGGTTATTTGTGTTTCAGGTGTGAGAGGTCCTGGACAAGCCGCCCTTTTGAATAGTTCCAGTACTCCAGGTTCATGAGTTGCATATAGTCTTCTTCTTGTGCATTTCTAGAACCAGTGTCCAACCTCTGACTCAAGCATGCCAAAAAACATGGTGTTGGCAAAGTGCCTATCCAAGTCCTTCTCAGGTTGGCTTGCTGGTCTAACGGAATGATTGTTGCTAAATACTGAAGGAGCCCTCTTTTTTTTTAATACAGTTTATCTGTAATGCTTCTCTTGCTTTTGTAGGTACCAACCATACTCATCACATTGCACAGAAGTTTGCTTGTCAATAGCCATTGAAAAAGCCTGCAAGAAATTCTTATCACTCAGGACAATATTGTTGGTCTATAGCATTGATGGCTAACCTCCGGCACTCCAACTGTGGTGAAACTATGAATCCCAGCATGCTCCATTCATTTCTGTGGAGCTCTGAGAACAGCCAGGCAAGTGTACATCTTGAAAGTTGTAATTTTACCACAGCTGAAGTGCCGGAGGTTAGCCATCACAGGTCTATAGATACTATTCTTGCTACAGGGGTGAGAGGTCCCAAAGTCAAATCTCAGATGAGGCCTGACTGTTGTGGCTTTGCCTTCCTTTGCCATCTTTTAAGAACAGATTTCTGTTTTTTACCAATTTACATAATGGACAGAGGTGTTTCTTGAGAAGCATTGTTTTTAGGGTAACAAAGACCTTGGCCAATCCATACATGTGTAAAAAGTCCTAAAACTGTAATGCAAGCATAACTGTCTTCTGTGGTCCAGCTGTAAAGTTGGAGGCCCCCGTATCTGCAATGTAAACACATCAAGCTGGTATCTTCCACATCCATAGGACACAAAATAGTTGTGGTCACATGGCTTGTTTATGGTGACTTCACTGGGCTGTTCCTCACTTCCTCCTCTACAGCACAGGCACAGTGGTAAGTGGCTGCATCTGACACATGTGCAGATACAGGGTATTCTGGTGCCGCATTTGTACATGCTCCAGATGCATCCGGTTACTGCTCAGCTGAACCAAATGGGTGGAACAAAGGAAGGACTATTACCAGCACTGTTCAATTTTTTTTGTAACTTAAAGAGCTTCTCCAGGAAGTAAGAAAATGAAAATACTTAAATATTACTATAAATCTTTTCCCAAATACCTTTCATTAGTTATAATGACTTGTTTTGTCTCAGGAGCAATCATTAGGAGAAATAAAATGGCCACTGTCCTGTTAGTACACACAAAACCTGTCCAAATCACACAGGAGGAAAAGTTACTTCACAACCATGAGCTACAATGTCAGGTATTATAATCCTGAATACAGCTGATAAGAATTTTAGCTAAATCTCTGTGGAGATCATAGACATGAAAATGAGGATGGACAGGACAGACTGAGGTAATGTGGGGCTGTGGTAATGGAGACTGCATACAAGAGCTGCTGCTCATTAGTCACATCCCCTGTGGGAATGGAGTTCTGTACTTCATGTCTCCTCATGAACTCCATTCCTACAGAGATTCAGCTGAAGATCTTATCATCTGTAATCAGGATCATAATCCCTGACAAGCAGAGCAGAGAGGAGGATGAGGCAGCTCTTTACTTCCATGTTCTGAAGTAACTTTGCCTGCTCTGTGATTAGGACAGGTTCTAATAAGACGGCAGCCATTTTATTTCTTCTAATGATTGCTCAAAAGACAAAATTAGTCATTATAAATAATGAAAGGTATTTGGATATATATTTATAATAAACTAATATTTAAGTATTTTTACCCCTTTAATTCATCTTTTTTCTTTTGTATTGTATTTTACCAACTATTCTTCTGAATAGGGAACATGCTTCAAGACACCATCCTCTCAAACACTCTTGGACCAAGCGAGCCTCCTCTATTTTCATAACGCTGTGCTAGTCTGTAGGCGTTGTTCTGAATCTTGAGGGTGAATGTCTGCTATTTCAAGGCCAAATGTCCTCCTCTGTGCTATATTTACAAGACATCCATGAGGAAGATGTACTAGGCCAAGGATGGCCAACCTGGGGATCTCCAGCTGTTGCAAAACTACAACTCCCAGCATGCTCAGACTGCGTACAGCAGGGCATGGGGGGAGTTGTAGTTTTAAAACAGCTGGAGAGCCACAGGTTGTCCTACAGCATTCCTATGCACATTTCCCCCAAAATAAGAACACAAGCATTAAATTGAAAAACCAACACAAATTTTCCACCAACTCTAAAGAACCATCCTTGAGGGTAATTCTGTAGAATCATTCCTGGCTCCATGCTCCAGATCCATCTTATTTTGAACAGTGGTCCTTGGGGACAGATGCTCATTAGAGGCTGCAGATGAAGTTATGAGTAATGACAGTGACCTTCCCCTGATGTGACTGGGTCCCTTTTGAAAAGATAGAGTACTCAGCACCGACAGAATTACAACACATCCACCACTGCTTGAACTGTAAATGGTGCTGGGTCATCACCAAGATGTGCCAGATTCACATCACAGTGGACAGCATGTCCTGGTGCATGCAAGAGCCTCTCCACCAACCACATCGCTCTCCAACTTCAACACTGGGACTAGGCCACAGCCCTGATAGACACTCGGGGCCCAGATTTACAAATCCTATAAATGGCAATAAATCGGCACCAGATTTATCACAGGAGCTCAGGCTGGATGATAAATCTGGTGCAGGGATGCACACTTTACTGTGACTTTATACCTACTATAGTTCGGCTTACTTTGAAACAGTTTTACACCAGAATTGTGGTGCAATATTGGCACATCATAGGTCTGCCCTTTGTTGAGCATGTCGGGAAAAAAGTGTAGAAACTAAGGTTGAGCGAATCGGGGTCAGACTGCTGTATCTGAACCCGATTATTTTGAAAAATGGGCTCTGTCCTAGTGTAAAATGTATAGTCTCCGTGGACGTCTTTCCAAAGTTTCAGCAAATATTGCGAGATTTACTTTGCCTCGCCTATATCACGTGTCACTTTGTTTACTTTGTTCACATAAATTACTGTATCAAAGTATGAAGCTGAACCTGGCTTCATTAACGAGGCATGAAGCTGATTTCAGCTTAGCATTTTGACACAGTAATGTATGAAAATAAACAAAGTGACCTCTGCGGAGCCCATATTCTTAACAAAGTTTTGAAAAAATTAAGTGCAAATAGAGCAATCCGAACCAGGAGGGGGAAAATACCCAGCTACAGCTCCTTCTGTTCTGGATAGTTATGCTGCTGTGACTAACGGTACCATATCATCTTGTATTATGTAGTACAAGAAGTCCCCAGACAAGAAAAAAAGGTTCTACATATAAAAACTACTAAAAGTGCAACATAGCGAACAAATGTCCAGTTTAACAACCACCAAGAAGGCTCTTCCATATCTTCTCTCTACCTCCTCATGAGATTATTTGATTTGGTTGATAAATAATTTTGCAGAATTAGGTTATAAAAATGTATTTTATTTCATTAACAGAAAAAGATTAAGTGCAATATACAACTGCTTGATATATTTTATTTTTTGAACAGTAACCTTCCTGCTGAACTGTTCTACATATCATTTAGTAGGTGAAGCAGGAGCAGCTTGACTAATACACAGCAGTGATCTTCTTCTATTAACGACCACATACAATTTCATCAAAAGCAGCGGATCCTCTGGACATTTAAGGCTGAACAATTTATGTCAGACTATAAGAAGGAGAAAGAAACAGATGAGCAAATTAGTGAAATTGCTTAACAGGAACATCATGACAACAAGTAGGTGGTTGTAATTAAGAGAAAACTGGCACAGTAGTAAAGCACTAGGGTGAAGCCTAGAGAAAGGGAACCCCCACAAGAGAGCTTTGGGATTGTGGAAATTAACATCTGCTGACCATCTAACCAGTATCCAAGATTCAATTATCTAGACCCAAACAATGTCCACAAGACATTTGTCCGGAGGTGAATCTCGACCCTACTAAATAGTTTTATATTTTAACAGTCCAGGCGTTTTCAGAGCTGGCCGTACAAATGATCTTTATTTGTTATTATTTATATGTAAAATGGAATGATTTTAATTTTTTTAAAAATATATTTTAAAACTTTAACCACTTTTTTGAAGCCTGACCTCCTCTCTATGTACATGTGATCACTATATTGCTTATATTACCAAATGGTCGGCTCACATATAACCAATAGTGTTTTTATTAAAGAATAAATAAAATAAACAGTGCAAAATAAATTATACTAAATAAAAATTCTTATTTCAAATGCATAATATACATTTAAAACATCCCATATATGGTTGCAATTGCGGTTATCACGGTCCCTCCAATATTCCAGGTGTGGAGCTCACACAGTATCCTGAAATATAATTTTCTCTTTGTATATATGTATTGAATAGCCAGGAAACGATGTTTCTCAAAATTCAGACTTCAGATAGTCAATGACAACAGATGGAAATATTTTTGCTGGATATAATGTGTCCAGAGTGGGTCCAGTATTACGTTTTTACCCACTATTCTGCCTATAATCAGCAGAGTCAGTTTAGAGTTGCTCCGGTACCGGTGTTTTTCACCATACCATAGTATCTCCAAGTCTTGCGAATTAGCGTTATTTTGCAAACTCACCGGACCTTATGCCTGAAGACCAGACTGTTAGTATTGTACTCGGTTGTATCTGAGCCAGTAGATTGACAACTATTGAGAAACATTGCTGTGGAAAAGACTCTAGTATTGTGCCATTACCCGCAGAAGAACACACGTGGAGGAACACCCCGGTGTCTCTAGAACGCAAGTGCTTGAGAAAAGAATGGGGATATCGCTGTAAGCGGAGAGCTGGAGTCCAGCTATCCGGCACCCCAGGAGGACGCAAGCACCAAACCAACGGCACGGGGGACCTCCACAGCGGGAACACAATCTTGTCTTCGGGCATAAGGTCCGGTGAGTTTGCAAAATAACGCTAATTCGCAAGACTTGGAGATACTATGGTATGGTGAAAAACACCGGTACCGGAGCAACTCTAATCTAACTCTGCTGATTATAGGCAGAATAGTGGGTAAAAACATAATACTGGACCCACTCTGGACACATTATATCCAGCAAAAATATTTCCATCTGTTGTCATTGACTATTTGAAGTCTGAATTTTGAGAAACATCGTTTCCTGGCTATTCAATACATATATACAAAGAGAAAATTATGTTTCAGGATACTGTGTGAGCTCCACACCTGGAATATTGGAGGGACCGTGATAACCGCAATTGCAACCATATATGGGATGTTTTAAATGTATATTATGCTTTTGATAAGAATTTTTATTTTGCATAATTTATTTTGCACTGTATTTTATTTATTCTTTAATAAAAACACTATTGGTTATATGTGAGCTGACCATTTGGTAATATTTGTGTACATTAAAGCTAAGTCTGGTAATTAGCAGGTCGTGCAATCTCTAGGTGAGCACTTCAATAAATTTAGACTATATTGCTTATGCCTTGGGAAAATTATGTCTATGAGAAAATTGCTATGTTCCTACTGAACTCTGCCCAAGGCAAGGCTCAATAGCAAATTTACTATAGCAGGCTTAGGAGCCTTCACAAGGCTGCTGGCTGCGATAACAACTGAACGGCTCCCACTATCTCGTCAAGGAGGGGGAAAGGGTTGGGTCATAGGAAGCAGTCCACTCCGGGTAAATCACCTCTCAGATGATGTGGTTGCAAACGACCATGGCTTCTGAGAGGTTATATGAATGTAATCAGAAATGTCTCTGATCATGGACACTGGCAGACAATGTCTGCTGTGTAAAACAGCAGGCCTGCTAACCTCTTGAGCGGACTCCATTTTTAAAGACCAGACATCTGCTGTACAAAAGCCACTGATCCCAAACCAAACTTTTGCATATATTGCATTTCATAATAAACGTTAAAGGAAGTCTGTCACCATGTTTTCATGTTGGCTCATATAGCGTTAATGCGAACGCATATGAATAAAACAGCACCTTTCATGTATTTGTCCCATGTAGAGAGGCTGCACAGTATATGTCTATGATGTATCTTTTTGTACTTCAAATAAAAAAAAAAAAAAAAAAAAAAAAAGGCTGCAAAAACGTGGTTATAAACGTATGCTAATTTGGTCTTATAAGTGCCCAGGGGCGGTGTTATGCAAATGCCCATGCCTAACCAACCCCCCTGCCTTCTGGCCTGCCCTGTAATGATCTTGCGCCATCTTCTTCAGTTCTCGCCTGCACACTTTACTGCTAGGCCCAGGCATGTCGTTAATGCCGTGGCACCGTTGCCCTCTGCTGGTGAACCGGCGCATGCACACCGCACATGTCTGAGCCTCTGCTCATAATGGGCAGAGCACTGCACATGCCTGGCAGTTAAGTGTGCAGGCGAGAACTGAAGAGGACGGAAGATCATTACAGAGCAGGCCAGAGGATACTATGGGGAGGGGGAAGGGTTAGGTGTGTGAACAATGGAAAGGGGCCTGGGCACTTACAGACATAACATGCCCCTGGGCACTTGCGAGACCCAATTAGCATAAAAGTGTATAACCTTGTTTTTGCAGCTTCTCTACATGGAACAAGTACATCAAAGGTACTGTTTTATTCATGTGTATGTGCGCAATAACGCGATATGAGCAGTTTAAACCATGAAGACATGGTGGGTACTGCTCTTAAAAACAACCAACTAATTTTTTTGTAGGACAAGCAACATGATAAAGTTGTTTCATTGGAACAAACCAGCACAAACTTTAAGGTTACATCATGCTATATAACAAACTTCTGCCTAGCCAAAAGGACCAAAAAAGTAACATACCTGTCGATAAGAGAGTCCCTCATGCTCGTTGCAATGGTGCTTGGCTGAGCATCACTTAGCTTAAACACGCTTTCTATGACAGACAGTTCTGTACTGGTTGTGTCCAGGCCGCAGAACGCACACCAGTCATTGACAACCATTCCTGCTGCAATCACTTCACTACCTCGGTTCACTGTTCCAGCCTATAAGAGGAGAAAAGAAGGTCCGTGTCAACCAGGGCTCCCACCGAAAAGAACACCAGATTCTACACTAATTAATTCACATTAGTTTATCGTCAAAACGAAAGAAAAGAAAATAAGCAAATTATCTTTGTGTGTAAGGAATGATCCCACAAACACCATGCTTCATAGGGAAGATGATGGGAGGCAAGAAGGCAACCAATGGATGACAAAGCCTCAGCAACTGGCCAGCCCGTCATCTGCTCCTCAAGCCAACATCATTACTTTTTTTTTTTTTGGAGGGGGTGTTATAAATGGGTTGTCTGACCATCCCTATTTATTGGAGATACCCCTTATTGTTTAAGGGGTATCTGTCAGCAGATTTGCAACTATGGAACTGGCTGACCAGTTACATGTGCGCTTTACAGCTGAAGGCATCTGTGTTGGTCCTATGTTCATATGTGCCTGGATTTCTTAGAAAAATTGTTTTCATATATGCAAACAAGCCTCTAGGTGCAATGGGGGCGTTGCCACTGCGCCTAGAGGCTTTGCTGTCTCTGCAACTGCTGTGCCCTCGGCACTTTGATTGACAGGGCCAGGTGTGATCCTGTTTTTACTGCCTGGTCCTGTCAAAGTGGAGAGGACATGGCAGTTGCAGAGAGAGCAGAGCCTCTAGGTGTAACGGTAACGCCCCCATTGCTCATTTGCATATATTACAACATCATTTTTCTCAGTAATGTGGACACATATGAACATGGGGCCAACACAGACGTCTTCAGCTGCCAAGAGCACATGTAACAGGTCAGCCAGTTTCACAGGTACAAATCTACTGACAGATGCCATTTAAATCATAGTTTCACGTTTTGTTTTGTTTTTACTCATGTCTATTTATATTTTAAAAAATGCATATAATCCTGCAATTATTGCACAGTCCACTATGCATAATAATGGGTCATGATTCAATGTTCTGTGCAGGTAAATTTTCAGTAGTTGTTCTCATTATCCTCACAGGTAGAATTACAATGGTAGATATCTATACACAGATAAATGAATGAGTATATATGAAACATATTTGAAAGCATTTATGGTGATTTTCTATTTCATTTTCCTTGTCAATATCTATATTTAAAAAAAAAACAAAACTAAAATCCTGCTGATTTCACACAGAATCCAACTATGGCCCAAGGGGCTGCTGTCAAAAACAGCAAATCTTAGCGCATTTTAGGCCTAGTGGTAAGAACGAGAACTGTAGGATTTTAGGATATTTAAAAGTCTTTGTACCCGCATGGAGCCCCTCCCCCGAAATACACAGAGCAGCCAGTCAGGCATGTGTGCAGCCACTCCATTCATTACTATGGGAGTTCCGGAGATAGTGGATTGTTGTACTCGGATATCCATGGAGTGGCTGTGTGCATGCCGACCGGCTGCTCCATTCATTTCGGGAGCTCGTGACAGGTGGGGGTTCCAGTGATAACCCTGCCGATCTAATACTTATCTCCTATCTTGTGGATTGGGGATAACTTTACATAACCAGAATACCCCTTTATGAACAACCTACTAAGCAGCACATTATTTACCACAAGGGGGACTTGAAGTAGTGATGACAATTCATCTTGGTCTTCTATCGATGTTTTGGGGTGCACCAAACCCCCCTGATTACTAAATGCACAATAACTGCCAACAAGAACTTGATCAGCAACAGTCTGCCTGAAAACTTCCACTTTAAGAACATCTGCTAGGATCTCCTCTGTCTCCTGTAACACAAGAAGAAAAAAAATACAAAGCAGTTATTATATAGAATGAAATAAAACAAATCAGGGCGGTAGACCACGCTGAAGAGCATGACAGCAGAAACCTGGCAGAAGTGTGGGCACAGCTAGAATCAATCCTCCATTAGTTGCCAGCTTTCAGAGCAAAAATTCCATTGTCAAATGTTGCTTTAAGTTACATAAAATGAAAAAAACAAGTTGTACTTAAATTTCATTCCCTCCTGATGGTGATGGTTCCCTGATACCCTGTCAGCCTTTGCTTACTCCACTGCAGCCATGGTACACACCCCAAACTGGTCACCTCCCCTCTTTACCCTTACTGAAGGCTAATAGCAATTCATTCATAACTAGAAATAAAGGAATGGCACAACCTAGAGGCATAAGAATAGATGTATCAGAATTGCTACATGGGGAACCAGGGCTGTGGAGTCGGAGCCGTTATAAAATGGACCGACTCCGACAATATATAATAAATTGGTACAGTTAGCTCAATGATGAAAATGATGAAATGTCTATAAATGTCTGTTCTATTCCTGAACTAAGGATCTAGGCTTTCAGTTGAGATGAATGTGTGCTGCTCCTCCGCTACAGATCAGAGGAAAAAGGCACTGGGAAGGAATGGCTGCACTCATCTCAGATCTGCTAGAGAAAACAGGATTAAAGAGGTTACAAATATTAGCTTTCAACATAAAGGGATATTTTCTAAATACAGTGGTCAGTCATGATCTATAGACAGTTCAGCAGGTCTCTCACTGCACACAGGTTGCTATGGTGACCTGCAGACCAGAAAGACTTATCTGATTGGCTGAGAGCAGTGAAGAATGATAGGACTGAGCTCCGAGTGATTAACTGCAGTAAGCAAAAGGTACAAGTGTTGTGAAGACTGAGAAGCATGGCTTTACCTGGAATTGTGTTAGAGATCACAATCTCCTGCTCTGTCCGAGTAAGTTAATATATGCTAATAACTGCTGGAGACCCATCCACAGTCTGAGGAGACAGAGTGCATGCAAACTGCCTGTCAGCCAGTGAATCAATGTGCTGAGAAAACCCCTTTAAGGCAAGTATGTCTCAGTATGTCTAAACTTTCAATAAACTGTGCTTAAATCAATTGATCAGTGCATCTTCTCTCTGTATGCTTTATGTTTTCGTTTGCATTTCCTCTGATGTAAAACCCTTAGGGCCTTATGTATGAAAAATGTCTAGGTTTGCCCATAGAAACCAATCAGAGCTCCCCCTTTCATTTCTTATAGTGCTCTGGAGAAAAGAAAGGGGAGCGCTGATTGGTTGCTATGGACAACAAAGAAAGTCTTAGACCTAGACAGTTTTCATACATCAGGCCTTTAGTGAGCTGTACCCAGAGAAAAGCTTGATACTGAAAGTTCAGAGTAAAGATATCTAGTAAAACGTGTATTACTAACTTTTTTTTGTCATGACATATCTGTAATATTGATTTATGCAAAGTTTGTTTAAAGTTATCACTTAAACATGCGCCATTTATGAGGGAGTCGGATTGCGAGTTGGAGTTAGGGGAAATTGAGGAGTCAGAGATGGAGTTGGGCCTTTGGCTTACCAACTCCACAGCCCTGTGGGGAACGCATGAAGATATTAAAACAGGCATGTCAGGAGTAGTGACAGGTCCTCTATAACAAGTGAGGATCGGATAGCTGGGACCACCACCAATCCCAAGATCCCTGAAAGTTGCCCCTTCATTCATTCTCTATAGGACCAATGTACGAAGCCAGATCTCCAGAATCCCCACAGAGAATGAATGCGGTGCCAGGACACATGCTGGACCTGCTGTTCCATCGGGATGGGGGAATGGAACCCCTATTCTCAGGACTGGTGGGGGTCCCAGCAGTTGGACACTACCCTGTTGTCACACAAATCCTTTAAAATGGCTCCGATCACCACTGCATTTCCAGAGAATTTGCCATAAAGGTTTGGAACATCACAAAAGAATAATTACTGTATACACGGCTAACTGAATACGAATAAAATATACTTACTAGTACTATGTAATGGAATTGTATAAAAGCTACAGAAACAGGAAAAATAACCATCGACGTAATGCAAGGTGAGGTCTGAAAAGCATACCCGGTCCAGATCGGGGTGTACCAGGGCGACATAGTCGTTACAAGCCATCACATTCCCTAAGGCTGAGAGGCGCTCCTCCACTCTCTGGATCCGGACAGAGTCTGGCAAACTGTTTCTGATGTGCTGGAGCTCTTGGTCTGTGGTGTTGTTTGGAACTAAAAGGCCATTTCGGTTTCCTAAAAGAAATGGTAAAGATCGAAAAGGGAAAAAAAGGCTTTATTAGATACAACACAACGGGTTTAGGATTTGATCAGGTCTCTTGTTGCTATAAGTCATCTTCTAAGAATGGCCTTCACATGAGGGTTTTACTGGCAGATTGTATTCCCAGCTTGAGACCTTGAGATAGGCCTTCAATATGAGATCATCAGAGACCCCCTTGATCTCTCTCCGGGTAAGTCCACACGTAATAGAATGTGGAAAATCTGCTACAAATCCGTGGCAAGATCTGAATGAGTTACATGCCGATATGAATCTGCATTACCAACAATGAATCCCACAGCAAAAGTCAGCTGCATAAATTGAAACCCTATGGATAAAGAATGGCTCTTTAGGTTATGTCCAGATTCTGTTGCGGAATCTCATCCATTTTGCAGCAGATTTTCCCCTCACACTATTCCACTACAGAAGATGCATGGTATACAGCACATATGGCCACACATAGTAGATGAATGGGACCACCTAATGTGTTTGGAAGGGTCCAGGTCTAGCTCTCAGCTGACCAAGCGTGTAGGTGTATGGCCATTCTTAAAGAGGTTGTCCCATCTCACTGTTTCCACAGCAAGATCTTACTAAGCGTGGGCCCCAGGTGGCCGGGTTTATGGAAACTGCCAAGTGTAGCTGTTGTATGGCACATGGAAGTTCTGATGGGTACATACCTACACACAGTCTCTCTCTGTATACATATATATACGGTTGTATGGTACATTGAGGTTCTGATAGGTACATACCTACACACAGGCGCTCTCTCTCTCTCTATATATATATATACACACACTGTTGTATGGCAAATGGAGGTTCTGATAGGTACATACCTACACACAGGCTCTCTCTATACATATATATACTGTTGTATGGCACATGGAGGTTCTGATGGGTACATACCTACACACAGTCTCTCTCTCTCTCTATATATATATATATATATATATATATATATATATATATATATACACACTGTTGTATGGTACATTGAGGTTCTGATAGGTACATACCTACACACAGGCTCTCTCTATATACATACTGTTGTATGGCACATGGAAGTTCTGATGGGTACATACCTACACACAGTCTCCCGATGATTCTGCATCCAGCTATTGACGCGTGCACAACTGGTATGGTCTCAGAAAGCTCCCCTTCAAATACACTGCAGGAGAAATAGTCAGAATTACTGCAGGTTTTCTTGCACGGTGCAGTCTCATTACACAAGCGTACATATTTTATTATATAATATACACAGCCCCGTCACATACAAGTTTCAGTTTTTTTTTTAAATGTGCTATTAGATGGAGTTAAAAAAATAAAAACTAAATCAGTGAAGAAATCTGCCAATAAGGGGCAGTTTCAAACTAGTTTGTCCCTTAAAGGGGCTGTCCTCCTTTTTCTTACTGATAAGGGATGAGCGAATCAACTTCAGATGAAATATCCAAAGTCAATTAGCATAATACTTCGTTTGAATATTGTACAGAGCTGGAGGTCCATATAGTATTAGAATACTATGAGCCAAAGGTATTACTTCACGAACTCTCACAAGACTTCGCATAACAACTTCATAAATCAATTTCTACTGTAAACAGGTTTGGTTCCAAGTGGTGAATGGAGTGCCGGGGCGCATACCCAACCTCAACTCATTTTAGGGGCCCCTGTTCCCATGATCAGCGGGGGCCCCAGTAGTAGGACCCGCACTGATCTAATAGTTATCATCTATCCTGTGGGTAAGGGATAATTTTGGATCACTGGAATACCCTTTATAGTCCACAGGGTCCACTGGCCAAGTGACAGATCTATCACTGTCTGCCACTATTTTTCTATGACCAAAATGTAGTTGTGAACAGCGCCTAACAGCCCCTTCCATGATTGACTTGACTTGTTTAGGGAACATTCTGATAAAAATGTACCCCTGACCTCTAGACTATATTATATACTATATTGCTGTACAAATGCCCCCACGTGTGACGTCAGCAGGGTCCTGCAGGATTACGTCACCCACCTATAAAAGTTCTCGGAGCCTCCTATGGCCACCAGGCAGTACGTGTTTGTCAATTTCGCGAAGCAACCGATCTCATTATTATTCTCAAAAGAGGCGCGGACCGCCATGTCTGCTCAGGATCTTCTCACTGTAGAAACACACAGAAGAGGCGCTGACTCCATACCTGCCATCATCACAGACCCCCTCATCAGCTCCACCCGCGTCCTTACCTGCTCCCTCTCCGATCACTACACCAGCCTCCCGGCCTCAACCAAACACGTGGCTAGGCCGCCAGCTAATTGCACTTCCGGGTTGCGGCGAGTTGTCAGAGAGAATCTTGGGCACAACCAATAGAAGGCAGCCTACAGGATGACGCGGGAGGTCGGTGACGCCATCTTTACTGTGGGCATTTCCAGTAATGCCGGCATCTTATGTTTGTTTTGTATTAAGTCACTGTCTCCGTATTACTGTAGGACAGAGCTGTCTCTCTCTCCTGTTCATACACTGCCACAAAAATACCGCAAATCTTTAGTACAAAAGTAGGGGTACCACTTTGACTTGCAAAAAAAAAACAAAGGGAGTGAATACCTTTTATTATGCTGTAATCCGGGGATTTAAGGTAATGAACGGGTTAATAGCAACATCCCTGATGGTTTAGGGTAATTAAAGGGGTGTCCACCTTTAATTATAGGGGTATTCCAATTGTATGTTATCATCACCAACTTCATGATAAGGGATAATTATTAGATTGTGGGGGTCCTATTGCTGGAGCCCATACCAATTACAAGAACGGCGACTCTGAGTGGCAGGGCAACCATGCACACCACTTCTCCATTGATCTCTATGGGAGTTCCAGAGACGGTCAAATACAGCATTCCACAATTTCCGAAAGAGAACTGCCATAGAGTTGAATGACCTACCACTCTGTTTATTTTGGGGGGCTCTGAGGGGTACAGATTCCCCATTCTTGTGTAGTAGCTGTCTGACTTCCACCAATCTAATAATTATCCCACGGATAGGGGATAACCTGTAACAGCTGGAATACCCCCTTTAAGTGATGGTCTATGCTTAGGATTTATTTTGCTCGCTTATATAGCGCTACTATATCCCGCAGCGCTGTACTGACATTATCATCACTCGCTGTCCCCCACGGAGCTCACAGTCTAAGGGTCCATTCACACGTCAATTTTGCGGCACGGGTGTGGACCCATTCATTTTCAATGGGGCCGCAAAAGATGCGGACAACACACAGTGTGCTGTCCGCATCTGCACTTCCGGTTCGCAGCCACGCAAAAAAATAGAACATGTCCTATTTTTGTCCAGAGCCACGGACAAGAATAGGCATTTCTATAGTGCCAGCTCATGGCCAGTGAGCGTGTTTTGTGGATCCGCAAAACACATGCGGATGTGTAAATGTACCTTTAGTTCCTTATCAGTATGTCTTTGGAGTGTGGGAGGAGACCAGAGTACCCAAAGGAAACCCACGCAAACATGGGGAGAACATACAAACTCCATGCAGATGTCCTTGGTCGGATACAAACCCAAGATCCCAGTGCTGCAAGGCACCAGTGCTAACCGCTGAGCCACCATGCTGCCCATCATTAGCTGGTTGGCAGTGGTCTAACACCCCGCATCCTGATCATGGGAGCAGCACGGCAGTGATGAGTTCAGTCCACTACAAAGTTGATGCCAATATCTGCTTCCAGGGCCATAGATATTGGCGAACAGTTAATCAGCGGGGGTGCAGGGTGTCAGACCACGCTAGTCAGTTAGTGATAGCCCATCCCGAGGATAGGACCATCTTTTAATGAAAAGTGGACAACCCCTTCAATAGGATAATTCCAGCTCCCCCTAGTGGTATAGGGTAGTTAAAGGAGTTGTCCCATCTCGTTCTTTCACAGTTGAGATGGTACAACCCCTTTGAAAAGGATGTTTCTGAGACCCAGTGGGCCCCACAAGACAAATAGTTCTGGTCCCGTCCATGGGACCTGATACTGTGCACCAAACGCCAATTTTCTGCTTGTAAATTGGTGTTTTGTGAGTCAAATGGGGATTTTTTCGCGACCAGTTCCTTGTATTCTAGGAATTTACGTGACCTGATAAATGAAACCAAGCTTCGTCTATCATGAATTACAGCAATAGGTTCAAACGTCAGCAATCATAGTCAGAGTTTTAAACAGAGTTTAGCTTTGTCAGACTCTTTCATTTCCTGCACACACGTTATTCAGTATGGTTTTAGGTTCAGAGGTGTAGATGGGTCTGGGTATCTGGGTGGAACCAAAGACCCCTCTGCCATGAGGCTTGTTTCACAAGTCAGTGAATCATGGATATGTGTTGTCCATGGTGGGTGTTCACACATCAGTGGTTCTCCATGGGCTGTGGGTCCATGGTGACACCATGGATCCACGTGTTATTTTGTCAGTGATTACGGATCCCTCAAACAACACAGATGCCGTCCATGTCCATGGTTTTCACAGACCATTGGTAGGAAACTAATTTTCAATCTATTACTGTACATTTTATTGAATAGCTCTGTGGCTATGCAACATTGTTAATTACATGCAATTACAAAAGAATTCAGTTTAAGGTGCTGGTTTGAAAACTGTAGAATATTTTTAGTGGGACAACCCCTTTAAAGGGTTTCTGTCATCAGGATTTACCATAGTAAACCGAGTGTCATTTGCAATGTGCAAATGACACCTGATGACAGATCTGTATTTTTTATACTGCTCAGTAAAGTAGTTTTTGTGAAAATTGCGTTTTTATAATATGTAAATTACCTCCCCTAGGTGCAGTAGGCGTGAACCCTGCACCTAGTAGCGGCCGTCATTCCTCCTCCGAACCCTCCTCCGTAGCGTTGATTGACAGGGCCAGGCAGCCAGCTCTTTCGGCTCCCGGCCCTGTTCGAGTTCCAAATCCCGCGCCTGCGCATTGCGATCAGCAATGCGGGCGCATTGAGGAAGCCGGGAGCCGGGCGGCCGGTGGCTCAACGCGCATGCGCGGATTGCTGATCGCAGTGCGCAGGCGCGGGATTTGGAACTCGAACAGGGCCGGGAGCCGAAAGAGCTGGCTGCCTGGCCCTGTCAATCAACGCTACGGAGGAGGGTTCGGAGGAGGAATGACGGCCGCTACTAGGTGCAGGGTTCACGCCTACTGCACCTAGGGGAGGTAATTTACATATTATAAAAACAGAATTTTCACAAAAACTACTTTACTGAGCAGTATAAAAAATACAGATCTGTCATCAGGTGTCATTTGCACATTGCAAATGACACTCGGTTTACTATGGTAAATCCTGATGACAGAAACCCTTTAAGTGCACGGTGGATGCTGGTTATGGTGCTGGTCGCATGTACGACCACCTCTCCTATATGGGGCTGCGATAGAGAGTCAGATGAGGTCCCTTTTGCCTAAGGGACCTTCACCAGTTTGCAATGTGTGTAGTATGAATCTTGAATACCACCCTGTGCATGAGGCCTGTGTCCATTCGTCTACTCAAAAAAGGAGCCTAGTTTTTTAGATGTAATTATTTGATAACCTCTCACTTTTTGTGTGAGGTTTTGTGCAATTCTGATGAGGAAAAGTATACCTTTTTTCACATGTAAACGGGTTGTCCACCTGCATGATTAAAGGAGTGATCCTCACTTCTACCTCTTCTGCCTACCTCTTCAGTGTTGATGCTCTCCAGGTCCCTGCCGCTCTCTACTCTTCTTATCCCAGCAATAACATGTTGAAGCTTCATCTGACTGCTGCAGCCAATCACTGGCTGTGGCGGTGATGTTTTGACACTACTAAGATCATCGCTGCGGTGGTTGGCTGTAGCTATCACATGTTGTGTTGACATGTCATTGATGGAGCAGACAGAACAGAGACGAGTGGTGAAGCTGTGAAAGGGTTGGTACTGGAGCAGCAGGTATAAAATGACTGTTATTGATCCACACTGTTGTAAGCATGTCTTTAAAAAAAATATCACAGGGTTGAACAAGTCCTTTAGGCTACCTACACACAGTGCATGACTGCTGTGGAAATGTCCTATAGTAATTCTGCAAGAATCTGCAGGAATATCTGCAGCAAATCCACACCAAATCATGCAGATCTGGTCAGATTCGTTCGTCAAATTTGTTCACCTGCAGACAAAAGGTAAGCAGTGGAGAAAATAGATAAAACAAATACTCACCACTCGTGGTGACTCCCTTTGCTTCCAATCCAGTGTCTATATAATCCAGTCTCCTGTCTTGTCCCATGTTATTGCTGCAGCGATCACATGACACGAGACATCATCGCAAGAGTTCAAGTTGTACAGATACTGGCATCAGAGCAAAGGGAATTGCCATGAGGGGTGAGTATTAGGTTTTTATATTTTAAAAAGTACATTTTTTCATTTAAGACTTATTTTTTTACTTAAGGTATGGATTCAGCTTCGCCGCAAACTGGCTTGTAGTTTTTATGCAGGAAATAACCTCCCTATTGAAATCAATGGGGATATTCTGCATGGTATCTGCTCTAGATCCACAATATAAATTGACATGCTGTTCTATTCTGGGGGTCAATTTACGAATGAAAAATTTTGGCACTGTGTAGATGAGATTTTGAAAGTGTCATCTACTTAGCCAGTAGTGTATTATGGTGTGGATTTTTGCACAAAAGTCCATGCAGAATACGCACCATGTGCAGGTATATTTATTCATCAAATTATAGTTAAAACTTCTAATAGGACTGTTCAAAAAAAAAGGGGTGTGTGACTGCTGCAGCCAATTAATGGCAGCAGTGGTGACCTGCTACAGTACACCTCTGTTAGGTTATGACCACATAGCGTGGTCGTGAGTGGTCCAGAACTGCACAGCCGTACAGGCTGCAGTGGGCTCCAAACCCAAAACTGTGTGGCCATTAACAATGCAGACCAACTAAATTTTACATACCCTAAGAGCAGTATTTTGGTCAGTATTTGAAAACCAGGACTGGAAAATATAAATAAAAGATGTAATTGGCGCCTCTTCTGTACAAAGTACTGACCAGAATCGTGCTGTGTGAAAATACCAAATCTGATCCATGTGAATAGAACCTTGCAGTGTTATAAAACATAATTAAATAATAAAAAATTGGTAAACACACAGCATAAATATATTTTATTAGGGGCCAAACTGTACAAAGAAATCTCCAGTAACGTAAACATATTCAATAACCAAGTCTCTCTCAGAAATAACAGGTATATTCATTGTGGTTGTATATAACAGAAGATTCATCAACTTGTATATTTCCACTGTTCCCCTACCCTGCATATTACACATGGATTAAATATCTATTTACATAGAGTAGAAAAGAAGCTGGGCCTGTCACCATTCACATGCGGCATTTTATTCATATGCTAATAGGGGTTATAAGGAGCCCAAGGGGCGGTTACCAATGTTCCTGGATCCCAGCCGTGCCCACTGTGAAGGAGCCCAGCACCGCCCCGCATCCTCTCATCTCCTTGCTCCCCCGACTTCACGCATTCAGAGTGCTGTAATCTCGCGCGTGCCATCTCGCGCATGTGCAGTTCGTTCCCTGATGCTGATGCCAACACAGGGAGGGAACAGTTTACCAGCACTCACAAGCGGCGTACTTGCGCATGCGCGAGATTACGGCGCTCTGAATTTGTGAAGTCGGGGGAGCAAGGAGGAGATGAGAGGATGCGGAGCGGTGCTGGGCTCCTTCACAGTGGGCACGGCTGGGATCCAGGAACATTGGTAACCGCCCCTTGAGCTCCTTATAACCCCTATTAGCATATGAATAAAATCGTTTTTTTGACTAAACAAAGACACACAAAGCAATGGGAAAAGTATATTGTGGTCGGGCTAGTGGCCATCTAGCAGCCCATGTCCTCAGCTCTATAGACTTAAACTAGGTGACAGAATCCCTTTAAAGCGTGGTTGGGCAGTTTCTACAAATATTTTCCAATAACCCATAATCTGTGATCCATGTTCGTTTTCTGTTTAGTGCATGCGCCTTAGAGGATCCGCCGGTGATGTGGGTAAATTGCATATCTGCTGCCATCTTGTGCCCTATGGATGCAGAGCAGAGCATAGCCCACAGATGGGCACCCGAGAGTCTCCTGCTACGTGGCAGCAGTAAACTATGATGTGAGATATAGATTATAGGGTATTGGGAAATATTAGAAACTGGTCAACCCCATTAACTATAGATTACCTGTCACTTAGGACAACGGTTCTCCAGTCTAACCCTCTGTAGTAAGGGGCTCATATCCATCACTCACCCCCACGAGCGCCCTGAACAGTTTTTATGGGTCAAACCCTTTGGTTCTGGATTTTTACATGGTAAATATTAGATTGTTGCACCTCATGGACGGATTCTCTTCCCTACAGTAAACAGGGGCCTGTGCGCGCCCAAATGACTTGTGTACCATTTATGCATATTTGAACAAATACCATTGGCACTTATGTAACATCTAGGACGTTGTACTATTTTCTCCTGCAAAACCCATCGTGAAATGCCTTGTGTGAACTTGACCTAAAAAAGTAACACATATTGAATAACAGAGTACATAAAAGTCATTAGCTAGTTAGCAGTCCAGACCAAGTGTGGTGCACTTAAATATTACCGTATTTAACAGTGACTCATCCATTTTACAAGCAGACTGGTAATATGCAGCTGGAATACACACCCGTGGCGGCGTGGTTCATAAGACAAATTATTATAATAATAGTTTATGTCTCCGATACACATTTAGGTGTCAACCCTACACTGGTTAAATATTCATTACACTGTTGGAAAGTTTCTATCTCTCATATCCGCAATTAGAGAACTCATCTGTAAATGTCTTCTTTCATTTGTGACAGTGGTTATTGTAAAGGAATTGTGGTGCAATGAAATATTACATTTCTCTGTTAGATCATGAAAACCAGAGGCTCCTGTGTCTAGATGTCGCTGCTACTGACATGTTTTGGCCCCATCTGGTGTTCATATGGTTCCATATTCGTATTGTCTGGCCTGTACAGTAGCAGGAACCATGCTGTCTGCCATGTACAAGAGGATCCAGGCGGTGGGACAAAGCTCCTGGACGTGCACATCTCATAACACTGGACACATAAAGTGAACGTCCTTAGAGGGGTTTTAATAAAAATCCTATGGGGCATATAGGAACAAAAAAATGGTTGTGTATTGTGAGACCTATGAGAACCTATGAGAAAAATGTACTATTTCATAATAATAATAATTGACGCCTTATTAAAGGGAGTATGTCAGCAGTTTGAATCAATGCTAGGTAGGGGTTGGGGAGAGTGGAAAAACATACCTTTTGTGGAACTTCATCCAGGAGAAGTGTGAATATGAACTTTTATTCTGCCAGTTTCTGCTCCTGCAAATTCACTGGAGGTAGAGTTCACTGTGAGCGCTCTCTGCTCTTCTCAGTGACTGTTTCACAGCTGCTTCCCTCAGCTATAGTGGTCTCCTGATTGGATGCTACAGTTGTCACTCAGAGCAGAGGGGAGGGACTGTGGAGCATCTAAATGCAATCAGGACTTTGCAGAGAAGCTTCACCTCCAGAGCACTCGCAGGAGCAGAGCCTGGCAGAACTAAATCTCATATTCACACTGCTCCTGATAAAATCCCCACAAAAGTTATATTTAAGCTGCTGTCCCCAGCCACCATCTAGTGTTGTCAGCAGTTTTGCATGGTCAACACTGCTGACAGAATCCCTTCAAAGGGGTTGTCTCACTTCAGCAAATAGCATTTGTTACGTAAAAGAAGTTAATACAAGACACTTACTAATGTATTGTGATTGTCCATATTACCTCCTTTGCTGTCCAGATTGATTTTTCCATCACATTATACACTGCTCGTTTCCATGGTGACGACTACCCTGCAATCCATCATCAGTGGTCGTGCTTGCATACAATAGGAAATAACACTAGCCTATGTGGGTCTCTACGGTCCTGGTCACCAGAGAGGCCAACGCTTTTTCCTATAGTGTGGAAGCATGACCATCACTGATTGATTACAGGGTGGTTGTAACCATGGAAATGAACAGTGTATAATGTAATGGAGATATGAATCCAGCCAGCAAAGGAAGCAATATGGGTAATAACAATATATTAGTAAGTGCCTTGTATTAACTTCTTTTAGATAATAAATGCTATTTGATGAAGTGAGACAACCCATAGACATGCAATTATTGACAATCAGGCACAGTCAAATTGACTAGATGCAGAGGGAAGGTATAAAAGAAATGCAAACAATACCCCTATTATAAGATCTGATCAACGACTTGTATCGTAGATTTATGGGTTTTGGTCACATACTGGGTAAAAAATCCAATACAAGTGATTACAATGTTAATTATTATTGTTAATTTGCTGCAATTATCGCCATCCAGGGCCGGCTTTAGGAAAAACTGACTACGATCCTGTAAGCGCCCTGCTATATAGGACACACTCTTTTTATAGCTTTAATGAGGAATTATAAAGAGCACAGGCAGGGTGTGCTGGGTTTCCAGACTTGACATTCCAAAGCCATCACTAGTTGGGTAGATGGGCGAGGCACAAAGATCATTAATAATTGGAGTGAATCCTTTACGGAACATATTGCATAATAAAGAATGTACTATATTCAGAGTCCATTAAGCATAATATGAGATGATGGATAGGATTCCAAACTCTTAAAACAGGCCATCTTGCCCGAGAGCACCATGACTCCACACATCATTTCCCAAGCTGGGGTCAAATTTTGCCATCTTCAAAAGTCCCTTCCGTTATATCACAGAGGTCACGGCTGAGCCTGAAAGCGACTGAACACTTTATTCTCTAGTAACTTGTTATTGACTTTTGTGATAAGTTCTAATTTACTGTGTCCAAGGGTCATTCTTTTAAAATCATGGCTAGGGTCCTCCCTTTTAATATCAGCCAAAGGAGTCTTATTTGCAGGAGTGCGGTCATAATTTGTTCCTTTATTTAGCGCTGCGTCGCTTTTCATTCTTGGGGACATCTTGTTTTGTGGAAGTAGAAGTTTATTCTGAGATTGTTCAAACTTGGCTCTAATGAGAGAAGGCGAGTCGATCAGATCAGGGGTGGACTTTGATAATGCCTGTTTCTGCATGGCCAATAGGTTATTTTGGTCTGTGTGAGGAGCGGACGGTCTCCTCTGGTTTTTGGGTGATTCCACTTTTGGTTTAAGTCTGTCATCATGTTTATCGTTCCTTTGGAAATATCTTGACACTACTGGTTTCTCTTCCCGAATCACAGTGACCGCCTGGTGATTTACAAAGGGTGGTGTCTTTACGCTATTTTGGCTGTCGGAACTAGAGTTACTGTCAGATGGGAAGGAACGTTCAAGGACTAGAGGTGGTTGAGGAGTAACTTTCACAGCTTGAAATCTGCTCCTGGTGGGAGTAGGCCCAAATGATTTGATGCCTTCATTTTCCAGATTAGAAAAGTAGTCATTTTCTAGTGAGTCAGCATACAAACATCGGAATTCCCTGTCAAACTCTTCCACTATATTCCCTTTGAAATAGGTTGCCATATTGCTGTGGACATGACCCGAAAGCCAGCTGAAACTGAAAGATAAGAAAAAGCGTCAGAATAGGTTTTCATGGGGAAAAAAAAGGTTAAAAAAAATTATCACAAAAAGCCTCACACATGACTCATTACATGTAAGGAATTCTCTGCCAGCCAGACTACCCATTACATCTCTTGTAACCTACTACTTTGGCTTGATCTAACAATTGGGTCTAACAAAATAACACCACCACTGGGTGACCTACATAGTGTATTGTAGATCAGTATTATTCAGCTACTTTAAAGGGGAATTCTGGTGCAAACATTTTAAATAAAAATGGTATTGGAGAGGGAAAGAAAATAGCAAATGATGGGTACTCACCTTGCTGATCCCTCGTGGCTGCTGTTCGGTCAATGCTTTGGTCTCCGTTCCTTTCCACTTCATTTTCTTGGGCTCAACGTGCCGGAAATGGCTTGGACTGACTGCTCAGCCAATAACTGGCTGAGGTTAGTCACCCCGCTCTGTGGTCAGTTATTGGCTGAGGAGGCAGACCATGCCGTTTTCGATGCACTGAGCCTGAGAAGAGGAAGTGAAGAGGAGCGGGGACAGGAGCTGCAACCACACAGCAGCTGCGTGGGATCCATGTTTGGTGTTTTTACCCTCTTGTGGGTCTCATTTCATACAGAAGTACTATTTTTGTCATACAGGGTCCATGTAAATGGCTTTACCATATGCATGAGGCCCATAATTAAGCACATTTTTCACCCAGGCATGTACACATTGTCCACAATGTAAGCTACAACACAAACCACTAGCTGAGATGACCTGGCTTGTTGGACATGTTTCGCTATAGGTAGCTAAATAGTTTGGGATTAAAGGGGTTGTCCCATGAAAAACATTCTACATTTTTCATACCAGCACCTGGATCTGAATACGTCTGTAATTGCATGTAATTAAAAATTTAGTATAGCCAATGAGTTATTCACTGAAATAAATTTTTATAATGCCACCTTCTGTTTGTCCATTTGTTCCTTATGTATCTGACCACCTCGCTGAGGTGGATGCACATGCTCAGTTTTATCCTTCAACTGCAATTAGTCCTATCTTCTGTGACTCTTGCAGGGAAAAAGCTGCAACAGAATGGGCACGCTCCCTAAGAAAAGCATACCCTCACAGCTGCCTGCTTGAAATAAATCTAGCAGAGCAATTGGAGCAATGAATGGGGAGATCTCTGGATCCATGTGAGGTACAGGGCTGGTTCTAGCTTTGTTAGAAAAAGAATGTCATATGCTAATTTTTACATTAATCATGGGCTAACACCTTTAAGATTATCACATGCAATATAAGTCTGCCACTCCATAAAACATTTATTAGTGATATTACCTGTAGGAACCAGCAATGACATGCTCACAGTCGATCAATACAAACTTCTCTAGTGACTGCCCATAAAATTTCTTCCCAGACTTTGTACAGTATGTGTCTCCAGTTATAGTGCGGATCTTCATATTCTACAACAAAAGAGATACAGAAAATTGTCAGATATGGCAATAGTTTTATTTTCAATCACGTCTAATAAAGAACATATGCTAGGTCAGAGAAACTCACCAAATGTATCTAGCATGAAGTCCATAAATGTTCATACCACTACTTTTTAAAGACTGTGTTAGGGTATTTGATATTCTGCCCACTGATCAACCATAACAGAATGTCAATTAGCTCTCTATTACCTGTATTTATATGAAGCAATTATCTTTAGCATTGGGACGAATGATCATAAATACGATCATTCATCCCCACCCATACAGTTTTCATTTGGTGGCAGCACATAATCTGTTCTGCAATGCCGCATACAAGATGCGGTCGCCAGGCAATCAAGCATTTCTTTATTTTTCAGTTCATTGGCACCGGCTTTACATGGATCACTGATCAGGAAAATGAATATTCATATGAATGTTTGTTCTAAATGATCCATGTAAAAGGGCTCTGAAACTTCACAGGTAATGCTATAAGATAATGGAAGCTACTTGAACGGAACGTGCACCTGCATCCTCCATTATTTTCTCTAATGTCATCCGATTCTGAATGTCACAAAAGAAAGACAATTCTAGTAGAGTGAAGGAAACATCTGCAGAACTGAGAGATAATAGCTTATACGCATAAGTGGTTATAATTAAGCATAAAGGTAGCTAAAAATAAAAGTGAACACCATCAGATTGTGAAGACATCATCATTCACAAAACGTCTTCAAAGGTTCCACTTACACTTATTGGGATTTAGGCTAAAATTGGCCACATACAGGGGCAAGAATATTGCTTGTGTGGTTGCTTAAAGAGAATCTGTCACTAAGATTTTTGACTATTATCTGCAGTAATACATGACTAGTACTCAGAGGTAGCAATAGGGGGAGCGGCTACTTTGGGGCCCGATTCAGAAGAGGCCCACCCAGGAGGAGGACTAAAAGATTTTATTGTCGGGGCCCCTTCAGCAGTATTATACAATGATATTATATACAATGAGACAGTAGGAATTAGATGGAGCAGCTGCCGGGACTTGCATCAGGCAAGGTGAGGGTGGTAAAAAAGTTGCTGGGGGTGAAGGGGGCCCGTTCAAAAATTTGGTGTGGAACCGAGTCATTTCTAGTTACACATCTGCTAGTACTGCCGATAAGGAGTCCATATCACTCGTTTTTATTTTCCTACTGCCCCCATTCCCCCACTGTCAGCACTCAAAGCCCTGAAATACACAGTCAGGACTGCTGTACTGTGCTAACATAATGGAGAAGACTCCTGTGTGCATGCATGGCAGTCCTGGCAATGTATTTCAACACAGTTCTGAGCGTTGACAGCAGAGGAATAAAAAATAATGATCTGGACTCCATATCTGCTGTACTACGCATATATTACTGTAGATAATAGTATAAATCTGAGTCACAGATTCCCATTAAAGCAAACCTGGTGATTTCAGCTGCCCTATCTGAGAGTGGGATATTACAGAGGGATAGAAGCTTAGCTCTGTGATATATAGGTTTATAGGGTTTAGAGCAGGTTAAAAGAGTAAATCCTGACAGGACTCCTAGGAGAGACAGTGAGAGTCCTCATTAATCCACCCACATATAGTGATTGACAGCTCTTCCTGTATTAGTCTTTACACAAAAGGCTGTCAATCATTGCGTTTGGGCGGGGTCAGCAGGACTCTCACTCTAGGTATCTAGGAGTCCTGTCAGGATTTGCTCTGCTTTTTACTCAGAGATCCTGCTCCAAATCCTATAAACCTATATATCACCAAGCTCAGCTTCTTTCCCTCTATCATAAACAGCTCCCAGATAGGGCAGCCCAAGCCACCTGACAGTTTCTCTTTAACAGGAAATGGCCATTAAAGGGGTTCTCTGGAAATTATTTAAAATGGCTGCCGGAATGTGAGCAGGACTGGTTTCTTCCACTCACAGAGCTGCTTAATTGGTGAGATGGTGGGGCCTCAATATATACTATGCTCTAGCACTTGCATATACTACATATTGGTGAGTTTTCCTGTCAGGCGGCTCAGCCATGAAGGCATATCTCTCATGTCTCCATCTCAGTTATAATATGCTGTATTTCTCACTTTGATTGATTTTCTTTCTTGGCAAGAATATAATATAATAGTGGCAACGCATGGTTGCTTGGAAATTTGAATCACCAAAGTCTTTAGCATATACTAATCTGGAACTACAAGACCAGAAGTATAGTGTAGGTGTATGCTTATACCTGAAGTTAGTGTCTGTAGGTACTACAATGGACTTGGGCTTCTAGAATCTCTACTTGTTTCCATATTTATGAGTATGTGCGGCCTTCTCTAAAAAGTACAATCTTTTCCATGAAGGAAACCTTTGGTTGCAAGTTTTCCATTAGGACCTTAGAGTCCTATTACATGGGCAGATCATTTCCAATAATAAGCATTGATCAACGAAATAGCAAAGCTCATCAACGCACATTAAAGGGAGCATTTTCTAACTTCTAACAATCATTCGTGCAGCCATTCATTTCTGTTACCGGCAGCAGCACGCTCCCTGTTTAGATGAGGGACGTACTGCTTTTAAAGGGTAATCAAACAAGCATGAATGACCAGGATTGGGATGATCGACCATTCTTACTAACATTCATTCAGCCAATAATCACCAGTGTGAAAGGCCTCTAAGAGGGCAGCAGATCTATAGATGGCTGGTACTTTTGGTACAAATTTCTTGTCTTAGTATTGTCAATTACATATTTATTTTAAACTGAAAATGAAATCTCTCCCCTCTTATTAAAATATTGTCTCTTTTAATTTCACTGTATATATGAGCATTCCTACTTAATTTAACTGTCATGTTCTGTCTACGGAATGAGATTTTGTAGTCCTCCACCCTCTGTCTGGAAGTGAACACCCAGTTATTGTCCTGAATAATGCATAAATCCTACAAGTCAGCATGTCTGCAAGAAAAATTTGAGTGTTTCAAGTTCAGACGTGTTAAATAATGGGGTTCTTTCAGTCTATCCATCAAGACCTGCACAGTTCTACAGTTACTAAGAAAATAAGGATTCCACCCATCAGTAACACAAATAGGTACATACAAGTAAAAAATGTCAGAATCATGAGTGTACACTGCAAGATCATATGCACAGACTGTGCACAGCATCACATGGAATCCCTATGGCTCCATTCCGCTTGTCCTGTAGGCATTATACTCTCCTCTAATGCCACCAGATGTTAGTCAATGTTCCACCCTTTAGCTAGGCCTTGAGACATGACTTGGATATTAAATAAGTCAGCATCTCATCTGCAGACAGCTGTTTCAGGGTGATCACCCATCATCAGTGCAGAGCAAAGAGTACTGGCTTAACTGGGTGAGAGGCCTAAGTCAGGATTTGGGGAGAGAGCACCTTAGTTGGCATGAGGAGACTTATAGTTCATTTGCATCCCTTTCTTCACAAAGTTCTAGAGGAGCACCCACGGACTATGGAGAGACAGTATCCCCAAGGAGAGATAGTATCCCCAAATCTTATACTCTCCTCTAGCACTTCAAAACCACTCTTTCTATTGTAACTGAGCCAACCAGTTTTTTGATCTAAGCTCATCCTCATCTTGCCCCCGTGCTCTTAGGCACAGCTGAGAAGGCGTCGTTTGGGCAATACAGAACTTTAAAAAAAATAAATGGTAGATACCAGTATTATAATGGCATTTTACATTATAATATATAAGGGTCAATTTACCCCTGCTAAGTGGTTGATGGTCTGAGTCAGGATACAGGTACAGTCAGTGAAATGTAAGGGAACATGCACAGGGCAGTGTAGTCCATGCAGATTTTGCTGATTTTCGGAACCAAATTCGCATGTGTTACTTGAGGTGGATTTGCCCCAGATCTGACCGTTTACAATTGACATTATGAGGATTTCAAAATCTTCACTGCGGGTCAATTTCCCTGCAGAATTTCTGTACTGTGCAGGTGACATTTTGAAAATCTCTATCTACTTAGCTGGAACTGTAATCTTCCGGTTATTTTTGTACAAAAATCAGCATGGAAAAAAATCAGCACGGAAAATCGGAGCATAATACATACAGTGTGCATGGGGAAATCCATGCGTCTGGCCTTGTGTCATGGTCTGGCCATAGGTTTAACTTACCCAAACTCACAGGGCTATGAGTAATAAGGTTGGATATAGCGTCTGGGACATGGACATGTGAATAGACTCTAAGGGTAGATTGACATGGCTGTAACTCCACTCATTTTCAGTGTTTTTTTAATGATACCCCACAGCATATATAATATACTTGCTGGTACTATAAGTGTCCATGGAGATCCTTGTTGCTATGTTCTAATGTAGATGTGATTAGGTGCCCTGTCCTGTATTTATACTGCACAATATATGCTAGAGATATAGAGAATTAGATACAACTTACAGGGATTTGAATTTTATTAAATCCCAATTTCTCGTACATCTCTATGAAGTATGTGAGGTTCTTCTCATCCAGCAATAGGTAAACGGGAACTCTTCTTTTGCTTGCCGCTTCTATCATGTCACATAAGAGGTCCACATCTGTGAAAAGATCCATGACCAATGCAATGACCTGAATAAATGAAAAGAATCATCATCAATATGACAAATATCTTGAAATATTCTGTCTAACATCTGTAGATAAGACAGGGTTCAACGGGAAGTCCACCCAAAATATGCAATACTGTGCCAATCAGCCAATAGGGATATTTGGGGTCATTTATCAAACTGGTGTAAAGGCACTGGCTTAGTTGCCCATAGCAGCCAATATGATTCCACCTTTCATTTTCCAAAGGAGCTGTGAAAAATAAAAGTTGGAATCTGATTAGTCGCTATGGGCGACTAAGCCAGTTCTACTTTACACCAGTTTGAAAAATGACCCCATTGGTTATAATTCTCATTAACATTAAGGAGTAGTATTAATGTATAACTGAATTTAAATTGTACAAAAAGCTTTGCAGGATGTCATCAATATAAGATCGGTGTGGATGCTGGATATCAGCTTTTTTGGGCAGTGTGTGATACGGCAGCAGAAGGCTCCGTACACTATGGCATACTGTAGTTTAGCTGCCGTTCACTTGAATGTGAGTTGAGCTGCAGTACCCGACGTGGCCACTACTGAATATATGGCACTGTCTGTTTCCAGCTCTGTACACTGCTGCACAAAAGAGCTGATCTGTGGGGGTGCAGGGTATCAGACCCTACCAATGTGATACCGAAAACCCCCTTAATTTTATGGGTTACCCAAATGGACATACAGCTTCGGTTAGTTTCAGTTCCTTCATTGCCAGATACTACCTCCTTCCCACCGGACCCCACTGATTATAATCGGGTCCAACAGAAATCCGGCCACTACCCAGCAAATATGCCGAGAGTCGACTGGGCAGAAACCACTCCACGCAGCTGTAAAAGTAGCCTAACAGGTTAATTTCAGATCAAAAGCAAGGGCACAATGAGGACATATGTGACTGGAGAATAATAACAGGTGACAAATTTTGTATTTTGAGTTTCAGCATATTTTTGTGTATGTCCCACAAGTTATTCATTGTTCAGCAATTTTACATTTTTTTGCCTTTTCCTAAGGGCATGCTGAAGTAGAACGTTACTCCAAAGGTGTTTGTGAAAGACTGATATCTTGTACGTTCTCAGTATGAGAAAAGCTTAAAATGCTAAGAATTCTTTTTGTGGAAAACAAATACTGAAGGAATTAATGTGCGATCAGTCTAAGTGGACCCTGTGGGTCTTTCTGCCGTCAGTCTGCTATGTCTCTGTGTCCCCAGCGGGCAGAGAATGTGCCAGGTTAAAAGTTAATTAAGTTCAAAATGTATTGTTAAAGTTGGCTGACTCAGCCCAAATATCGAGGATATATCGCTATAAATATATATTTTCTAAATGTAAGGAAAGCTCAGTGCCACTTTGTCTCCTGTTTGTTCTAATTTGCATTTTTAGGTGGACTGCATGTTTGGCCCACCATAGCCATGGCCATCTTTGTGGCTTTTGGATATTCTCCTACAGGAGATGAAATAGACAGTGCTTTCCTAGAACTGTTGCTTCATGATTACAGCAGTTGGACCCCCACTAATCAGACATCAAAAATGTACTAAGTGAGCATGGCCTCAAGGTTCTTCCAAATCTTATACTCCAATCAATATTAGAAAAAATGCTATAGAAAAATGACTGCGTATCTAATTATTTACCATCCTGATCATAATTGATTTGCGAATGTCAGATGTCCGAAAAATCATATCATGGAAAATGGGGGGAATTATCATGAGGGGAATTTTTAACCCAGTTGAGTCTGTTTTGCTGCAATTTGGCTCACATGATCTGTAATAAATTTGATGCACGCTTAAAGGGGCTGTTCTATCTCAACTTTTATTGCATATTGCTACGATAGTTAGTATACAAAAAATCTGCAGCGCTCCTCAGTTGTGAAGATTCCGGTTTATTCAACCAGCAGACTACAATACAACGTTTTGACCAATGCTGGGGTTTATCAAGCAGCCTGATAAAGACCAGCATTGGTCGAAACATCGCATTGTATGCTGCTGGTTGAATAAACCGGAATCTTCACAACTGAGGAGTGTTGCAGATTTTTTCTATACTTGTTATGTGAAGAGACCTCCAGCCAGGATCCTTATCTGCGGGCACCAACTCTGAGTTTTTTTCATCTGTTCTGCTTTGTGTGAAAAACGCAGCATGTTCTATATTCTGCGTTTTTCATGCAGCCCTGGTCTGGGGCTTCAGTGAAAAACACATTGCATCCTGAAGCAAGTGCGGATGGAGTGCGTTTTTCACTGATGGTTGCTAAGAGATGTTGTTTGTAAACCTTCAGTTTTTTATCAGGTGCTTGATAAATGCATCAAAACGCATTGCACCCGCGCAGAGAAAACTGAACAACTGAACGCAATCGCAGACAAAACTGACTGTACTTGCTTGCAAAATGGTGCGAGTTTTCCTGAACGCACCCTGAAAGCATCCTGACCTAATCCGTCACGCTCGTATGAAAGAGGCCTTGTAGATATTTCTACAATAGGCCACAAATATCACATAGGAGCGGGTCCAAAAGTTGAGACCCACACCTATCTCCAGAACGGGCCCCCGAATGAGGGAGAGCACACTGCACATGTGCAGCGTCCTCTTCATTTACTGATATTGGACTTCCAAAAATAACCATGCAAGTATGCTTGGCTATTTTCTAAAGTTCCATAGCAGTGATTGCAGAGTTAGCTGCGCAAGCGCAACAACCTTTCTGTTCACCTCTATGCAGGGGCGTAGCTAAAGACTCATGGGCCCTGGTGCAAGAGTTCAGCTTGGGCCCCCTTGTGGCAAGGGTTAGGGGAGCACATAGCCTTCATGCTACCTTAGGTAAAAATTTAAACACTACCCCCCACCCCATGCCAGATTCTTGACCTAACCTCTTCCCTCCAGCCAGAGGACTAACTTGAACATTCTGGGCCCCAGTAAAAAATCTATAACAGAGCCCTCCCAGCATGCACCTATATTGCTGGTGTCTTCTTATGTGGCATAAGGGTCTTTGGGCCCCCTAAGGCTTCTGGGCCCGGTAGTGACTGCTACCTCTGCACCCCCTATAGCTACGCCCCTGCCTCCATGAGACTGCTGGAAACATGTGGGCCAGCACTCCCATAGAAGTGAATTGAGTGTGGCGTTGCATGAGGCTGCTCACTCTTCATTTCAGGGGCCCTATTGTGGATACAGAAAGTGGGTCCAAAATGTGGGAACCAAAACTACTGCATCTGACATTTGTAGCATATCCTAGCAATAAATCTGGCTTAAATCAGCTCGACAGGCTAATCAGGCCCTCTTTCCCACACACTTTTCAAAACCGTAAGTGAGTGGTGTAAAAGTGTAAAATGTACATCATTTTTGAGCAACTATGCCCAAAAAGTTACAAAGCGGCCACTAGCCAGGTACACAAGTACCTGATGCTCCCAGCATTAATTATTGCTGAGAGCATCTGATCACACCGGGCTCAGTGGCCCCCTGGGCATCAGCCTACCAAAAACTTTCCCTGTAAGGTTTATGGCCAGTCTGCCCCTGGGTTGCAGTGCAACTTGCATGTTTGCTGCAACCACGACACATGAATCCCAAAAAAATCTAACACTACTGAATGTTTTGCAAATTGCGCTATTCCCCCCCCCTCCCCTTCATTACTATGGCACCCCTACTGCACTGCGATACTTGGGAGTGACATGTGCTGTGCCCAAAATCGCAGTGTAGCCGTACCCTAATCACTAGGTTTTGAAATGGTTAAAAGTTTGCCCGACTCACTGCCAGCTCATCCAGCGCTCATTCAGCTTGTTGCAACCTGAATTGCATTGAGATGTGTTTAACCTTAGGCTGGAGCTACAATTAGGCTTTTTGTAGCACTTTTCATTGAGTTTAACCATTGAGTGACAGCTGCAGTGCATGATTGTATAAAATTAATTTTAAAATCAAAAAGTCTAGGTGTAGGCTCAGCATTATCATGCATTGTCATAAATCCTGTGATATTCAAACTGGCTTCAACTGACTGATGTAAAACTACAGTTTCTATTAAGGCTACTTTCACACTAGCGTTTACAAATTCCGGTATTGAGGTCTGTCATAGGGGCTAAATACCGGAATAAAACGCTTCAGTTTTGTCCTCATTGTCAATGGGGACAAAACTGAACTGAAGACAACGGAATGCTCCAAAATGCATTCCGTTCAGTTCTCTTCAGTATACAGACCGGAGAGCAAACCGCAACATGCTGCGGTTTGCTCTCCGGTCTGGGCATCCGCACCAAGACGGATCCGGAATGACCCCCAATGCAAGTAAATGGGGACGGATCCATTTGGTGTGACACAATAGTAAACGGATCCGTCCTCCATTGACTTTCAATGGAGTTCATGACGGATCCGTCACCTGCACTTTTCCCCACAGCTCCCTCCTCCCTCCAGCAGAGGGCGCTGTGGGGAATGTGGGGATGTGGTGGCACATAGCGTGCGGGAAGCTGCAGTTGGTGGAGGACACTGCTTGGCTGTACTTTGAGGCGTTTCATAGCTTGACTGAAAGGGGCGCCCATAAGAGTCTGGAGTGGGCTGAATGCGTCTCAAGCTGCTCCTCTGTTGCCGAGTACGAGACAGCGAAGAGCAAGGTAATGCTGACTTGTGTGACAGCATGACTGTTCCGGCCCACACGTGCATCTGCGGCAGCACAGATCCGGCGGGACCCTTCACCCGCTGGATCCGTGCTGCCGCTAGTATGAAAGTGGTCTAACACTGTCTACAGGTCTTGCCATAATAAAAAATAAAAAAAAAAAACAGAAACCTAATGGACACTTATTAAAATCAATGTGACCATTATGCTAGTAGTACTCTGAGACTGGGAACACCACTCTCGTCAAGTCTGTCTGGGCTGAATGGAGAAGAAGAGAAAAGAAAACATCTTCATCAGAGGAGACATCACTTCATAGAATAGTCATGTAGTTCTGCTGGAGAAGTATTTTGTGCTGTACAGTGGTATTTGGTTCTGACAGGGCAGTATTCTGTTCTGCACTGTGGCATTGTTGGCATTGCCTACTTGTGTTTATCCTACCTACTTGAGTTGGCCTCGCCTTCTGTCAATTTAGACTCACCTACAAAATGGGGTAATTTTTAATTTTACCCAGGGCCACCTTCGAGCCAGTTCGTAGTCTGTCCCTGGCTGCAATCGCAGGCACCACTAAGGCTATTGATTGGTTTGGTTGGCAGTGGTGATGTATGTTTAGACGGCACTTCACGCTTCTGCTCCAGCACGGACGGGAAATGGAGGAGAAGGAAGCCTGGAGCTGGAATTGGACCACCAGTGATTACCAGTCTTGGAGAACTGCTTTATAGGGGTAGTCCTATATTGGTGTTTTCACAGTGAAATGGGACTAAGTGCCGGACCCAGGCTGTGCTGATGGTAGCTACAGAAAAAGCAGAGTGCTGGCCTGATTGTAAGCGTAGCCACTTGGGGGTGGCGCTTAGTCCCATCTTATCGGGGCGATGGTGAGATGGGACAACCCCTTTAACTATGATCTGTAGAGTGACAATTTTCCTGTATCAGGTTTCATTATTGTCCATTACATAAAATTCAACTGGAAAACAACTTCTTAAATTGACCGACCGCTCCTACATAAAAATCTATAAAGCAAACCCTTTTATCATTGCTTGGAGATTTTAATCTATCGGCTTTGGTAATGCAAACAGGAAAAGCCCAGATAACATCACGTGAACTTACTTGACAGGTTCGTTCTGTGACTCATTTCTGCTGAAACTACTGACTTTCCCGGCAGGTGCCTGAATCATGTTACCTGTGTGGCATCATTCATAGTGACGCTTAAAATGCTCACATACCTTAAAGGCAGGGGGGCACCTAGCCTTTCTGCTGCCTGAGGCAAAAACTGAAGAGGCGCCCCCCCCAATGCCAATATCTTAAAGGGTTTCTGTCACCAGTTTTGGGCATATAAAACAGGATGACATTTGCAATGTGCAAATGTCACCTGATGCCCAATCTGTTAATCATTTTCTTACTGGTGTCCCCGTTTTTGTAAAAAAATAAACTGTTGTGATATGCAAATGAACCGCCGTGTGGCTTTCATTCGGCGCCGCCTTCTCTTCCGGGCGCAGTGAGGAAGCCGGGAGCGCACTCACTGCGCCTGCGCTGAATGAAAGCCGCACGGCGCAGGCGTGAGATTTGCAGCATGGACAGGGCCGGCAGCAGATAGAGCGAGCTGCCTGGCCCTGTCCATCACAAGCAAGGGGGCGTGAATAAAGGTGGGGAAACGGCGCTACTAGGTGAAGGGTTACCGCCCCTTGCACCTAGTAAGGTTCATTTGCATATCACAAAAGTTTATTTTTTTACAAAAACGGGGACACCAGTAAGAAAATGATTAACTGATTGGGCATCAGGTGACATTTGCACATTGCAAATGTCATCCTGTTTTATATGTCCAAAACTGGTGACAGAAACCCTTTAACCTAACTCCTTTGCCACAATGAAAGTGCTTATTGACGATGGCCCTTCAGCTGCCCCACTCTTGCCCGTACCTGGTGCTGCCTGAGGTGATCACCTCACCTGGCCTCATTGGTGGTACACCCCTGCTTAAAGGGGATGTACAGCGAGTACGTATTGATGACCTATCCTTAGGATATAGGTCGTCAATATCTGATCACTGGGGGTCTGACTCCTAGCACCCACACCAATCAGCTGTTTGAAGAGGAGGCGGTGCTCATGTGAGCGCTACATTCTCTTAAACATTACACTGCGCATCGTCTCAGAAGTCTTGGCGGCGCAGGTTAAGTACAAGTAGTTGTTCCATTCACTTGAATGGGATGAGCACTTGTAGTTACACTGCGCCACTGCTGCTACTCTTCAAACAGCTGATTGTGGGGGGGGGGTAAGGAGTCGGACCCCCACTGATCAAATATTGATGACCGGGGCGAAGCTAAAGGCTCATGGGCCCTGGTGAAAGAGTTCAGCTTGGGACCCTTCCCTCAGTGCTTTGTGGCCAGGGGCAGGGAAGCACATTGTCCTCATACTGCCTGAGGCAAAAATTGAAATGCCCTCCCCCCATGCCAAATTCTTGACCTAACCCCTTCGCTCCAGCCAGAGGTGTAACTTGACCATCAAGCACTTTCTATAATACTGGTGTCTTCTTATGTGGCACAAGGGTCTTTGGGCCCCCTCAGACTTCAGGACCCGGTAGCGACTGCTACCTCAGCACCCCCTATAGATCATCAATATATACTGGCTGCACAACCCCTTTCAGGGTCCTTTCAAACATGAATTTGCACTGGTATTTATTTTGGAGAAATAAAAACACCAGAATAACTGGATTTTTTTTGCCACCTGCATTTTTTGCCATGCTTTTTTCTGCCATTTTTTCCAAACAGTGTGCTTGTCCACTGGTATTTTCTTCATGGTGTTCTTTGTACAGAGAAGGTGATCTAAAACGCTAAAAGCCCAAGCAGGCTGCATTTTGAAAACTATCCAGAAAGACAAAAAACACCATCTAATTAACAAAATCGCCAGGGGCAAAACTACCCCCCTTGTGTGTGCTGATTCACATTTCCCATAGACCTTCAGCTAACATCTATAGTTGTCCTTTACTGCAAAAACAAAAACAAAAAACACACACTAAAAATGAAGGTGGAAAAAGCCACTAAAAACACAAAATTGCAGAATAATGGCAGCATCAACCTGCCTGTGAACCCACCACTGAACATTGTATGAAAGCCCCAGATAACTGTTCTGTGTAAATGTGCCGCTTATCACCTGGCGAACATCTCATTTGTCATGTGATTTTTCATTTTTGTAGCAGATAAAGTCGTCATTTGTTGGCAGCACATTGTCCTGTGTAAACCGAGATTTGCTGCCTACGAACAATGGCTTAGGCTACTTTCACACTAGCGTTTTAAAATTCCGGTATTGAGTTCTGTCATAGGGGCTCAATACCGGAATAAAACGCTTCAGTTTTGTCCCCATTCATTGTCAATGGGGACAAAACTGAACTGAAGAGAATGGAATGCTCCTGAAAGCATTCCGTTCCGTCTTCAGACCGGAGAACAAACCGCAGCATGCTGCGGTTTGCTCTCCGGTCCAGGCATCCGCACCAAGACGGATCCGGAATGACCCCCAATGCAAGTCAATGGGGGTGGATCCGTCTGGTGTGACCATAATGGTAACCGGATCCGCCCTCCATTGACTTTCAATAGAGTCCATTACGGATCCGGCTACACATAGACACATACATACACATAAACATACACACACATATAGACATACAAACACACATACATACTTACATGCACCCCGGCAGGTCTTCGGAGCGTCAGAGGGACAGGACGGCGCGCACAGATGACGATTCCACCAGGCGCCCAGCAGAGGGCGCTGTGGGGAATCGTGACCTGTGTGAGCCGTCCTGTCCCTCTGACGCTCCGAAGACCTGCCGGGGAGCATGTAAGTATGTATGTGTGTTTGTATGTCTATATGTGTGTGTATGTTTATGTGTATGTCACTGCGGCAGGCCTGATCCGGCAGCACCCTTCACCTGCCGGATCAGGCCTGCCGCCAGTGTGAAAGTAGCCTTAGTTGCCAGAAAACGAGCTGACAATCAGATGGGAAAAGAACAGTTGGGCATGTTGGATTTTAATATGACCAATGGTTTTGACCTCAGTGGAGGTAAACCACCATCAGAGGTGTGTCTGGCATGACTTACTCCTCTCTCCCCATTGAGAACACATGCACACTAGGCCGATCATGTATGTTTATGGGGTGGGGAACAAGCATTCATCTGACAGCTATCTAAAGTGTATGGACAGCCTTGGACCTTTTCACATTTTATTTTAACCCTATGTGTGACATTTGAGAATGCTCCTTGCATATATGCTGATTTCTATCCACAGGCTCTATAAGTGTTCTTTTACAGCCAGTACTCTCTGCTCGGCACTGAGATGCTGGATCATTTAATATCCTAGTCATATCTCAAGGCCTATTTAAAGGGTCGAACATTGATAGGATAGCTGCCTTACATCTGGTGGTATTAGAGGCTGAGCTTGTTAAGAGCTCATTTGCATCCCTTTTTTCTTCCCAGAATTCCAGAGGAGCATGAATGGCCTATAAGGGCCCTTGCAGACGAGCGTGAGACTCAGACGTCTTCCGCATCGCGGGCCCTGGCTTGAACTCCCGGCACTGACAGGGGTCACATAGCATTATACTGATTTATGATGCTATGTAACCCTTACAGTTCTGGAATGTGTTGGATAACACTAACATAATGCTGTTGAAAAACTACGACTCCCTACAGCTATTAAGGCATGCTGGGAGTTGTAGTTTTTCAAGGGCCGCCGGTTGAGCATCCCTGCGCTAAACGTATATGCCATATGGGACAAAAATCTAGTGTGAACAGTAGCCTAACTTGTCAACTGAAAATGTCCAGCTTCAGCATGCTGTAATGCTCTGTATGTCAGTACTATGGCTGGAAGACATAGTCCCCGTCCAGATCTTGCGGCCGTAAAAACTCCTGGTAAATCAAAAATGGAAATTACAACCAGAGAAGAAGGCAAATATTTCCATTTCTAATAAAGAGTGCGGATCACTTATCTGGTAAATGTAGGAATTGCAGTATAATTATTGATTTTAATAACTGTGTATGTGCCAAGTGGATGTGGCAACAGGATACGGCCTCACCCTGGTATGAGGGTGCCAGCGTGATTACATACAACGTATGACATGCTTGTTAGTTGCTCGTTTTAACACAACCCACAACCAAAGTACAACAGAGCTGCACGTGGCACAACTCATGCCCGTCCACTCAGCATCGTTTTGGGCACAGTGATATGTAAAATTTTACCTATTCAGCCTTCATTTTGTGTAGGTCACTGGCATTTGATTATGCCATATAGGAATGTCCTGTCTCTCAGTAAGGGCGCATGCACACTTCAATGGGTCCGCAATCCGGGAGATGCGGAGCGTAGGCACGGATCGGAACACCACGGAAGCACTATGGTGTGCTTCTGTGGTGTTTCTGGCCGTGCCTCTGCACCGCAAAAAAGTAGCACATGCAGTACTTTTTTGTGGTGCGGACCGTCGGATGCGGATCGCGGACCCCATTCAACTGAATGGGTCTGCGATCCGAATCCGTCGGCGCCACTGTCAGTGCCCGTGCATTGTGGACCGCAAATTGCGGTCTACAGCATGGGCACTGACTGCACACTGTGCTCGTGTGCATGAGCCCTAAGTGTGCTAATATGTATATGCCCATACTATTTAAAGGGGTTGCCCAGCCTTTTTTAAGTGATGGTCTATCCTCAGAATAGGTTGTCACTCGGGAAAGCCAGATCCCTTTACCCCCGTGGCACCATCAACACTGTAGTGTATAGCGCTCGTCAGTGCAATGCCGCTCCCAGGCTATCGGCCTATAGCAGGGCATAGTGGGAGTTGTAGTTTTACAACAGCTGGAGGGCTGCAGGTTGGGCATCCCTGCTTTAAAGGGAATGTTCCACAAATATTTCTTTTTTACTAATTGAAACCAGATAATAAAACATATTCCTATTTTCAGATCTGTTTTTATATTCTGGTTGTAGATTTTTGTACATTTTGTGCACATAATTATGGTGGCCGCCATCTTGCCTGAGCTGCAGTTAACCCCTTGCAGCCCTGCACTGTAATATTACATCCTGTGAGCCATTGTACTATTAGTGGGCTGTGATGACACAGGCTCAGGAGTTGTGCTCGCCTAATCCCTTGGTGGTGCCAGTTGTATTGTCTCTCCCATTGCCCCCACAAGGCAATCACAAGGTGAGAGGGGTTTCCTTGGCATGGCCGGTCATCATGGTGGGTCCCAGAAGTTGGATCAGATATTTATCCTCTCTCCTGTGTATAGGGGATACATTTGTATTGTGGGCAAATCCTTTAAAACTGAATTTAGTCTATCTAGACCAGTGGTCGGCAACCTTCGGCACTCCAGCTGCTGTGAAACTACAACTCCCAGCATGCACACTTGCTTGACTGTTTTTTTAACTCTCATAGACGTGCAAGGAGGATTCTGGGATTTGTAGTTTCAGAACATCTGGAGTTCCGGAGGTTGCTGATCCCTAATCTAGACAGTGATTGGCTGCAGCAATCACAATCTGCATACCTGCATATCACTGTGCACGTCACCAACACTGCAGCCAATAGCAGACCGAAACGGCGACAAGCCTTCCTAGCATCACCCACGTGGTAAGGATTACCTATATGAGGGGCTCGGGCATAAGGGGTGACATTATAGGGGTTGGATAACCCCTTTAATTACACATTGGATGGTTAGTTGATCCCAATGAAATGACCAAGTTTGGCTAATGGTAAGAGGGCACAAATACTAACACTGGCTTTTACATCGGTTTTAGTTTCCCCCTTACACTGCTTCAAAGAATCATTTCATTTATGGCGAGTCGTGTGCATCATCATAAATTAGGTGCATCTATGGTAGTCCTTGCACATAGCAAAAAAACTATGCCAGACCCTGGCTGGAGTAGTTTTTTGCCAACATTTCCACCTATTTCCACAGATAAATGTTAGTAAATTAGCCGGACCATGGCTACTGACACAACCTCTCTCCTCCCAACTAAGTATCATCGCGCGTCTGGTAAAAAAAAAGGGACTTACGATTACTTTTCGACTAAATAAATGATCCCCAATGTGTATGGCCACCTGTAGAATGTGGCCAGAATGTTGACATATTGACCATCTTTGTAGGCCCTGAGATCAGCTTCGCCTACATGTTCTGTTTGTGTAAGGACGGCCGTACCTAGGCAACACTTTATTCTAAAACACAATGCATCCATTATGAGTGTGGTAGGAAATATTCAACTCAGACACTGCCCAGGAGGTGTACATAGGGACAAAGCAAATGTTATTGTATATGTGCCATCCAGACTGTGCCATAGACTTATCTCTGCCTCCCCTATCCTGCATATGATTCCCGTGTACACTTTGGCCTTTCTTTAGGTTTTGAATTACTGTCAGCTGAACTGACCAACTAATGTGTATATGACCTTCTCACTCTCCACCAGAGAAAGAGAACAAAGTCACACAACAAAACAGACAAATGCTCGGTCGAGCTAAGCTTGCATGTCTGTTGGGGCTGGGGAAAGGAAGCAATAGCTGTTGGCTACATGTATCTTATGTATATGGCCAGCCTTAGGGTCAAAACAACTACACCAACAGATGTCTGGTAAAAAACAAACAAACAAAAAACTAATACCGTTAGGGTACTTTCATAAAAAGAATTTTTAGAAAAATACTTTTTTGTAGCCTTTTTACTAGCTTTTTATTCCCTTTAACTAATACTACTTCATCCTCGAACTGAGATTTTACGTGGTTTTTCCAATCTCTGTTTGAGAAAGAATTTACATAGGCACACACTAAAAGAAAATTTGGATACACCTGTGAGGAAGCACTTCTGAGGACCAGACCACAGTATCAGGGACTTAAAGGTCTTAAAACTGAAGGGCATATTTAAGACCAGCAGGGAGAGATCAGAATTATTATAACAATGGATTTATGACCCCTATATGGACACTTCCTCTCCCTCCCCATTAGACTAACTCCAGATCTCTTTAATTTCTAAAGGCTTCTTTACATGGCCCAATGTAAGAAGCGATTGTCTGCTCGTCAGTGGAGGAGACCGCTGAATTTACATACAGGGATCTGCAGGGATATCCTCCACAGATTGGGGAGATGCTATCCCTAATGCCATCTCTTGTCCCGTAACAGTATCATTGTTTAGTGGTGCAGTACCCCAGACCTGGGGGTGTCTGCAAATGTTTATGTTATGTTATATATGTTATGTTCAGTACATCAGTATGCAGAGGTATGGTTGGCAGGGACAGAGTTAACCACTCTATTCCAACCCCTCTTGGTAGGAGTTAGCTGGTCCTGCTTCCTGCCGGGAGGCAGAGTTCAAGCTAGGACAGCGAGGAGGAAGGAAGCACGGTCCCTTTGCTTCTCGTGTTACTCCTAAGGTTTAGCGATTCATCAAGTGATCCATTTCTCCTGTGAGACCACTACTCCAGAGAAACTGTGAGAGCAACCAGCTTTCCCAAAGGCTACTTCGCTATATAGACAGCAGAGTGATCTGCGAGCCACAGCTTTACAGATCTGCTGCAGGTGAAGGAATACAGTTCGGACAGCCATCACTTAGATAGCATCCAGGCCATACCAACTCCAAGCCTGCATTATCAGGTAGACACCTAAATCAACAAGTGGCAGATTACAGCTGTTAGCCAGAAGTACAGAGAGAGAGAGAGTTATCAGCAAGATAGCATATCTGAGTTGCATTAATTGCCACTTATCCAGCCACCATACCTGATCATCTGGCAATATAAACTGCACTTTGTACCAGATACTGCTCGATGTACCACAAGTTATATTTTGTGCAAAGAGAGACTTTTATACTTTATTTCTGGCTTAATTCTTCAAACCATCTTTCGACTGTACCGATCCCCAGGGAGCACACAACATCTCATCAGGGCCACTACCACTCCCATCCTCTGCACCGGCTTCTCAGGTGCTCATTGCAGCAGCAGCAGAGTGCGGTTTAGACTGCACAATCTGCTGCCGGTAAACAATTTAGGTGTCCACATGAACGATACTATTACCCGATGAAAATGTTCTTCGTTAGTTGATAGGCGGCACCTTTAAACCGGCAGATTATTGCTAATGTGTGTTCGTATGTATATAATCGGCTCCAAATATTGGGCACTGTAACCCCTATTGCCTGTCCATCTGTAATAGTAATGGTACCTTTACACAGGTCGACGATCCAGCAGATTGTAGGGAAAGAATCGTTCCTTCCCGACAATCTGCTGATCGCTAGCAGAGGAGACCGGTTCATTTACATGTAGCGATCTCCTCCAGAGTATGGTGAGGAGCGATCTCCAAGGCCATCGCTCTTCCCCATACAGTCTTGTTGTTTCCCGGCAGCAGAGCGTGTTTACACAGCACGATCCACCACTGGGAAACGATGATCTTTTGTGCTGCAAAAAACATACAATTACCAAATGAATGAGCGTTTTGCTCGTTCATCAGTTAATTGGCGGTGCAATTACACCACCAGATAATCGCTAACCAGCGTTACTAGTAACACTGGTTAGCAATGATCTGTTCAATTGTTGGCCCATGTAAAGGGCCTTTAACTTCAGTTTTATTGCTCTCTTATCTTGATGATGTAACATCTTTTAAGTTTTGTACCTTTCTCGCTTTCAGTCACTTGTATACCACCTGATGAACCTCGGATGTCTGAAAGCTTGCAAACAGAATTTTTCAGGTTAGCCAGTAAAGGTTTCATTGCTATAATACTTTTGTTTTTTAATACAAAAGTACAGTCATGGCCAAAAGTTTTGAGAATGATACAAATATTAATTTTTACAAAGTCTACTGCTTCAGTTTTTATAATGGCAATTTGCATATACTCCAGAATGTTATAAAGAGTGATCAGCTTAACAGCAATTACTTGCAAAGTCAATATTTGCCTAGAAAATGAACTTTATCCCCCAAAACACATTTTAACATCATTGCAGCCCTGCCTTAAAAGGACCAGCTAACATCGTTTCAGTGATTGCTCCATTAACACAGGTGTGGGTGTTGATGAGGACAGGGCTGGAGATCAATTTGTCATGATTAAGTAAGAATGACACCACTGGACACTTTAAAAGGAGGCTGGTGCTTGGCATCATTGTTTCTCTTCTGTTAACCATGGTTATCTCTAAAGAAACACGTGCAGTCATCATTGCACTGCACAAAAATGGCCTAACAGGGAAGAGTATCGCAGCTAGAAAGATTGCACCTCAGTCAACAATCTATCGCATCATCAAGAACTTCAAGGAGAGAGGTTCCATTGTTGCCAAAAAGGCTCCAGGGCGCCCAAGAAAGACCAGCAAGCGCCAGGACCGTCTCTTAAAAGTGTTTCAGCTGCGGGATCGGGCTACCAGCAGTGCAGAGCTTGCTCAGGAATGGCAGCAGGCAGGTGTGAGTGCATCTGCACGCACTGTGAGGCGGAGACTCTTGGAGCAAGGCCTGGTCTCAAGGAGGGCAGCAAAGAAGGCTCTTCTCTCCAGAAAAAACATCAGGGACAGACTGATATTCTGCAAAATGTACAGGGAGTGGACTGCTGAGGACTGGGGTAAAGTCATTTTCTCTGATGAATCCCCTTTTCGATTGTTTGGGACATCTGGAAAACAGCTTATTCGGAGAAGACGAGGTGAGCGCTACCACCAGTCTTGTCTCATGCCAACTGTAAAGCATCCTGAAACCATTCATGTGTGGGGTTGCTTCTCAGCCAAGGGAATCGCTCTCTCACAGTCTTGCCTAAAAACACAGCCATGAATAAAGAATGGTACCAGAATGTCCTCCGAGAGCAACTTCTCCCAACCGTCCAAGAGCAGTTTGGCGATCAACAATGCCTTTTCCAGCATGATGGAGCACCTTGCCATAAAGCAAAGGTGATAACTAAATGGCTCAGGGAACAAAACATAGAGATTTTGGGTCCATGGCCTGGAAACTCCCCAGATCTTAATCCCATTGAGAACGTGTGGTCAATCATCAAGAGACGGGTGGACAAACAAAAACCTACAAATTCTGACAAAATGCAAGCATTGATTGTGCAAGAATGGACTGCTATCAGTCAGGATTTGGTCCAGAAGTTGATTGAGAGCATGCCAGGGAGAATTGCAGAGGTCCTGAAGAAGAAGGGTCAACGCTGCAAATATTGACTTGCTGCATTAACTCATTCTAACTGTCAATATAAGCTTTTGTTACTCATAATATGATTGCAATTATATTTCTGTATGTGATAAAAACATCTGACACATAAAAACCAGAGGGCAGCAGATCATGTGAAAATATAATATTTGTGTCATTCTCAAAACTTTTGGCCATGACTGTATAAAAAAAACATAATAAATATATATAATAAAAATAGAAAAGTATCACAAAGATTTTTCTGGCTAACACAGTGCCATGCTATTTTTACTATACATTGTTCTTATCATGAAAGGCCAAGTCCACTGAGCTAAATTCAGTTGTGACAGTGTCCTACCTCCCCCTCCTTCCTCTCATGTCACAAGGACAGAGGTTCTGGAATTGTAAAGAACTAATGGTCTCTGGGGATTTTCTTTTCACAGAATAGTGGATCTGGTTTGAGCTAATCAAAGTGGCAGAACCTGCAAAAAAAAAAATGGGCTTACCGCAATCTCACATATTCCTGGAGCCAAACTTCAGAAGTTGTTAAATATAATTTTAAATCAATGAAAGAAAATTGCCAGTGACTACTACAGCGTAAGGTCCCTGACAATCACATTTCCACATCTCAGTTTCCTGAACCCCTGTTAATATTGCATATTGTGGGATGAGAGGCACACTACAGGCTTAGAGGGGTTTTCTGGTACTTAGATATTAATGGACTATCCTCAGAAAAGGTCATCAATAGAAGATTACTAAGGGTCCAACACCCCATCGGTCAGTTGTTTCAGGTAGTGGTATCGGAAACTTAAAGTGGACGGATGGCTCTGTGCACTATGTATCGGTAGCTTCTCATACCAGCATACTGCTGTTCAGTTTCCATTCCCTTGAATACACAATGGACAGAACTTTGCTCTTCCGGTTCCGTCCACTGTATAGTTTCTGGTGCCCATGACTGCTTGGAGTAGCTGATCATTGGGGGTTTGAGGTGTCAGACCCCCACCAATCTCATATTGATGACCTATCCTGTGGATAGGTCATTAATATCTAAGTACCAACAAACCCCCAACATTGTAGAAGTAAAATTAGGTCATAGTTGTCGGTTTTTAGTGTATTATAAATTTGTCCTAATTATTATCTGGGGGAAAAAAAAGCACTCACCGATTTTGCTTTATTGATGAGCGATCTGATGAGATCTTTGATGCTGTTGTTGCGGTGTCTTTGGAAGATAACTTGCACTTCTGTTCCCTTACTACGAGTGAGAAGTGGAATTTCAGGCCATCCAAGCTCCAGATTAGGAGCTACGATATCAGACATCATAGGAAAATAGGTGCCAGATGTCAGCTCAGAAGGACAGCCGTCGGGAAATCCAGAACCGTTGGCATCTCCATCCTTATCCAATGACATATTCTCATATTTATTGATATTTGTACTACTGCAGATATAGTCAATGTCTAAGCTGGATAAAAAGGGCAGCTCTTTTTCCTCACTCAGCGCCTGTAGATATGCCTTTTCTCCTTGTTCCACCAAAGCATCCGTGGCCAGGCGTGCAGACTCATTATAATTCAGGACCAAATGAGAACTTTGTCTCCAAGGGTTTTTAAGTTCTTCTACCCTGCTTTTCAGTTGTCCAACAGTCCTCACTCCTCTCCTTACCTCAGGGTTGAGCATCACTGCAGGAATATCAATAGGCTTCCTCCGGTAGATGGTGAAAGCTCCGACTTGTGTGTTACAGGACCTTCCTTTGTGTACAAATCAGCTGACTGTATTGCTTTTATACTTGTCACTTGCAGTGAGTTTAACTATGTATCCACATGATCTGTCCCGCTCTACAGGACTTCCTCATACTTCTGCAAGCTCCCTGTATCTACTGAGCTTTCTGAGCTTTCAGCCAAATGTTGCCCTACCCCCATCCAGTTACCTGTTTGTTGAGTTTTTTTTAACCTACCCGGCTAATGACTGTTGAAGCAGTTACTATTCAACTTGTTCCAGCAGGCTACAGATAAGACTTCCTGACAACCCACATGCTATTTCATTGGACAATGTAATGCTGGCTAGATGGTTCCTTCTATTGTTCCCTCTTAATAGCACCTCCAGTAGCTATTATCCTGGAGAGTAAAACTTTCTGATCCTTGCCACATTTACATATTCAATGGGGACACATTTACTAAAGTGTTTGTGCCTATTTTTAGCCTAAAAAATGCTATTTATACAGTCTTATTTTTTTTGTTGCATTTACTACTGAATTTGCGCCTGTTTTGTAGGCTTTTGCACCTCGTTCACCTATTTAGATTATTTTAGGCTAGACTTCTGCTGCAGAAAAGTTGTGCAACATTTTTTATAATGATAGTCAATGGTGTTACACTGCGATATGGCAAGGTGGATTTCTGTGCGACTGACGCATCGAAGTCGCAGCGGGACACCATTGGCTATGATTACAAAAAATTTTGCGTGACATTGGTGTAAGACATGTTTCAATGTAGTTGTATCCTTGCACTACACATCGCCATGTAGCCCTAGCCTTAGGTTAGGGCTACACGACGACATGTGTCGTGCGACAATAAGTCGCGAGACACATAGGGCACAACTACACTGCAACATGTGTTACGCGACATTGATGTCACACCACTGTCGTGTGACAATTTTTATTTTTATATACAGTGCCTTGCGAAAGTATTTGGCCCCCTGGAACTTTTCAACCTTTTGCCACATTTCAGGCTTCAAACAAAAAGATATAACATTTTAAATTTTTGGTGAAGAATCAACAACAAGTCACAATTGTGAAGTGGAATTTATTGGATCATTTAAACTTTTTTTGTAATAATAAAACTGAAAAGTGGGGCCTGCAAAATTATTCGGCCCCTTTGCATTAATACTTTGTTGCGCCAACTATTGCTGTGATTACAGCTGCAAGTCGCTTGGGGTATGTCTCTATCAGTTTTGCACATCTAGAGACTGAAATTCTTGCCCATTCTTCCTTGCAAAACAGCTCGAGCTCTTTGAGGTTGGATGGAGAGTGTTTGTGAACAGCAGTTTTCAGCTCTTTCCACATATTCTCAATTGGATTCAGGTCTGGACTTTGACTCGGCCATTCTAAGACCTGGATACGTTTATTTTTGAACCATTCCATTGTAGATTTTGCTTTATGTTTGGGATCATTGTCTTGTTGGAAGATAAATCTCCGTCCTAGTCTCAGGTCTTTTGCAGACTCGGTTTTCATCCAGAATGGTCCTGTATTTGGCTCCATCCATCTTCCCATCAATTTTAACCATCTTCCCTGTCCCTGCTGATGAAAAGCAGGCCCAAACCATGATACTGCCACCACCATGTTTGACAGTGGGGATGGTGTGTTCAGGGTGATGAGCTGTGTTGCTTTTACGCCAAACATATCGTTTTGCATTGTTTCCAAAAAGTAGGATTTTGGTTTCATCTGACCAGAGCACCTTCTTCCACATGTTTGGTGTGTCTCCCAGGTGGCTTGTGGCAAACTGTAAACGAGACTTTTTATGGATATCTTTGAGAAATGGCTTTCTTCTTGCCACTCTTCCATAAAGGCCAGATTTGTGAAGTGTTCGACTGATTGTTGTCCTATGGACAGACTCTCCCACCTCAGCTGTAGATCTCTGCAGTTCATCCAGAGTGATCATGGGCTTCTTGGCTGCATTTCTGATCAGTCTTCTCCTTGTTTGAGATGAAAGTTTAGAGGGACGGCCGGGTCTTGGTAGATTTGCAGTGGTCTGATATGTGGTCCTTCCATTTCAATATGATCGCTTGCACAGTGCTTCTTGGGATGTTTAAAGCTTGGGAAATCTTTTGGTATCCAAATCCGGCTTTAAACTTCTCCACAACAGTATCATGGACCTGCCTGGTGTGTTCCTTGGTCTTCATGATGCAGAACCCTGAGACTATCACAGAGCAGGTGCATTTATACGGAGACTTGATTACACACAGGTGGATTCTATTTATCTTCATCAGTCATTTAGGGCAACATTGGATCATTCAGAGATCCTCAATGAACTTCTGGAGTGAGTTTCCTGAACTGAAAGTAAATGGGTCGAATAATTTTGCACGCCCAACTTTTCAGTTTTATTATTACAAAAAAAGTTTAAATGATTCAATAAATTTCGTTCCACTTCACAATTGTGACCCACTTGTTGTTGATTCTTCACCAAAAATGTAAAATGTTATATCGTTTTGTTTGAAGCCTGAAATGTGGCAAAAGGTTGAAAAGTTCCAGGGGGCCGAATACTTTCGCAAGGTACTGTACACTGCGACATTGGTGCGACAAAATGTTGGGCGGCACATGTCGTTGTGTAGCCCTAGCCTTAGACTAATTCAGAAGTTTTCTAACTGTTCTAACTTCTTTCTGACTTATTTATGTAGGTGTGCCTTTTTTTGCGCCTGAATTTGTCGGACAAGAATAGTATATGTTCTGTTTTTTTTCGGGTGCCGCGGAACAGACATATGGATGCGGACAGTGCACGGTGTGCTGTCTGCATCTTTTGCAGCCCCATTGGAATGAATGGGTCTGCGTCCGACCTGCCGAAAATGTGGATCGGGTGAAGACTAAAACAGTGGTCTTGTGCATGAGCCCTAATAAAAAATATGCCTAGTCTAATTCAGGATGTGCTATGCGACTTTTAATAAATACTCAGCAAAATGAAATGGCCAATTATTTTTATTATTTTATTGTACAAATCTTCAAAAAATAAAAGTAAAAGTGTTAGCAAAAACTAAGTAGAAAAAAGCTACATATCTACAGCACCATGATTCAGGAGAGCAGATATGGTTATAATTTAAGGGTTACATAACGCAGTTTTGTTTCACGCATTCTCCCCTCCCCCTCTTTTTTTAGGCTTTTTTGCCCATATAGTAAGGGTGTAAAGGAAAACTGACTAAGTTGCTCAGAGCAACCAATCAGATTCCATCTTTCATTTTTCAGAGCACCTTTGAAACATGAAATGTGAAATCTGATTGGTTCCTATGGACAACTAAGCCAGTTCTATGTTAAACCAGTTCGATAAATCTCCCCCATTTGTGTTTTAGCATTTTTAATGGCCTTTTTGCATGCCTAGTGTTTTTATTCAGAGGAAAGTGTGTGCCTTCTGTGTAATGTCACCTCTCTTGTAGAGCTGTATGGGTAAAAAAAGCATTGATTAAAAAATGCCAACACACACATGCATTTTTTTTTTAACCTGGAGGTCTATAGGAGAAAAACACCAGGTAATGAGGTATAAAAACAAAACACCAGACCCATGCATGTTGCATCTAAAAAAATGGCATTGACAAAACAAATGCACCTCAAGGCTGAAACAAATGCCACTACAAAACAAACACTTGTTTGTCCTGCACAGACTTCTATGCAACAACTGGAATTGACATTTTTTCCCTAACAAAATGTGGCATAACAGGCCAGCATAAAAACCCAAACCAAAAGAACAAAATTTCCCTCAAAAATGGCAACTCCCCAACCCCCATGTGTAAAACCAAGTTCACACTTTAGTTATTTCAATCAGTGATTGTCAGACAAAATCAGGTCTAGCATTTACCAATAAAAAATGATTAGAATAATGGCATATCATTTATCATTTTTTAGGGCAACTGCATTTTTTTGTGTGTTTTTTGCAGTGAGTCATACCACTAGCATTCTCTTCATGGGATTTTCCCCCTATACAAAAGGTGAAGTGAAAACACCTGAAAAAAATGGCAAGAGCTCCCGCATGCTTCTTTTTTCAAGAGAAGGAAGAAAGACAACAAAAAAAAACACCACCTAATGAACAAAAACCACCAGTAGCAAGGAAACACTGGTATGTCCTGTGTTTCATATTTTCTATATGCTAGTTCCAACACCGCTGCCCCAATGCTATCCCGGCAGACTGTGTTTGGCTGCTGAGATAACATCCCACATGACTGCTGCAGCCAATTATTGTGCTGTTTCCAACTGAGGCCAGTGATTGGCTGCAGTGGCACACATGACAATGCAGAAGGTGACGCATGGGGACCCAAGGACCAGTGAAGAGAGCTTGGGAACCAAAAAAGTGTGGCAGGTGAATAGGGGTCTCCATAGCAAAACTTAGGCTCCATTCACACATCCGTATTTTTCTTTTCCAGATTTTCGGTCCGTTTTTTGTGGATCCGTGTTTCCGCAAAAACCTTTAGTTTTTACCAATTGTACATCCGCATCCGTTCCGTTTTTCCGCAAAAAAAGGAAGGAGGAATATATGTTGGTAGGGTATTTCTTTCTATTTCCTGGAAACGGATCCACAATTGCGGATGATATAAGGATGACATATTGATGCATTCCGCATATCATCCACATGTTTTGCGGACCCATTGACTATAATGGGACCATGGACCGCATATGCGGACAAAAGTAGGACAAGCTCTATTTTATTTGCGGATCTGCATAACGGAACAACCGATGTGGACAGTATACAGAGTGCTGTCCGCATTTTTTCAGGACCCATTGAAATGAATGGATCTGCATCCATCGGATGCGGATTGGATCAGGAAAGAAAAACAGTATGTGTGAATGGAGCCTAAGTCCTCATGCACTCGAACGTGTGCCGGCCATGGCCGTGTTGCGGGCCGCATATGGCGGGTCCGCAATAAACGGGCACCGGCCGTGTGCAGGCCGCATCACGGATCGCGGACCCATTCACTTCAATGGGTCCGCGATCCGGGAGATGCGGAGCGGAGGCACGGATCGGAACACCATGGAAGCACTACGGTGTGCTTCCGTGGTGTTTCTGGTCGTGCCTCTGCACCGCAAAAAAGTAGCGCAAGCACTACTTTTTTGCGGTGCGGACCCTCGGATGCGGATCGCGGACCCCATTCAAGTGAATGGGTCCGCGATCCACATGTGGTGGCCTCACGGTCAGTGCCCGTGCATTGCAGACCGCAGTTTGCTGCCCGCAGCACGAGCACGGCCGACACACGTTCGTGTGCATGAGGCCTTAGTATGAGCCCACCTGCCCCACCCAGTGAGTCAATCACCCCCATTCAATGCAGAAAGGAAAGCGCAACTCCTCCGGTTTCTGATGAATCTACATTACACTTATATACACTTTATCCCACTTCTATGTCTGTAAAGAGGAATAGGTGCTTTATAGATATGGCTCTAATTCCGAACATCATATTTCTCAATGTATTTACACCTGACAACTGGCCTAAATACACTAATAAATCCCTTGCCTCCCATCTGTTACAAAGATGGCTGCCTGCAGCCACCACCAGGGAGAGCTCAGTGCATAAGAATTGATGCACTTACAATTGAATACTGTTGAGTTCCATGTCCTGCCTGTAGCAGTTGAGTGTTCTGCCTCCATTGAAAGTATGCCACTGGATTATCCACAGGTATTCAAGGCTGTGCTCTGAATGTAAAAAAAAAAAAAAAGGACTACCTCTTTAAGGCTACTTGCATGTATATGGTCTATTGCTCTACTCAGCAACAGTATGTACAGTCAAGGACGGGATTGTATTCAGTGCTGTTAGATCAGGAAATCCTTTCCCATAACTTCCTTCTTTTGTGAGTTAAATATATCAACAGTGGAAACTTCTCTCCTGTCCTGATGTTTTGCTGCAATGTATCAGAGAAAGTATCAGAGAGGTAAGATGTCTCAGCCTAGAGTCCAGGCTGTTTAAGGGTCCATTCACACGACCGTGTGAATGGGTCCGCATCTATTCCGCAATATTGCGGAATAGATGCGGCCCCATTCACCTCCGCATAAAAAAAATAAAACATGTCCTATACTTGTCTGCCATAGCGGACAAGTATAGGCATTTTCAATGGGGCGCCCAGCCGTGTGTTCCGAATGTTGCAAAACACACGCCGGGCGGCAGCTGTAGTATCGCGGGTCCGCATTATTGCGGACCGCAATAATACGGCCGTCTGAATGGGGCCTAAATCAAAGGGAGATGTCAACTGTAGCAAACTCTCAGCTGTGACAAATACTAGATCTGCACGAGTTTCTAGCCTCTCGATGTAAGAAACGATGGGGGGATTAGGCTAACTTCACACTTGTGTTGTTGTTTTCTGGTAATGCAATCCGGCAGAGGATCTCAATACCGGACAAAAATGGTTCTGTTTAGTCCTCCTGCATTCTGAATGGAAAGAGATTAGAGATGAGCGAGTGCCATTTTTGCGTATTTGCGTACGCATTTTAAAATTCGCACGCTAATCATACGCATATTTTAATCTATACGCAAATGCGTACGAATAGCGTACGAATAGCGTACAAATTGAATTTGTACGCTATTCGTATGCATTTGCATATAGATTAAAATATGCGTATGAATAGCGTACGAATTTTAAAATGCGTACGCAAATACGTAAAAATGGCACTCGAGCATGCTCGGCCGAGCATGCTCGCTCATCCCTAAAAGAGATCCATTCAGGATGCATCAGGATGTCTTCCATTCCGGCAGCATTACGTTTTGTGTCTGATCATAAAAACGGAAAAAAAGGGATTCGGCACTGAAAACAATGTAAGTCAATGGTGACTGATCCGTTTTTTAGGAGCCTAAAAAACCGAAACAGTCACCCATTGACTTTCAATGTATTTAGCGACGGATCGTTTTTTCCATTTTGATTTCATATAAACTGCATCCTAAAGGAACGGACACATCCTGATGTGCAAAATCAATACAGATCCGTTTTATTCCGCTATTGAGATCCTCTGCCGGATCTCAATACCAGAATTACAAACGCAAGTGTAAAAGTAGCCTTACTAATCAAAGATTTCTGGTGCAATTTGTGCCAACCCCCTTCTCCCTTTTCCTTGTCCTACAAGGGGTATAGTTTAGTGGGAAAGGGGTGTGACTTGTAAGATAGGGCGTCGCTTAAGATACAAAGGGGAGCAAAAATTGTTCCAAAATTAGTTAGATTAGACAGTCAAAAGATTAATCAAATGCATCATTCTGCCTCAGTCAGTTCAAGGATTACAGGGGGAGATTTATCAAGGCTGGCGTGCGCTGCAGGAGGATGCGCTTAATTTATTATAAGGCTCTGGCCTCGTCAAAAATTAGGTAAATCCTCTGGAGGTCTTTGCTCTTAAACTGAAATCTATGGCATCTCACAGCTGCTGTAGATTTCCAGTTTTCATTTATGGCAGAAAACTGGTGTAAAAGAAGATAAATGTACTAGGTCTGCTGACCCTCGCCCCTCCCTTCCCTCCCTGAACTGGCATCAGTTCATCCTGGCAGAAGGTTTACAAGCAGAACTTCCTGTTTTCATCAGCTTCCTGCTGGGTTTTCTAACCAATTCCAGCATGCTTTGCTCTGTAATGTTTCACAAGATTTGCTCCGCCTGCCAGACTGATGTCTCTGTCCTCCTACACCTCCCTTCTTCTTGTTAGCTAGGTGGAGCAAGCCCTGTGTACCATTACAGAGCAAAGTATGCTGGGTTTGATTAGAAAATCAAACAGGAAGCTGATGAAACCAGGAAGTTCTGCTTGTAAACATCCTTCCAGGACAGGAGGAGGAAAGTGCTCATATGCAAAACAGGTACTGTATATGAGGCAACAATTGGCAATACGGCAAATTAAAAAAAATCCTTTTTTTAATCAGAGAACTCCATTAACATAGACACCATTTTCTGTAATGCCTATAATATTTCTATTTATTGTATTGGATTGAGATGTTGACCTTGGAGTTAGCAGTTGTTCTATGGATCCCTTGCTGGCTGCTATTTCAGCTCACTTGCTGAGGAATAATAAATAATTTTAATTTATGGTAAAGTTTGGCAAACCTGTCTGCTTCCTAAGCATCCATTCAGAGTACAAATGTAAATTTCCCACCACTTCAGATTAAAATGATAGGTAACATTAGACCATGATATTAAATAATACAATTTGTCAATTTGACTTAAAAAGTAGCAGGAGAACAGAGTGGGCTGGAATAGAGATGTACAATAAAACTGAGCCGTCTTCCGGCTTTCATGTTTACTTGGCCCGGTACTTTTGTCTTGTAGGGAGTGTTCTAAAACTGCTTGCTCAACTAGAATTTCCTCTCTTATCTGAACAACTCCATAAATAAGGTCAAGGTGTAGTGAAAAAGAAAAAATAGTTTGTGATTCTTTAGCTTTCACAATCGAAGACTAGTTTTAAGACTAGTTAACCGAGTGACTGTGACAGTTCTCAAGAAGAAATACATGATGGGCATTATCACAAAAATACATTTTTATGATTCTACATGCAGTATTTTTTTTCCATCTAAAAAAAACAATCTCAGACAGAAATGGCTTAAACGGATGCTAAATGTGCATAATGATGCACAGGATCCATTTTTTTTTCTCTTTCTGTTCTTCTGACGGATCATGAACATGGCCGTTGTTGGCCGGTGCCCGTATTGTGGCTCGCAAACAGCAGGTCCGCAATATACTGGCACCAGACGCCGGAAATGTGGTGGAGCACTGTGGTACTGTATGTGTACCCATTATCCATAATATATGTACAGTAAAAAAAAATCTTTTCTGCCTCTAACTACTATGAGTATGCCATTTATTCCGGTGTGTTCTATAGTCCAAAAAAATCATACTTTTTTAATCAAAATGGTTTGTGCTTCAGATGACAGGATAGTTCCATGGAAAATTCGCGAAAATTTTTCAAACCAGCATCTGGATCTGATTAATTTTGTAATTGCCTATAATAAAGAATTAGCCACCGAGTTATTCAATAAATTATATCTGTACAGCACCACCTGCTGTTTGTTCATTTCCTTATTTCTCTATCTATATTGTTGAGGTGGTCACACATGCTCAGTTCTATCATTCAAATGCCACTAACCATATCTACTGATAGAAACTGTAACAGTTGCAGAGAGAGTTGCAGTAAGAAGGACACACCTCTTGAGAAAGGGCACAATGCCTGAGCTGCAGTAGAAAGATCACACCCTTTAAGAAAGGACATACCCACTGAGCTGCCAGACTGAAATAAATTTCACGCGTGCAGCGCCGGCAGGAGAAGACAGAGGAGCGCCGGACCTGGAGCGGAGAGGTGAGAGAGGTTTTTATTTTATTGAGATGGGGCTGATGGGCTGATTTGAGGTCTGATGTGATCTGAGGTCTGATGGGGGCACAGTGGGCTGATCTGAGGTCTGATAGGGGCACTGTGGGCTGATATGGGGGTACAGTGATCTGATCAGAGGTATGATGGGGGCACAGTTGGCTGATCTGAGGTCTGATGGGGGCACAGTGGGCTGATCTGAGGTCTGATGGGGGCACAGTGGGCTGACATGGCACAGTGGGCTGATCTGAGGTCTGATGGGGCACAGTGGGCTGACATGGTGCACAGTGGGCTGATCTGAGGTCTGATGGGGGCACAGTGGGCTGATCTAAGGTCTGATGGGGGCACGGTGGGCTGATCTGAGGTTTGATGGGGGCTAAGTGGGCTGATATGGGGGCTGACTGGCTGATTTGAGGTCTGATGGGTCCTGAGTGGGCTATTATGGGGGCTGATTTGAGGTCTGATGGGGGCTGAGTGGGCTGATCTGATATCTGAAAGGGCTGATCTGAGGTCTGATGGGGGTCTAATGCAATGTCCTGAAATTTATGGGGGGTCTGATATGAGGTCTGATGAAAAATATTTTTTTCTTATTTTCCTACTCTAAAATCTGGGGTGCGTCTTATCGGGTGCGTCTTATAAAGCGAAAAATACGGTAGGTTTACTGCTTCTTTAGGCCACATGCTCAAAATATGGATCCCAGATAGAAATGTCCATAGCTTCACGAGCCTCTACTGCACCTCCATGTGCCTCAGTCATATACAGATATACACAGATGCTGTATATATAGAAGAAGGTGTCTCTTGGAGGCAGTACATAGGCTAAATCTATAATATAGACCCTACATCCATAATAGACCTTTCACATGCCTCCCTACAGAGTCCAGGCCTATGGCTTTGCCATGTACCTAAGCCCTTAAATGAACTCACTAAACAACTATGGCTTTGGGAGCATGTGATTCTGTACAGTCACCCCACGGCACCTTCAAGATCTCACTTTCATTTCAAACACAGCAATGAGGAAAAGGAAAGGGTTGGGTCATGAAGCAAAAAAGTATTGATGGGAAAACTAGACTAGACAGAAGTCAGGAATGTGGCCTTATGACTTCTGACTGAGATAACGCACATGTAATGTGCTTCTGATAAATGCAGGGCCCTTGTAAATACAGGACATACGGAGAATATTAGTGTCATATATGGTTTTCTGATCTCAATTATGAAAAAAAAAATGGAAAGCAGTTCTAAGAACAAGACATGCTTCTAAAGAATCCCTGTGTCATTTGCCACAGATATTAGTATTTTGTGGCATGTTTTTTTGCATTTTTTGTGTGTTTTTTAATGCAAAAAAGCCAGCAACAAATCTTAGCTGAAAGTCTATGGAAGACATGAAATTCAGGACATTTTTTTCTATTTAGTGGTGACTGTTTATGACATTTTTTTAAGCAGCATGTTAAAGCTTTGGCACTTTTGTAGGCATTTTGGCATCTCCTTTTTTATACGGAAAAAATGCCTGAAAATAAAAATGCCATCCACGTACTTGTTTTGAAAGAAAAAGAAAAAAAAGCCATTAAAAAGCCATTGAGGCTTTTTTTGTGTGGCAGAGCAAATTTGTGTGCGTAGGGGCCTTTAAATGGGTTTTCCAGGAATTTTATATTTATGGTCTATCCATCAATATAAAATCGATGGGGGACCTACACCCAGCACCTCCACCAATCAGAGCTGACTGCAAGTAGCTACAGTACCAGAAACTGGTGTCAGAACTACACAGCTCTGTCCAGTGTGTAGTGGACAGAGCTGGTAACTGCAGGGAAGAAGGGGAGGTGGCTGCTTTGGGGCCCCAACTCAGAATGGGCCCCCTCTACAGTATTATACAATGACATTATATACAGTGACAGTGTCATCTGACTAGCCACAGTAGAGAGGGTTGAGAAGAAGCTGCTGGGGAAGGAGGGCCCGTTCAAAAATTTGCTGTGGGGCCCAGTCATTTCTAGTTACGCCACTGGCTCCTGTATACTTCAGTGGGAAGTGGGAGCAGTTTGCACCTCCCACCCCGCTTCGTCCACTGCACAAAGAATAGTGCTGTGTAGGCCCAGTGCCTAAGCTACTCGGGAACAGCTGATCAGCGGAGGTGCGAGGTGATGGACCCACATCTGATATTGATGGTCTAATCTCAGCATAGGCCACCAGTTTAAAATTCTGGAAACCTCCTTTCCTCATTCAAATCATCGAACAGTGAAAATGAGAGCAGTAATAAGCGCTGATCAACTTGCAGATTGTTACTCAGCGCTCATTGTAGACAAATAGGAACCTTACAGCATGACGTGGATAGGAGAAAGGCAGCTAAAACTGAATATTATTGTGATGGTATTTGTGGATGGTACGAATGTAAACTCACTGGGAAGGTGTTTCATTGTACAGTGCCTTGCGAAAGTATTCGGCCCCCTGGAACTTTTCAACCTTTTGCCACATTTCAGGTTTCAAACAAAAATATATCACATTTTAAATTTTTGGTGAAGAATGAACAACAAGTCGGTCACAATTGTGAAGTGGAACAAAATTTATTGGATCATTTAAACTTTTTTTGTAATAATAAAACGGAAAAGTTGCGTGCAAAATTATTCGGCCCATTAACTTTCAGTTCAGAAAACTCACTCCAGAAGTTCATTGAGGATCTCTGAATGATCCAATGTTGTCCTAAATGACTGATGAAGATAAATAGAATCCACCTGTGTGTAATCAAGTCTCTGTATAAATGCACCTGCTCTGTGATAGTCTCAGGGTTCTGCATCATGAAGACCAAGGAAGACACCAGGCAGGTCCGTGATACTGTTGTGGAGAAGTTTAAAGCCGGATTTGGATACCAAAAGATTTCCCAAGCTTTAAACATCCCAAGGAGCACTGTGCAAGCGATCATATTGAAATGGAAAGGCAAGGAAAAGACTGATCAGAGATGAAGCCAAGAGGCCCATGATCACTCTGGATGAACTGCAGAGATCTACAGCTGAGGTGGGAGAGTCTGTCCACAGGACAACAATCAGTCGAACACTTCACAAATCTGGCCTTTATGGAAGAGTGGCAAGAAGAAAGCCATTTCTCAAAGATATCCATAAAAAGTCTCATTCACAGTTTGCCACAAGCCACCTGGGAGACACACCAAACATGTGGAAGAAGGTGCTCTGGTCAGATGAAACCAAAATCCTACTTTTTGGAAACAATGCAAAACGATATGTTTGGCGTAAAAGCAACACAGCTTATCACCCTGAACACACCATCCCCACTGTCAAACATGGTGGTGGCAGTATCATGGTTTGGGCCTGCTTTTCATCAGCAGGGACAGGGAAGATGGTTAAAATTGATGGGAAGATGGATGGAACCAAATACAGGACCATTCTGGATGAAAACCTGCTGGGCAAGAATTTCAGTCTCTAGATGTGCAAAACTGATAGAGACATACCCCAAGCGACTTGCAGCTGTAATCGCAGCAAAAGGTGGTGCAACAAAGTATTAATGCAAGGGGACGAATAATTTTGCACGCCCCACTTTTTATTATTACAAAAAAAGTTTAAATGATCCAATAAATTTCGTTCCACTTCACAATTGTGACCCACTTGTTGATTCTTCACCAAAAATTTAAAATGTTATGTTATCTTTTTTGTTTGAAGCCTGAAATGTGGCAAAGGGTTGAAAAGTTCCAGGGGCCGAATACTTTCGCAAGGCACTGTAACTGTCATGTTTTCTTTAAAAAAAATCAATCTTATCATATGTTACTGCTATTGCAGCATTATGCATAAAGCAATCTTTAGTTTCTTCACATACAACTGTTTTCCCTCTCTTTTTCCATTAGTTACGGCTGTTTTAACCCCTACAATATGAGGATCTTCTCAAGATGACCCCTCTGCCAGTTCTCTGAGGCCAAAACTGCTTTCCCTCACTTCACATACACACTGGCTGTAGCCAGCAGCAGCAGCAGCTCCCTGCCAGCCAACCAAATGGGATTACTGAGAGACACGTCTCCTCACTCGGAAGCCTAATGCAGGCATGCAGTGTGAAGGACCGCACCTCTGTCTTCCGTTTATGCTAAAGGGAAGACAGACAAAACCTAGTAAAGGTATTTTAAGGGTCCAGTGGAAAGGGACAGCAGACATTAATAAAAGCTGTTATTATAAGGTAATTACAGATCTTTTGACAATCATTGACAGACTAACTCAGGTATACATGCCTATCTGTAATAAACTAGCAAACAAATGACAATTACACTTTAAAATGAGTACAATAAACTGGATCGGCAATTTTGAGTATGATGCAGCTTTATGCTCAGATCACTTCGAGGCATCTTTAATATTTTCCACCTTTTCCTCTATGAAGCGTTGCTTATACATGTAGCCTGCAGCACAACTGGGAATTTGTCAGAATCTGCTAGATTGTATAGTAATCTCAAAATGTATCATTTCCTCATGTTGTGATCTCCCAGAAAGTGGACGTCTCCTTAGTTAATTCCCTGTATTCACTCTTTTAAAGGCTAATTCCTTTAGGACTTGAAAAAATAAGCACCATATTTTATATAAAGTATTTATTAAAGGTGGGTAAAGACAACCTGTTTAAGATATGTTTTGCCTATCATCACTTACAGGGAGTGTGTTGTATAGGAAACACTACATAAGCTATATAGCTACAAGGCAGGGTTCCTCAAACTGACTCCAGTACTTTGTGAGAAGATAACAAAATTCATGTTCTGTCCTCCAGACTACAGATTGCATGCCTCGAACGCCTCAAATGCCTCAGTTGGGGGTGTCCTGCTCTCCTGAGTGTCCACAATACAATACTGCCAAAACAAGCAAGAACACAGAAGAGCTATTGAGACTGGCTGTAGTCAATGAAAGCAGCAGTGCAGTTAATGCTCCTGCAGAGTTCACACTATCCCAAGAGGCATATACACTCTGTTTGTGTATATGTTTGCATGTATATGCTTTATATATATATATATATATATATATATATATATATATATATATATATAGTGTGTCTATCCACAGGCATGAATACATTACATTCTAAAAGTCTTCAGACCAGGGGTGGATTGGGAACTCAAAGTGGCCCTGGAAAAAAAGGTAGAGGTGGCCCATAATATAGACCTCTGACTCTGAGAAGAGTTTCGATTTTGCCTGCAAATGTTCTCTGCACCTCTTTTTGGAGATATGAGTTATCTACAACAGATAGAAAACCACTTAGGGAACTTGTACATGTGATGGTATGATCACTAGGCCCATAGACTGTATTAGAATAAAAATGAAAAAAAATTAAAGATAGTGGAAAAGAATAGGCCAAGAAAAATGCTTATAATTAGTGCTTATCCAACATTATATCAGACCACACAGAGTGGCCAATCCGTGATGGTGATCATACTCAGGGGCGGTCTTGGCATTTCTGGGGCCCTAAGCGAAGTTATGTCCGGGGGCCCCCACCCCCCAATGACGCGTCACGCCCCTGATGACACGCCCTCTGATGACACCCCTCCCAATGGCACGCCCCCCCACACATCAAAGACTGGGACTAGAGCATGCTCGGGTGGAATTTGCGTGCGCTTTTTCAAATCTGCACGCTAATTCATATGCATATTTTAGTATGTACACTAATGTGTATGCATTTTATAAATTAGTACGCATTAGCGTACTAATTTATAAAATGAGTACGCATTCGGACAAATGCAGTACGTGACAGCTGGGCGGACGGTCTTGGACACCAGCACAAGAGCGGAGCGTGGGGGCCCCCTTGGACGTCGGGGGCCCTATGCAAATGCATAGGATGTGTGGTGCCCAAGACCGCACCTGATCATACTTACCTGGTCCCTGCCACTGGCCTGCCTCACTTCATCTCCCTGCTGTACTGATATCAACATCCTGCGGATGAGAGGACACATGACTGCTGAAGCCAAACATAAATTATATAAAAATTCAAGTCAAAATCAAAATAAATAAACAATAAAAAGTAATTAATAAATATCGCCGCGTGCGAAAATGCCTGTACTTATAAAATACAAAAGATTTATCCCATATGGTGAAAGGCATAATGTTTTAAAGTTTTTATTTTTTTTCTCAGTATTAAAATGAGAAAAACTATATAAATGTGGTATTGCTGTAATAGTACTGACCTGGACAATGAAGAGCACAATATAGACAAGGCAACTTATTCCTGTAAGAAACAGAAACAACAGGGGGCGCACCATAGGGTAATAACGTAAAAATAGTAGAATAGTGCACTCACAAATGGAGGCTCACCTTCTATGGTTGTGCTAAATGGGCACAACTCCAGTGTATGCGTAACAGCAGGAGCTAGCGTCCTATTATTTCTCCACCGACCATATGCTGCCACGGATCCAAAGCCACTTCTGTATTGGGGTGCCTGTAATCCCCACAGAAGTTGGAAAGTATCACAGGTGCAGAGAGAATTGTATTCCACGGCGCAAAAACTGGTCGTCAGTCAAACAGGATAACGATTCTTTAATAGTACTACGCGTTTCGGGGTATAAACACCCCTTCTTCAGGTACATACAGAATACTACAATACATAGAGTCTCAGTATAAATAACCAAAAAACCCGCCAAAAAATGACAGATGGGTGTGGAGGAGGAGGAAGGGGGGGGGATAGGGGAAGGTCAACAAAATTAACATAATTAGCATAACCTTAAAAAAGGAGAAAAAATAAATGTAAAATGTATACATAAATAGGTGGTGCTAATAGTAGAAAAGGAATGAGGAGAAATGTCTGCTTTGCACAGCAAGAGCATTAGATTGCCCGATTCAATACATCGGGCTCCGTGTCTCCTGGAGCCCGATCACGTGATTAAGACGTTGCCTAGCGACGAGGACGCTACGGCAGATGTCATAGCGGGATATACTATCCGGCATGCGCGGATCGCAAAGACCGGAACGTAGTCACGTGACCGGGACTCCGGTCACGTGATCGGGAGATTCCACGGCAACAGGGACGCTGTAGAGAGTAGAAAAGAATTAATAGAAGACAGCAATGTCCAATACTGGACAAGAAGCAACTCCAGTGTAAGGAAAGAAAATTAGAAATATGTAATAAAAGACCCTACATAAATATATATAATAGATGGCAAAAAAATTGTAGAATAAAAATACTAATAAAGTGGGATTCACAAATCTAATATATAAAAATACATATGTATCTAAAAGATATAAACTAATTAAATTGTCATATACATCCATGTTTAGAACTGAAAAATACTGTATATATGTATATAAACATACATGGATAAATCAATAAATACAGATGTTCTGTCAAGCCATCTAAAATGTATAAAAAATATTACAAATATAAAAGATATACAAAAAATATATCTAAATGTATAGATCCACAGGACATCATAAGTTGATTTCAAAAGCCTCATTGAGGCCGTGAGGATTAAGACAATTTAATTTAAAAATCCAAAACATCTCTCGTCTACGTAATTTCTGCAGGCTACTCGAACCGTTATTAATAACCTGTTCAATGGGAATAATGGTAAAACCTGAAAAGGAGCCCTGATGGAAATTGCTCGCATGTCTAGAGACGCTATGTTTCATATATTGCTTTTTAACGTTCGATCTATGTTTATTGATTCTTTTACGTAATGTCTGTGTTGTGCGTCCCACATAACGTAACCCGCATGGACATTCTAATAGATAAATTACATTAGTGGAGCTACAATTAAGATCTCCTTTAATCTGGAAGACCTCCCCTTTGGGACCTAAGAAGGATTTCGTGGAGCATATAGATTTGCAACATAAGCATTTCGGTATGTTGCATTTATGGCTCCCCAGTTCTATATTTTTATTTATAGTTTTTTGAGAGAAATGTTTTAATTTACTAGGAGCCAGTAAATTTTTAAGGGTCTGAGATCTCCTAAATGTGATCGGTGGTTTTTTAGGGAGTAATCCACTTAGGAAGGGATCTCTCTTCAAAATAAACCAATGTTTGGACAAGATCTCCCATATGATCCGATGATCGTCATTAAAGGTGGTGATAAAATTTACGTCAAATTTATTGGAGGGAGGAACCTCAGGATTCATTTGATTTGTTCTCCTAGAGATACAATCAGATTGGGTCAAGAGTGAAGCCTTGTCATAAGCAGCTTTAACGATTTCTGGGGGAAACCCTTTTTGTAGAAATCTTTTGCGTATAATCTCACTCTGACTTGTAAAATCATCATCTTTAGTACAATTCCTTCTAATACGTTTAAATTGTCCAAACGGAATATTGCTCCTCCATTTCTTATAGTGTTGACTTTTAAAATCTAGGTAACTATTAGCATCCACTTTTTAAAAAAAGGTGCGGGTAGTGATCTTATCATCGTCATTAGTTAGTTCCAGATCCAAAAATTCACTTTTCCTCGGATTATAGGAACTAATACAGTTATTAGTATTCAAAGTTTCAATAAAGTTTTTTACAGAGATATCGTCCCCATCCCATATGAAAATCAAATCATCTATATATCGCCGGAAGAATATGATATTTTCTTTATAATAGTCTGATCGAAATATCATATCTTCTTCAAAGGCACCCATGAACAGATTAGCGAAATTCGGGGCAAAGCGCGTGTCCATTGCGGTCCCTTTGATCTGTAGATAGAAAACTTCTTCAAACTTGAATGTATTGTGTGTTAAAATTAAATAAATACATTCTAAAATAAATGTTTTTTGAACTTCTGGCATGAGTGGATCATTATCTAGAAATCTCTTTGTACAATTGATGCCTAATTTATGTTCAATGTTGGAGTATAATGAGGAGACATCTAGAGTCAACCACTGGTAAGTATTTTTCCAGGGGATGTCCTGTAGTAGTGTAATCAATGAAGCAGAATCCCGTAGATATGAGGGGAGTTGTATGACATACTTCTGGAGAAAAATATCTACATAATGGGACAGATTGCATGTGAGCGATGAAATACCGGAAATGATAGGACATCCTGGGGGGTGTGTAATGTCCTTGTGGATTTTGGGTAAATGATAAAAAATAGCAGTTTGAGGATCTGGTATTAAAAGGTATTCTTTATCTACATGTGCTCCATTGAATTTACCCCCTACCATGTTTTCTACTACTTCTATAATACCTAATACCAGCAACAGCCCATTTAACTCTTTGACAGCACAACCACTTTTAGGAAACACCATCATCCAACCTAGGTCCCCATCCATAGACCTAGATGAATCACTATCCATGCCGATTCCCCTCCTAACATTCAAGTTTCCAATAATTACGGGAATGCACATAATCCATTAGATCCCGATCACAATTTATGTGATTCATCGATTATACTATCTAACGTTACTGCTGGACCGTCTTTTTTATGCCTTCCACCCGTTCTCAATCCCACCACATTATATCCAGTTTTAAAAAGTCCAGGAACAGTTTCCATCACAAACTTTTTTCATCCTCTAGGCCCGAGAGCCAACAAAAGAAAAAATTCAGAACAGGATGTAGGGGGGGAAAGAACAAGAACAAAAAGAAAAACTTAGGACACTCCAATCGAGAACAAGAAATCAAAATCTTCAATCTCTCTTCCCATAAATTGGACCCAGATGAAATAGCAGTGCTATCGAAAGGGTTATCGTTTTGCCCAACTTCCAAAGCTAGTGGCTTTGAACTCTTCATTGACCTACATAGGTTCATTAGGAGATTCACATTGAAAAGACACTTTAAGCTATCTGAACTGAATCTTTCAAAAGAACCCTCTAAACCATCAATAGAGAATTCATATACTGATACACAATACATTTCCTCAGATCTCAAACCTCGGTCTACTTTTTACCCAACCCATCATAGGGGTAATTTTATTGAGACTTTTTATGATTTGGTCTTAGAAGACCTGAGAACTGTTCATCAGAGACCTATTCATAAATTTAACCTTACACTTAAAGAGCGAAAGGCTATAAAAAGTCTACAAAATAATATGGATCTTATAATTAGAAGTGCTGATAAAGGAGGGGGAGTCGTTATACAGAATAGGTCAGATTATACCAATGAAGCACTGCGTATACTATCAGATACTAATTATTATCATACTCTTGATATGGATCCCTTAGAAGAGCACAAAGCATGTTTAAAAACTCTAGTGGAATCAGCCACTCATATTTTGAACAAAAAGGAAAAAGAATACCTTTTAATACCAGATCCTCAAACTGCTATTTTTTATCATTTACCCAAAATCCACAAGGACATTACACCCCCAGGACGTCCTATAATTTCCGGTATTTCATCGCTCACATGCAATCTGTCCCATTATGTAGATATTTTTCTCCAGAAGTATGTCATACAACTCCCCTCATATCTACGGGATTCTGCTTCATTGATTACACTACTACAGGACATCCCCTGGAAAAATACTTACCAGTGGTTGACTCTAGATGTCTCCTCATTATACTCCAACATTGAACATAAATTAGGCATCAATTGTACAAAGAGATTTCTAGATAATGATCCACTCATGCTAGAAGAACAAAAAACATTTATTTTAGAATGTATTTATTTCATTTTAACACACAATACATTCAAGTTTGAAGAAGTTTTCTATCTACAGATCAAAGGGACCGCAATGGACACGCGCTTTGCCCCGAATTTCGCTAATCTGTTCATGGGTGCCTTTGAAGAAGATATGATATTTCGATCAGACTATTATAAAGAAAATATCATATTCTTCCGGCGATATATAGATGATTTGATTTTCATATGGGATGGGGACGATATCTCTGTAAAAAACTTTATTGAAACTTTGAATACTAATAACTGGGGGATTTCATTCTCTGGTTCCTATAATCCGAGGAAAAGTGAATTTTTGGATCTGGAACTAACTAATGACGATGATAAGATCACTACCCGCACCTTTTTTTAAAAAGTGGATGCTAATAGTTACCTAGATTTTAAAAGTCAACACTATAAGAAATGGAGGAGCAATATTCCGTTTGGACAATTTAAACGTATTAGAAGGAATTGTACTAAAGATGATGATTTTACAAGTCAGAGTGAGATTATACGCAAAAGATTTATACAAAAAGGGTTTCCCCCAGAAATCGTTAAAGCTGCTTATGACAAGGCTTCACTCTTGACCCAATCTGATTGTATCTCTAGGAGAACACATCAAATGAATCCTGAGGTTCCTCCCTCCAATAAATTTGACGTAAATTTTATCACCACCTTTAATGACGATAATCGGATCATATGGGAGATCTTGTCCAAACATTGGTTTATTTTGAAGAGAGATCCCTTCCTCAGTGGATTACTCCCTAAAAAACCACCGATCACATTTAGGAGATCTCAGACCCTTAAAAATTTACTGGCTCCTAGTAAATTAAAACATTTCTCTCAAAAAACTATAAATAAAAATATAGAACTGGGGAGCCATAAATGCAACATACCGAAATGCTTATGTTGCAAATCTATATGCTCCACGAAATCCTTCTTAGGTCCCAAAGGGGAGGTCTTCCAGATTAAAGGAGATCTTAATTGTAGCTCCACTAATGTAATTTATCTATTAGAATGTCCATGCGGGTTACGTTATGTGGGACGCACAACACAGACATTACGTAAAAGAATCAATAAACATAGATCGAACGTTAAAAAGCAATATATGAAACATAGCGTCTCTAGACATGCGAGCAATTTCCATCAGGGCTCCTTTTCAGGTTTTACCATTATTCCCATTAAACAGGTTATTAATAACGGTTCGAGTAGCCTGCAGAAATTACGTAGACGAGAGATGTTTTGGATTTTTAAATTAAATTGTCTTAATCCTCACGGCCTCAATGAGGCTTTTGAAATCAACTTATGATGTCCTGTGGATCTATACATTTAGATATATTTTTTGTATATCTTTTATATTTGTAATATTTTTTATACATTTTAGATGGCTTGACAGAACATCTGTATTTATTGATTTATCCATGTATGTTTATATACATATATACAGTATTTTTCAGTTCTAAACATGGATGTATATGACAATTTAATTAGTTTATATCTTTTAGATACATATGTATTTTTATATATTAGATTTGTGAATCCCACTTTATTAGTATTTTTATTCTACAATTTTTTTGCCATCTATTATATATATTTATGTAGGGTCTTTTATTACATATTTCTAATTTTCTTTCCTTACACTGGAGTTGCTTCTTGTCCAGTATTGGACATTGCTGTCTTCTATTAATTCTTTTCTACTCTCTACAGCGTCCCTGTTGCCGTGGAATCTCCCGATCACGTGACCGGAGTCCCGGTCACGTGACTACGTTCCGGTCTTTGCGATCCGCGCATGCCGGATAGTATATCCCGCTATGACATCTGCCGTAGCGTCCTCGTCGCTAGGCAACGTCTTAATCACGTGATCGGGCTCCAGGAGACACGGAGCCCGATGTATTGAATCGGGCAATCTAATGCTCTTGCTGTGCAAAGCAGACATTTCTCCTCATTCCTTTTCTACTATTAGCACCACCTATTTATGTATACATTTTACATTTATTTTTTCTCCTTTTTTAAGGTTATGCTAATTATGTTAATTTTGTTGACCTTCCCCTATCCCTCCCCCTTCCTCCTCCTCCACACCCATCTGTTATTTTTTGGCGGGTTTTTTGGTTATTTATACTGAGACTCTATGTATTGTAGTATTCTGTATGTACCTGAAGAAGGGGTGTTTATACCCCGAAACGCGTAGTACTATTAAAGAATCGTTATCCTGTTTGACTGACGACCAGTTTTTGCGCCGTGGAATACAATCCTCTCTGCACCAATGAAGAGCACAAGTCAGTCTTATTGCATATTGAATGCCATAAAAACAAAACACATAAAACTGTGGCAAAATTGCATTTTTTTTTTGCAATTTCACACCAGTTGGCATTTTACAACTTGTCCCTCAAAAAGAAAGTCCTCATATGGTTATGTGAAAGGAAAAATAAAAAAGTTAATGCTTAAAGTTAATGGAAGCTGGAAGTAAAAATCAAAAATGCAAAAAGGGAAAATCGCTGTGTCAGGAAGGGTGTTAAGCATTTTTCTTCGCCACTTTTCCATCAATTTTAATTTTTTATTTGTGGCTTGGTCATTTATCTTTTTATTTTTATTATAGTTGTCATTTTTTCTTATTCATTTTATTTCACAACTGACTTCAATAATATAAGCCTTTCACACGACCATATCCATTTCGCGGTCTGCAAATTGCGGATCTAATTTGGATACTGGCTGTGTACATCCCCCACTTTGCGGTCCCGCACACTCCACCGGTAAGCTGCTGGTACTGAACTAGTTTGTCAGTCACTTATACTGTATCATGATAATGTGTATGGGTTTGTGGCATGCACAGTGTCACATCGCAAGCCGCTTGCCCTGTTGCATTTTCATTATGTAATGAGAGAGCACAGCAGGGTCAGCTGCTTGAGAGGTCTGTGTGATTTAGCCAAGTTTGCGCACGCCACAGCCCCATTGACTCATTATCATGCACTGTATGGAGGTGTCAGGCAGACTAGGGCCAGTGGCTTGCGATGTGGTATCTCGCACGCTCGAGCTCCATGGTAAGTGACAGTCTGTAGGCTAGCACAGCAGGGCCAGCATTGTGTACGGCGCACACGGCCCTCCCACCCATACCTCCCCATGTACTCAGCAGGAAAGGTAAGTTATTTTATTTATTTTATTTCTGATCTGACATCTGATGAAGATTAGGAGTCTGATCTGAGGTCTGATGAGGATTGGGAGTCTGATTTGAGGTCTGATAGGGACTGGGGGTCGGATGAAGATTGAAGGTCTGATCTGAGGTCTGATGAGGATCAGAATCTGATTTGGGGGTCTGATGATGATTGGGGGTTGATTTGAGGTCTGAAGAAGATTGGGGGTCTGATCTGAGGTCTGATGAGGATTGGAGGTCTGATTTTAGGTCTGATGAAAAAGATTTTTTTTCTTATTTTCACCCTCTAAAACCTAGGTGCATCTTATGGTCAGGTGTGTCTTATAGAATAAAAAAATACAGTATTTTTTTTTTAAATTTAGCACAAGGCCACAACATAACGAAATTAAAAAAGTGGAAGGATTTGAAGGTGTTGTATATACCATATGTGTGTGTGTTACACATTGTGCTGCTTCAGTCACTTGATGTGTCTTTACTACAGATAGCACCTCGTCTATCTAAATAGAAAGCAACAGGAGACCAAGTAGATCACTGGTGAGGGAATGAACGGGACGTGACAGAATGTGATGGACCTTCTCAGACCTTCTTGAAATACTTTGTTTGGACTACCTGTTAACATTATTAAACAGTATATTTAAAAAAAGATTATATTACAATAAACCTATATGTACCATACAAGCCAAGCATGTATGGATGATTGGGGAAAGATAGCTCTCAGCTGAAGCCAGTGTGTGGCAAACAGCTGCTGAAGGTGTACGGGCACCTTTAAAGCGGTTGTCTAGGATTTTTTTTATAATTACCCTCCTTCCCCCAGTGGTACCTGTGAAGAAACCTATACTTACCCACTCCCCATTACTCCGTTCTAGCCCATGGCTCCCGGGTTGTCTTCACTGGACTTCCAGATCCCATCTGTCAACTTCTGCATTGATGAGATCACATGTTGCCCCTCCATTGGCAGGCCTCAGCAGTGACGTGTCCCCCAAGTATCCCATCATGGCTGGGTTATGTCACAGCTGAGGCCAGTCATTTGCTGCAGTGGCTCATATTGACAGATGGGGACCAGAAGTCCAGTGAAGAGAGTCTCAGAGTCAGAATGAAGAGGCAGGGAGCAGGTAAGTATGTCCCTGCAATGATTAGATCATTGCAGATGTCTTGTTCAATGAGTCATGTGTCACATGCTCAGTGAAACCGAAAGAGGATATAATCTGATATGCAAATTCCAGAACTCCTGTAAAAGTAATTGCGATCACATGTGCTTACATTTCAAACAATAACATATTTCGAATAATAATAATAGATCATACAGTAGGTAAATTCCCAGGACAAAAAAAGTAAAAGGTGATGTCAGGCACCAGCACCTCGAGCCAGGAAGAAGAATTTCTGAAAACAAAATCCACCCCCAGGAAACCCCTACTCTCATTCGCACCAAAGAAACTCGGTGTGGAAGCAGGGAAAGCACTCTACTATATCTTTATTAGGAACGATTTGTTGATTGCTTTGCCTGCCCTTATTCTGAGTAACTTTGAGCAGGCTGAAATCACTATGCCATGCCTACTGTAAGGCTAGATTCACACATGGCGTAGAAATACACTAAAAATCTTCACTTAAAGTCCTCTTGAGGGTTCTTCTTAAAATGTAACGATGTAGGTTTTGCTGCCATGTGGGTGTAAATGAGGATTGCCGCTATTGCCGCTTTTTGTAAAGGTCCACATACCTGTGTAGGATAAAGGTATGAGCTGCAAAAAAATAAATGTAAGGAGAAAGGACAAAAGGCCTGGGGAGCTGATTGTCCAATGATTTCACTAGAGGGTCCAGATTCCGTTCACGCCACAATGTTGGTTACTAAGTAATCTTTCTAAAGTAAATTGTCCTAAACCCATGAAGATGTTAGTTAGAATAATGTTTTTGGCCAGACTATTGATAACTCGAGTCTGGTTTGCATGAACGTCTCCAGAGATCAAGGAGTGGTTAAATATGGTGAACAAGGTGAAAAGATATGAAAACATCTTATACAGGGAGAGAAATGTATTGGTTAAATGGGATAAGATTTGGTCAGTATGGAAATTCTAGGAAAATGGTTATAGGTATTGTGTTTTTCAATCCTTATGCCCCACGTCTGGTTACGGAGTGAAGAAAGACGCATCGCAAAGGGGAGGGAGATGGTTAGAGGTGGGGCAGGGAGGAGAGGAAGGAAAATAACAATGTATAAAAAACCACATTTTTTTCCAATACACAATTACTCACAATATTATTTTCTTGAATAAAAATATAAAAAAAACGTAAGGAGGGACAACACGTTGCATTATTATATTTTTTAAGTTGCACATCTAATCCCACCTAATGTCCTTTCTGTCGACCACACAGTAATAATGTCCTTTCAGTGCCCCCTAACAATAATAATGCCCATTAGTGCCCCTCTGACAATATGATATCCATTTAGTGCCCTCACAGAGTACCCCTAAGTTTCCCCTCACATCAGGGTGATCCCTTTGTTCCCCCACACAGTATGATGCTCCTTTAGTGCCCGTGACATATTGAAATACCTCCTTAGTTCTTCCCCACAGAGTATGATTCCCCCAGTATGAAGTCCTCCCTCACAATAGGATGATCCCTTAGGTGCTCCTCACAAAGAATGAGGCCCCCTTAAAAGCCCACAGAACAAAGTGATGTTCTCTATGTGCCCTCTTCACACAGTATGATGTACCCTTAAATACTCTTCTCACAAAGTGATATACCCCTCATAGATTATGCCACCTTAGATTGCCCCACTAAGTGATGCCCTAGAATTGTTATGTCCCCCTCACAGAGTAGGGCCTCCGGTGTAAAAACTCACCTATCCCATGTTCCCCCAATGAACAGAGCACATCATATCTGCTCCGCTCCGTGCTCTACTATCTGCGGCTAAGTGCAGCAGGCATTATGATGTCAGTACATAATGGTGTACGGGTATGGTGAAGCAGGGAACTGATGGCTTCCTCAGGACACAGATAGAGTTGAATATGGGACATGCAGGGGTCCGGACAGCTGGTAACTGCGGTCCGGGTTCAGATAGGGGTCCTCTAGTTGAATATTCCTGTTCTAGGTTGTAGATTCATATTGAAGACCTGAACACGAAAGAAACACATGAATGAACAGCAGGTTGGGCATGCGTACTACTGCTCCATTCATTGGTAATAGCCGAGCACTGTACCTTTAAGTGGTGCCAGGACTACACAGCTCCATCCATGGTGTAGTGAATGGAAGTAGTCCATTGAAATGAATTGGAGCAGTACTACAGGTATCCGCTCTGTCCACTCCACACTGGACGGAGCTGTGTATTTCTGCTCCAAACAGCTGATTAGCGGGGGTGCAGGGTGTTAGGCCATCAATATCACACTCCTGGAATATCTTTTTCTCTACCTATGGTTCACCTAATGATGCAATAGGAGGGTATTACAGGATTCAGCTTTTTATTTACTTTCTATCTTGCTTTGTAATTGACCTTAAATCTGATGGGATTCATTTCCGAGGCAATGTTGAATCAGATGACATCAAGCAAAGCTTGTGAATCCACATAGAAGGATGCTGTAAATCTCCAACAGTGTGCCATATTTGTACAGACATAGATGCTGTATGCTTAGACTACACATGACTTGTATTGTTATATTTGCGTATCCTTGATAAGATTAAAGATGATCAGGAGACATGGAATAAACATGTACTGTTTCTCAACTATCATCCGACTTACAGTAGACTTGGGTTAGAAATCGAACTCTAAGAACCTGTGGGTCGTACTGCAGACCCGGCGTGCCAATAACAGTTCAGGTTAGGTCCATGTAATAAACAGGTGAAAAGCAGAGGTAACTGAACTCACATCTTTACTCTCGTTGTTGAAGATCAGTAGAAAATCGGGGGCTAATTCACATACACAGGATACGGTTGGGGCCAGCTGCTCCTGACCCTTGGAACCACATTAATAGGCATGCTGTATTGGTCTTCTGCAACTCTTGTCCAAGGTAACACCTTCCAGGACCTCTTCACTAAAATCAATCTGTCCCTTTCTAGCTGGACTCTTAGTAGGAACCAAACATCCAGTTCATTACACAACCATCACTATTCAGGATGCAGATACAAGTGCAACTCAATAAATTAGAATATCATCAAAAGTTGTTTTTTCAGTAATTCAGTTCAAAAATCATTACAAACAGAGTGAACTTTTTGGAGTGTTTATTCATGTTAATGTTGATGATTATGGCTTACAGCCAAGGAAAACCCAAAAGTCATTATCTCAGAATATTAGAATATTATATTAGACCAACTGTAAATTTTTTTAACCACAGAAATGTTGGCCAAATGAAGAGTACACTATGTACAGTAAATGCACTCAATACTTGGTTGGGGCTCCTTTTGCATGAATGACTGCATCAATGCGGCGTGGCATGGAGGCGATCAGCCTGTGGCACAGCAGAGGTGTTATGGAAGTCCAGGTTGCTTTGATAGCAGCCTTCAGCTCGTCTGCATTGTTGGCTCTGGTGTCTCTCATCTTCCTCTTGACAATACCGCATAGATTATTTAAGGTCAGGTGAGTTTGCTGGCCAATCAAGCATAGTGGTATTGGTACTTTTGGCAGTGTTTACAGGTGCCAAGTCCTGCTGGAAAATACAAATTCCATCTCCAAAAAGCTTGTTGGTAGAGGGAAGCATGAAGTCTTCTAAAATTTCCTGGTATATGGCTGCACTGACTTTGGTCTTGATAAAACACAGTGGACCTACACCAGCAGATGACATGGCTCCCCAAACCATCACTGATTGTGGAAACTTCACACTAGACCTCAAGCAGCTTGGATTGAGTGTTTCTCCACTTTTCCTCCAGACTCTGGGACCTTGATTTCCAAATGAAATGCAAAATTTACTTTCATCTGAGAACAAAACCTTTGACCATTGAGCAACAGTCCAGTTCTTTTTCTCCTTGGCCCAGGAAAGACGCTTCTGGCGTTGTCTATTGTTCATGAGCAGCTTGACACATGGAATGCGGTACTTGTAGCCCATGTCCTGGATACGTCTGTGTGTGGTGGCTCTTGAAGCATTGACTCCAGCAGTAGTCCACTCGTTCCCCAATCTTCTCCAAATTTAGGAAAGGCCTAAAGGGCTGATGGGGGTCTACAAAGGGCTGGTCTGAGGTCTGAGGGGGATCTAAAAGGGCTGATGGGGGTCTGAAAGGGCTGATCTGAGGTCTGATGGGGGTCTGAAAGTGCTGATAGGGGTCTGAAAGGGCTGAGCTGAGGACTGATGGGGGTCTTAAAGGGCTGATCTGAAGTCTGATGGGGGTCTGACATGGAGGGCTGACATGAGGGTCTGATGTGATGTCCTGATATTTATGGGGGGTCTGATGAGGATCTGATGAAAAATATTTTTTTCTTATTTTCCTACTCTAAAATCTGGGGTGTGTCTTATCATCGAGTGGGTCTTATAAAGCGAAAAATATGGTAACTTTTCTCTCCAGTGCATTGCTCTTAGGCTTGTTTCACACTTGCGGCTTTCCGGTTTTGAGATGCGGCAGAAGAACCCAAAACTGGCCCAAAATGGATCATTGTCAATGGGGACAAAACTGATCAGGATGCATTCTGTTCCATTTTGTTGCCTTTTTTGACCGACTGAGACCCTCCCCCACACCCACTGACCTTTATGAAAACCTTGCATTGCTGCACCGATACATTCATGCAATTGTATCTCTCCTTCAGCTTTTCACTATCTTGAAACCATCCACACTTGTTCCCCAGCTTGTTAATACATTTTATTAAAATCTACCGTTAGTTGTTAACAAAATGTCCTTTAGAAAAGCTGTCAGTGCAGACCAGTGAAGTTGCAGATTTCTCCACTAGAGGGAACTGTTGTACTGTTAAGAAGATACGTTAGGATATTCTTTGTTAACGAGGCTCTGTCACCACTTTGCAACCTATGTATTTATATACATAGGCATGTAGGTGTTGTAATCCTCTCCCCAGACATACCTTCAAATTGCAGAGCCAAGCAACGATTCTTCCAGAAAAAGAACTTTTATAAATATGTAAATGAGGCTTCGGAGCACCGGGAGGCGTGCTCTTTCAGTCTGAGCACTGCTTCATCAACGCCCTCCTGGCTCCAAAACCCGCCCTGCAGCCTTTATCCCCACCCCTCCTGTTTCTGATGGACAGCGCTAGACCCTTCGGTCTAGCGCTGAAATCTCGCGCCGGCGCATGCGTTGTACGCTTGCAGTGCCGAACACTGCAGACGCGTTCAATGTTTTGCGTACGCGCCGTCACTTCTCTGAACCCGGAAGTGACGGGGCGTTCGGAAGCTCAGCTGAGCGGAGCGTACGCAATACATTGAACGCGTACTCAATACATTGAATGCGTACGCAATACATTAAACGCGCTTACAGTGTTCGGCACTGCAAGCGTACAGCGCATGCGCCGGCGCAAGATTTTAGCGCTAGACCAAAGGGTCTAGCACTGTCCATCAGAGACAGGAGAGGCGGGGATAAAGGCTGCAGGGTGGGTTTTGGAGCCGGGAGGGCGTTGATGAAACAGTGCTCAGACTGAAAGAGCACGCCTCCCGGTGCTCCGAAGCCTCATTTACATATTTATAAAAGTTCTTTTTCTGGAAGAATCGCTGCTTGGCTCTGCAATTTGAAGGTATGTCTGGGGAGAGGATTACAACACCTACATGCCTATGTATATAAATACATAGGTTGTAAAGTGGTGACAGAGCCTCTTTAAGAATACATTAATAATGTAATTGCAAAACTGATAAATACTGTACCCCTTCACCTACTGCCACCACCACTGAGGTAGACACAACTGATGCCGTTTTAGTGAACTTTGGGGGAGATTCATTATGGGTGTATGCCAGTTTTCTGATGTAGACAAGTTACAAATCTTGTTCCCAGTGCCAGTTTACGACAAACTTTGCAACTTTTTTACTTTTCTCCAAAACCCTTGTCCTTTTCCCCTAAAGTAGGCGGGGTGTGAGGAGGAGGATGGAACCACTGCAACAACATATGTGCCAGAAAACCGCTGCACATTACACCAGATATCAGCTCTAGGCTGGAGTAGATTTCAGAGCACATGTGGCCTGACTTGCCCTACAATTATTAAGAAGCATGGGCCTGATGGTAATTGTGGCACACCTCACTCTAGTGCAGTAAAAAGTAAGGCTGGCATATGTATTGCAAGTCTTAACACATCTGCCCCTTTGTGCACTAGTCCTGTGTCAAAAGCTGGACAAAAAAACACTCATATGGTCGGACGCGCCGTCCGACAAACGGCTGAATGACGGCCATCTGTTATCTTATGTCTATGGCTACCTTTAGTCTAACAATTAGTCCTATACAGTATAATGTTTTCTGGTTTCCCCCATACAGTATGATGTCTCCTTGTATCCTCCATACAGTATATAATGTCTCCTTGTGGCCCCCATACAGTATAATGTCTCCTTGTGGCCCCCCATACAGTATAATGTCTCCTTGTTGCCCCCATACAGTATAATGTCTTCTTGTGGCTCCCATACAGTATAATGTCTCCTTGTAGACCCCATACAGTATAATATCTCCTTGTGGCCCCCATACAGTATAATGTCTCCTTGTTGCCCCCATACAGTATAATGTCTCCTTGTTGCCCCATACAGTATATCGTCTCTTTGTTGCCCCCATACAGGATAACATCTCCTAGTGGCCCCCATACAGTATAATGTCTCCTCGTGACCCCCATACAGTATAATGTCTCCTTGTTGCCCTCATACAGTATAATGTCTCCTTGTTGCCCTCATACAGTATAATGTCTCCCTGTTGCCCCATACAGTATAACGTCTCCTAGTGGCCCCCATACAGTATAATGTCTCCTCGTGACCCCCATACAGTATAATGTCTCCTCGTGACTCCCATACAGTATAATGTCTCCTTGTTGCCCTCATACAGTATAACATCCCCTTGTAATTGGTCCTCCACCTTCTGTAGAACGTCTGTTCTGTTCTCCCTCAGAGGTTGGTTCTTAGCATAGTTGTTTTTTTAGTCATTTTTAAATCACTCCCTCTGTCTCCCTTTGGCAACACAGGAATGAGATTGTGGGGTGCTGATGTATGTGCATGGCAGCCTTGGAGCAAGTGAAGGCCCCAGGCATGTCTCCAATGTTTCCTATCAGGGTGAGCCTCTGTAACGCACCCTGATGGTGACTGTCAGTATCGCACTGAAAGTATAATGCAGTGTACTGCATAAGCTGTACAATGCATTAATAATATGCGATCAAAAGATCTCCTGTTACAGTCCCCTTGTGGGTCTAGTAAATAGTTAATAGTTTCATTAAAAGAGTTATCCCATGACTAAAGTACAACATGAAAATCAGAAATCATATGGTACATGACAATCTCTTTCTAACAAAGCTAGAACCAGCCATGTACCTCACATGGATCCAGAGATCTCCCCATTCAATGCTCTGCAAGATTTACATCAAGCTGAAAGCTCAAGGAGTGTCAATATTCTGCTACAGCTAAGGGGGCGTGTCCATTCTGCTGCAGCTGTTACCCTATCACAACTTAGGAGGCAGTTGATTGTGCGGCCATCTCAGTGAGCCGGAGAAAGAAATAAGAAAAAAAAACAGACAGCAGGTGGCGCTATACAGATACATTTTATTGAATAACTCAGTGGCTATGGAAAATTTTTTATTTCATGCAATTACAAAAGTATTCAGATCCAGGTGCTGGTTTGAAAACTGTAGAATATTTTTCGTGGGACAACCTCTTTAAATAAAAGTTAAAAAAATAAAGTTTAAAAAAAGCTTTTCAATGGAAAAAAACTGCAAAAATAAAATCCCTGCCACATATTTGGTATTGCCGCATCTGTATTGACCCATAATACACAACTGAGTAATATATCCCATGCAAGATTTGCCAGCAAATAAAAACAAAAATAAAAAGACATCAAAAAGTGTTAAGTACCCAAAATGATACCAATAAAAAGCGCAAGTAGTCCTGAAAAAAATCAAGCCCTCGTACAGCTCTGTAGAACGAAATGAAAAAGTTATGGGTCTTGCGGCGATGCAAAAACATTTAGTAAACCATAAAAAATATATATTTATTTGATATCGCTATAATTGTACTGACCCAGTGAAAAATGAACACCGCAAAATCTCAAAGGCAGTATTTCAGTTTTTTTCCATTCCCCCCAAGAATTAATAAAAGTTAATCAGTGAGTTATGTGTGCCCCAAAAACGTTTCATTAAAAACAGCTACTTCCCTGCAAAAAAAAAACAAGCCCTCATATGGCTAGGACAGAAAAATAAAAAAAAAGTTATAGCTCTTTGAATACAATAATGGAAAATGAGAAAAAATTGCTTGATCATTAAGACCCTAAACAGGCCGGTTACAAGGGGGTTAGCAAATGTTGATAGCGGAGTCAAGAGAATGCTGTAAAAAAATGTACAATGGTTCAGTTTTAGTACTTCCGCGTTTTACTATTGATGTTCTATCCTCAGGATAGGTCATCAATATCAGATTCAACACCCGGCACCCCGCTGATCAGCTGTTTGAAGAGAAGGAGCGGTCATACGAGCGCTGCCTTGTCTGCTCTGTTTACCTGCTTGCCGCAGGATTTGCTATGGTGAGTAGGTGTCATTACAAGTATGGTGTCCCCATTCACGGCTCTATCTGTTTGAGTGAATACTACAGAGCCGTCCCATATAAGTGAATGGGGACACCATACTTGTAATTACACCTGCTCACCACAGCAGGTAAATAGAGCAGAGAATGCTCATATGAGCACTGTGTTCTCTTCAAATAGCTGATCGTGGGGGTGCTGGGAGTCGGACCCCCACCAATCTGATATTGATGATTATGAGGATAGTAAATAAATAGTAAAAAGATACATCAATAGATAAAATGTACATTTTCTGTGGCATAAATATTCCAATTTATTCACTACCATGTGTGTTCAGCTAGATTAAAACTCCTGAGCCCCATGGAGATGTAGCAGCAAGGCAGATATTGAGTAGCGTAGCTGTGAGACAGTAAAACACACATTATTAGCTGCAGCAGCATGTCTGTGTGTGTCTCTCTAATTCTCTTTCACTTGGCTGTACCTCCCTCCCCATCACCCTTTCCATAGACTTCTATGGGCAGCATGTTATCTTACCTGTTAGTGAGCTGAAAGTCTGTTTTGTCACGCAACAGATGCTGAGTGAGTGAACAGCTTAAAAGTTAAGAAGGGGAGGAGATGAGAAGGAAGCATTTTTCTCTAATAAGATATATTACAAAGTTTCTTATATTCACCTGTACCATTGATTTATGCAAAGTTTGTTGGAAGTGAGCATTTAAAGAGGACATGAAACCTATCCTGGCATGTCTGTTTTAGGAACTACTTGCATTGCCCATGTGACAATTCTGGAGCGTCTATTCTTATGGCTGTATGTTGTGCCATTCCTTTATTAGTCCTTCTAGAAGCTATGAATGAATTACTAGCAGTTTGCAATGAAGGTCCAGATGGATGTTAATAGTTGGGGGTGTGCCCCTGCACAGTCTGGCACTATCCAATCAGTGCTGTCAGTGTGCAGGGACACATCCCCAACAGGTAACACCCAACTGGATCTCCATTGTAAACTGCTAGTAATTCACTGATAAAGTCTAGCAGGAATAATGAAGGAACAGGACATCATAGAGTCATAAAATTAGATGCTCCAGAATTGTTATTATAAGGTGGTGAAACTAGTTGCTAAAACAGACAGGAGAGGACACAGGTCCTGTTTAAAGCTACCGTACTATAAAGATGTCTAAAGACTAATAAATTCCAAGATAATTAGTTAATAGATTCAGCATCCTGAATGTTTTTATATTTACCAACATATATTAAAATTAAGAAAGAAATGGAGGGAGAAAATGAGAGGAGAAGTGTGTTGTCCATAAAACTTTAGGGATTAAATAACACATTTCTATATGCGGTAAAATATGCCAGAGTGGCTGTCATTAATTTTTCCATATATAATAGAAATGGCAAAATACACAGAACTAAGTTTATTTTGGGCACTGATGTACTTTTCTCCCATTAAAAATAAATTAATCAGCAAATTCCTCCACAGTTAAGCCCTCTTTCTGTAAATATAACACAGCTGTAATACATTACAAGGTGAGATTGCTCGAAATTTACTTTAGAATGCTTTACACATAAGTAGGTTCTCTGCAGCTACCCTTGCAACAAAAGCATGTTAAATAAACTGAGAAAATTCTGTTTGCTTTGTAATGTTTTGAAAGAAGTGGGATATACCTTACACTTATAAAGTTTCTTTATATGACTCATTTTATAAGATGTTAAAGTGAGGAAGTTTGGCTTGGAAAACAGAATTAGCCAAATTGCGTTCTCTCGACTCAAAACCAACCTGTTTCCATGGCGGCTGACAAATGTTCACACAGCTATTTCTAAATATGCTGTGTTCTCAAAGGAAAGATATACTGGGAAATTTAAAAAAGTGCATTCTCAACTCAAAATGTAATATTCAAAAAGGTTACAAAAACAAAATATTTAATACTGAGTAAATTAAATTAGAGTGAAGCGCTCTAAAACCTATGTGATATGTAAAATATATCTAATTATGCCAAGAGCTGTCTTCTGTTAGGTGGTAAGGCAAAAACATGGTAAAGAATATTTGCCCGAAAATGAAAAAAAAAACAACCCACTGTTTCCTTAAACAACAGAAGTTCAATTCCAAATCTAAAAAAAACACTAATGGCCAGTGCAGTTCCTCAAAGAGGTTCTCACTTAATCTTTAACAAAATATAAAAGAGTTTAAATTCACAATTATTGCATTATCTGCTTGATTTTATTTAAAAAAAGATAAAAGGATGTCAGAATCCCAAGTTTACTTTTAGAGATGCCAATTTTCCCCAGATTATACTGAAGTATATGTGATGAATTACCAGTCTTATTCTAAAATTTATGAGAAAACTAAAGTTAAAGGGGTTGTGTCACGAAACACATTGTACAGTTTTCAAACCAGCACCTGGATCTGAATACTTTTGTAATTGCATGTAATTAAAAATTCAGTATAGCCACTGAGTTATTCAATAAAATATATTGGTACAGTGCCACCTGCTGTTTGTTCTTTTACCTATTATTCGTCCGTCTCACAGAGCTGGTCGAATGTGCTCAGTGTAAATCTTCAATTGCCACCAGCCATATGTTCTGTTAGAAGCTGTGGCAGTTACAGGGAGAGTGCTGCAGCAGAAAGGACATATCCCCGAGTTGCCATGTTGAAGATAGTCTAGCAGAGCAATTGGAGCAGTGTATAAAGTATGAATAAAAAAAGGATTCATATAATTTAAAGGGAGCCTGTCACCTCCAAAATCGGTAGTAAAGTAAGCATACCATCATGTAGGGTATGAGCCCCAATACACAACCATACCTTTCCTGTGAAAAACAGTCCTCTAATCCTGAGAAATATTCCTATTTATTTTATGTAAATAAGATTTTCAGTGCACCATCGGTAGGGTCGCTCCTTATGGTGAACCCTCACTCCACCAGTAATGCTCTCCAGCAACTCCACCTCTTCCTTTATTGACAGACACTGAGATTTGATGACACAGAGGAAACCAGGCACACAGTGGCCTCTCTCATGGTGCACCAAAAATGATATATCCATAAAAAAAATTCTCAGAATTGGGGAACCAGATTTTCACAAGAATAGTTATGTTTCAGGGCTACTCTAGATAGCAGTATGCTTACCGATTTTGGAGAAGACAGATTCCCTTTAAAGGGAATCTGTCGCATTGAATATGTTGTTTGTGCTACAGCCACCAGGTTATAGAGCAGGAGGAGCTGGAAAGGAAAGGTATGACTGTTTATTGGGGCTCATACTCTACATGATGGTATGCTTACTTTACAACGGAATTTGGAGGTGACAGGCTCCCTTTAAATGATATGAATTCTTTTTTATTGATACTGCAATCTAAAGAGTTCAAAATAGACTTTGAGATGTTCCAAAGCAAGAATGATACCATTAGACCAGCAATTTAAGCTGAGAGCGATGCAGAAAGGCAATTTACGAAAATCACATTTATTCACACACTTGAGACAGGCAGAAATTAGACAGTGGTGTCAGAAATGCTCAAGTAGAAAGCTACATGCAACTGCTTTCAAAAGGGAAGGGGGGGGGGGGGGGGTTATTGGGTTGCCTAAGTGCTTTCTTTGAAGACAATGCTGTGATTCCTTAGAGTCCCACCTCTAAGAGGGACCAGATTGAATTAAGGTACACTTCTCGAGGTACATTTCTGTCAGTGACATAAACTACAGACCCACTCTAAGGGGTGTTTTGAAGAGTGGCCTTTTTTTGTTACTGGGTATTGACTATAATGCCGAAAGGTAGCAGTAAACTCTACTAATCTGACAGCACTTCAAAGGAGGTAGAACACAGTTTTTTTTTCTGGTGTTTTTGTACTTTTTAAGTTTTTGGTGCGTTTCTTTTTTAGGCAAAAAAACTCCAGTTCCTGATGATGCATGTCTATTAGAAATATTAAATGCAGACAGACAGGCATTTATTGCACTGTTTTTTTCCACCCTTGAGTTCTTTTTGGGTTAGTGATTGTTGGTCTGGTGTTTTTCTTCTATTGGCTGTCATTTTTCTCCCGTAGACCTCCATTGTTTTTCTGCAGCTTCAAAAAACACTTGTCATGCATGTTGGTATAATGTTTGTGGCGCTTTTGCATAGCTTTTTTAATCTAATATATAAAGCTGAGTTTATGTGTGTATGTCCGCTAAAGGAATCCGCATCGTCACAGCTACAATCACGAAATTTGTGGAAATCAGGTGTCCGGGAAGGTTTTAGAACGGGTCTCAGCTCTCCAGGACATACCGTTCCTGAGATATTCCCAAAAAATGCATTAGACAATAGAAGCCTAGTCACATGACCCTTATCAGCCAATAGAAGCTCACAGGCAGTTAGTCTCCACACACCAGGTCTCTATAACAACACAGCCAGTTCACTGCTGTAGGTCTGCTTTAAAGGGGCAGAGCGCTGTGGATGACACTGTTAAAGGAGTATTCAGGTTACCATAACTATAACTTATGTTTTAGACTAATTATTCATCAATCACTACCTCATATAATGTAAATGTCACATATTTACTGTTCAGTAGTAATAAAAGATGTTTTCTTCCACTGCTACCCACTTTACTCCTAAATTACTATGGCATCGACCTGTAATTCAGCCACCTTCAAAAGAAGGACTTAAAAGCCCCACCCCCAGCTCCCAATAAGCCACGCCCCCGACTCAGTCAGGCCACGCCCCTTCTACACTGCATCTGACCAGGATTGCAAAAATGAAGGTAGGGAGGTTGACTTTCTCCCTGTAGCTCATGCTCAGACTGCACAATGCTGCTGTCTGAGAGTGAGCTGTTCAAAAGGACATCCCTGTGTCCATCCAGGCCCTGAGCATGACAGAGGACAGAGAGTCTGAAAGCCAGACTTTCCAGCCTCCCCCAATGTGAAGCCACACCCTTAAACATGAGGCCACGCCCCCTGTGTCCATCCAGGCCCTGCGCATGACAGAGAATAGGGAGTCTGAAAGCCAGAATGTCCAGCCTTCTCCCAATGTGAAGCCGTGCCACCGGTCCCCATGAAGCCACACCCCTAAACATGAGGCCACACCCCCTGTGTCCGTCCAGGCCCTGCACATGACAGAGGACAGGGAGTGTAAAAGCCAGACTGTCCAACCTCCCCCCAATGTGAAGCTTTGCCACCGGTCCCCATGAAGCCACACCCCTAAACACGAGGCCACGCCCCCTGGTTCCATGAAGACACAGAGGAGAAGCTGTCTGAGCGTGAGCTACTGAAAGGGTGGACATCCCTGCCTAAAACCAGACCTCTGACCACCCTAGGAGAAGGCTGATGTTAGGGTGGCTAAATGTCCGGCTTTAGGCTGGACAGTCCAGTTTTCTGGCTCCCTGTTCTCCGTCCGGCGCAATGCCTGGACGGACGTAGGAATGTCCACCCTTTCAGTAGCTCACGGTCAGACAGGTTCTCCTCCGTGTCTTCATGGAGCCAGGGGGCATGGCCTCATGTTTAGTTGTGTGGCTTCATGGGGACCGGGGGCGCTGCTTCACGTTTGGGGGAATGGCCGGTGAGGTCCGGCTTTTTGGGGTGAAGATAGTGGCCACCCTAGCTGCTGTGGAGGTCACAGTTAAAGGGGTGGATGCTGTGGATGTTTCTGTTAAGGGGCAGGCACTGTAGAGGTCACTCTCGATATCTTTTAACGACACACACAAACATTAAATGAAATAGATTAAATAAACCCGGGCGAAGCCGGGTCCTTCAGCTAGTTTTAAATATTTTTTTCCATACAACTCTACAGAGTAAGGCCCCATTCACACGACCGTATATACATTTCCGCATTTTTGCGGATAAGATGCGGAACCATTTATTTTTCCATAGGAGAAAAAAAAATGCAGAATGCACACTGTGTGCATTCCGCATCCCATATCTCACGGAAGTTCCCCCGCAAAAAAAAATTAACATGTCCTCTACTTGGCGGCAAATCACGTCCGTAGCCCCGGTCTGCAAAATTGCGGAACACTACGGAAAACTTTCCGTATGTCTTCCGTTCCGTTTTTATACAGAATACATATGGTCGTGTGAATGGGGTCTAAGTGACATTACAGAGGAACACATATGTTCCTTCAAAAAAAAAAAAAACAACAACTAGGCATACAAAACACATCATTAAAAATACACTAGGTGCCAAAACACACAGTTCTCCATATGGACAAAAATATTGGGACAAAGACACATTGCGGCTTATACAGCTCCTACTCTTCTGGGAAGGCTTTCTACAATATTTTCCAGTGTGTCTGTGGGAGTTCTTGCCCATTCATCCAGAAAAGCATTTGTGAGGTCAGACACTGATGTTAGGAGAGAGGTTCTGTCTCACTATCTACAGTAAGTTCTAGTTCATTCCAAAGATGTTCAGTGAGATTGAGGTCAGGACTCTGTGTGGCCAGTTAAGTTCATCCACATCAAGCTCACCCAACCATGCCATTATGGACCTTGCTTTGTGCACTGGGGAACAATCATGCTGGAACAGAAAAGAGCCTGCCCCAAAATTCTTCCACAAAGTTGGAAGCATACAATTGTCCAAAATATTTGGTATACTGAAGCTTAAAGTTTTCTCTACACTGGAACTAAGGGGTCCTGGTCAGCACCTCACTGTGGACAAAATTTAATAATTTAATTAGGGATGAGCGAACCGAACCATAACGAACCAGATTCGTTACGAACTTTCCCAAAAGTTCGGTTCGTCACCGAACCGAATTTTGAGAAGGTTCGTAACGAATCTGGTTAAAATAACGGCGACGCAAAATATACGCATATTTGAGAATCTACGCTAATGCGTTTGAATTCATAAAAAGCGTACACATTAGCGAACATTCTCAAATATGCGTATATTTAGGGTATGGAATATGCCATATGCCATACAATAAATATACGCATATTTGAGAATGTTCACTAATGTGTACACGCATTTTATGAATTCATAAGCATTAGCGTACGCATTAGTGTACATTATTAAGTAGCGTACCTTTGACAACGCTAGACTGTATGTTTGTTACTTGAGTAGGAATGTTCGCAGGCGCAGTGTATGCGTACGCTAATGCGTACATATTCAGTTAAAGGGTTTCTGTCACCAGATCTGGGCATATTAAACAGGATGACATTTGCAATGTGCAAATGTCACCTGATGCCCAATCTGGTATTGTTTTTTACATCGGTGCCGCCGTTTTTGTGAAAAAAGCATTTTTATATTATGCAAATTAGGCTTACTAGGTGCAAGGGGCGGTTACCCTGCACCTAGTAAGCGCCGTTTCCCTACCTCCTGGCACGCCTCCATAGTCTTGATTGACAGGGCCAGGCAGCTTGTTCGCTCTTCTGCCGGCCCTGTCCTCGCTACAAATCCCGCGCCTGCGCCGTGCGGAAGAAAATCGGCACAGGCGCAGTGAGTGGCGCTGGCCGCCGGGCTCCCGGCTACCTCACTGCGCCTGCGCCGATGATGCCGAGTGTACTCTGACGTCATTGGCGCAGGCGCAGTGAGGTAGCCGGGAGCCCGGCGGCCAGCGGCACCCACTGCGCCTGCGCCGATTTTCTTCCGCACGGCGCAGGCGCGGGATTTGTAGCGAGGACAGGGCCGGCAGAAGAGCGAACAAGCTGCCTGGCCCTGTCAATCAAGACTATGGAGGCGTGCCAGGAGGTAGGGAAACGGCGCTTACTAGGTGCAGGGTAACCGCCCCTTGCACCTAGTAAGCCTAATTTGCATAATATAAAAATGCTTTTTTCACAAAAACGGGGGCACCGATGTAAAAAACAATACCAGATTGGGCATCAGGTGACATTTGCACATTGCAAATGTCATCCTGTTTAATATGCCCAGATCTGGTGACAGAAACCCTTTAAGTAGAGTACCTTTGACAACGCTAGACTGTATGTTCGTTACTTGAGTAGGAACGTTCGCAGACGCAGTATATGAGTACGCTAATGCGTACATATTCAGTTAAGTAGCGTACCTTTGACAACGCTAGACTGTATGTTCGTTACTTGAGTAGGAATGTTCGCAGACGCAGTGTATGCGTACGCTAATGCGTACATATTCATTCAGTTAAGTAGCATACCTTTGACAACGCTAGACTGTATGTTCGTTATTTGTGCGGGAATGTTCGCATTAGCGTACGCATTAGTGTAGATTCTCAAATATGCGTATATTTTGCGTCGCCGTTGTTGAAGTCACTTGGATTTTTTCCACTTTTTTCATTGTAATAGCAACTGCAAGTACACGAAACTATACCCTACCAGACTCCCATTATTGTAGCAGCAATTATTCAGCCGTTATAGCAAGGTTCGTTTTAGGTTCGGTTCGTACGAATCCGAACTTCACGAAAGTTCGCCGAAGCGAACTTTTCAAAAGTTCGCTCATCCCTAAATTTAATGAATGCTCCCATCCACAGTCCCTGTCATAGGGCTGCCTGACAAGATCAAACAGTAACTGCCCTTATGCTAAGCATCATCAGTGCAGTCCAGAGGCGCAGAAAGCTAAAGGATCTGTGATGATGTCATCACAGCTCCTACATGCACCATCTAGTAAACTGCACAGAGAATGGTGTAGTTCCCAGGTTAGGAAGGTGTAGCTGCCAGGACCTGTGATCAAAGGTCATTCACTTCCTGACAGCGTGGTGAAGAACTGCAAGAGAAGCTCTCCATTGAGACTAGAATGGGCTGGGTAAAAGGACGTTCTCTTCATGTGCCCCCCCCAGTCCTCTTTCAACTCAGAATTAGTACCGCACTGATTCTCATACTAGTAATTAGAGATGAATGAGCGTGCTCGTTACGAGCACTGTAGTGCTCGGCTCGTCTGCGAAAGAATGCCCGCAGGCATTCCGGATCCGTCCTCAGCTGCATGTAAGTCAATGGGGACGGATCCGTTTAGTATGACACTCATACCAAACGGATCCGTCCCCACTGACTTTCAGTCGGGTGAGGAGGACGGATCCGTTTGGTCAGGGGCGGACACAGACAGCAGAGGGCCCTTGTGCAAGGAATGTGTTTGGGCCCCCACCCCGTTCCCAAACCAAATTCTCAACCTAACCTATGGTGTCCTAACATTACATACAGCAATACAAAACATACAGGGTAAGGCTACTTTCACACCTGCAGCACTACGCTCCGGCCACCTGATTTGGCAGAGAATGCAAGAAATTGGCCGGACACAGACTCAGTCATGCAGAGGTTTGTGTCCTGCTGATTCTCTGCATTTTTGCCAGATTGTGGCCGGATCTCTGCCTGACCCCATTATAGTTAATGGGGCCGGCGGGCATTCTGTCTGCATCCAGCAGTGCCAGAGCCGGTGAATTCCAGAAGGCTGTTCTCTGCTGGACCAGCCTGCCAGAATCACCAACTCAGATGTGAAAGTAGCCTAATACAGGTCCACATACCTCCTACATCCAGTGACGTCTTCTTAGATGTAGATGTTCTCTTTCCTCATCTTTTCCTTTCAGACCAGACTGCCATGATGATTTCTTCCAGCCATCTCTTCTCTCTGTGGAGTTTGACAAATAGACATCTTAGATTCCTACTTTTCTATCATTCTTCCACCTTCTTGAACTCCTCATCCTGCCACTCCCCAATACTGTGCCCGCTGTGCTCCCCAAAACTATACTGCAGAAACAGTCCCCCTCAAATACTACCGCCTTCAGTAATTAAAATAACTGCACCCAGGAAAGTGTCCCTGACACTAAATTATAACCAAAATGTTCCCCAAAAATAACTGTGCTAAGCTGATAGTAATAGTCCCAACAATAGAAATAATTAGTGCCCCCGGCCAGCCAATGTCCCCATAGTGCCCTCATAATGTGCCAATGCCCCCTACTATGTACCCAAAAAACCCTCTTAGTGCCCCTATACAATGACCCCAATAGTGCTCCTCTCCCCCCCTTCTCCATAGTGCCCCCATGTCTGCCAGAATATAAGATAGGGCCCCCATAGTGATCCTCGCCCTCCATAGTGCCAGTATATATATAGGGCCCCCCATAGTCGTCCTCCTCCTCCAGAGTGCCCCCCATAATGCTCCCCCTCCATAGTGGCCCCCCATAGTGCTCCTCCTCCATAGTGGCCCCCCATAGTGCTCCTCCTCCATAGTGGCCCCCATAGTGTTCCTTCTCCATTGTGCTCCCCCTCCAAAGTGGCCCCCATAGTGCCTCTCCTCCATAGTGCTCCTCCCCCATAGTGCCCCCACTGAGTGCCAACTTAAATAAAAAAAATTAACAGTTATACTTACCTCCTTGCCTCTGTCAGCGACGCGATGCAGGCCTCTTCCGGCCTGTGTCCCGCGCTGTACGGCTCAGGCGGCGCGATGACGTCATCGCGCCGCCTGTGCCGGCCTCTGATAGGCTACAGGCCTAGTGCCTGCAGCCTATCAGAGGAACGGGGAAGGGACACGCCTCTCCCTCCCTTGCCCCGCATTATCCATCTGTATCGCCGTCCTAAGGACGGCGATACAGATGAATATAGAGATGAGCGCTTCCAAAATGGAAGCGCTCATCTCTACCTGCCGCCGGGAAGAAAGGGCCCCCCTCCGGTCCCGGGCCCCGGTGCAGCCGAACCGGCTGCACCGCGGTATGTCCGCCCCTGCGTTTGGTATGAGTGTCATACTAAACGGATCTGTCCTCATTGACTTACATGCAGCTGAGGACGGATCCGGAATGCCTGCGGGCATTGCACAGAGGAGCCGAGCACTGCTTGCTCATCTCTACTAGTAATCCAAAGTACCATTATAACTGAGTAATACCTCATACCTCACTCATATATAGTACTGCAGACAGCTACAAACCCTAATATCTTATGTACCTCACATAATAACCATAATATATAACTGAGCACATATATCTGTACTCAGTACATCTATTATACCTGATACCTCACATATTAGTACACCGCTGTATATACTTTTATACCTGTACACACTGCATATATTATACAATATAATTAATTTAGTGTGTACAGAAATATAATATATACAGCAGTGTACTGTGTACTGATATGTGAGGTATGAGGTATAATAGATGCAGATATACAGTATATACAACAGTGTACTTAATTGTGACATAGGAGGTGTCATTTATAACTTACATATCAGTACACTGCTGTATACACTATATACAGTGCCTTGCGAAAGTATTCTGCTCCCTGGAACTTTTCAACCTTTTGCCACATTTCAGGCTTCAAATAAAAAGATATAACATTTTAAATTTTTGGTGAAGAATCAACAAGTCACAATTGTGAAGTGGAACGAAATTTATTGGATCATTTAAATTTTTTTTGTAATAATAAAACTGAAAAGTGGGGCGTGCAAAATTATTCGGCCCCCTTGCATTAATACTTTGTTGCGCCACCTTTTGCTGCGATTACAGCTGCAAGTCGCTTGGGGTATGTCTCTATCAGTTTTGCACATCTAGAGACTGAAATTCTTGCCCATTCTTCCTTGCAAAACAGCTCGAGCTCTTTGAGGTTGGATGGAGAGCGTTTGTGAACAGCAGTTTTCAGCTCTTTCCACCTATTCTCAATTGGATTCAGGTCTGGACTTTGACTTGGCCATTCTAAGACCTGGATACGTTTATTTTTGAACCATTCCACTGTAGATTTTGCTTTACGTTTAGGATCATTGTCTTGTTGGAAGATAAATCTCCGTCCTATTCTCAGGTGTTTTGCAGACTCCAACAGGTTTTCATCCAGAATGGTCCTGTATTTGGCTCCATCCATCTTCCCATCAATTTTAACCATCTTCCCGGTCCCTGCTGATGAAAAGCAGGCCCAAACCATGATGATGCCACTATGTTTGACAGTGGGGATGGTGTGTTCAGGGCGATTAGCTGTGTTGCTTTTACGCCAAACATATCGTTTTGCATTGTTTCCAAAAACTTGGATTTTGGTTTCATGTGACCAGAGCACCTTCTTCCACATGTTTGGTGTGTCTCCCAGGTGGCTTGTGGCAAACTGTAAATTAGACTTTTTATGGATATCTTTGAGAAATGGCTTTCTTCTTGCCACTCTTCCATGAAGGCCAGATTTGTGAAGTGTTCGACTGATTGTTGTCCTATGGACAGACTCTCCCACCTCAGCTATAGATCTCTGCAGTTCATCCAGAGTGATCATGGGCCTCTTGGCTGCATCTCTGATCAGTCTTCTCCTTGTTTGAGATGAAAGTTTAGAGGGACGGCTGGGTCTTGGTAGATTTGCAGTGGTCTGATACTCCTTCCATTTCAATATGATCGCTTGCACAGTGTTCCTTGGGATGTTTAAAGCTTGGGAAATCTTTTGGTATCCAAATCCGGCTTTAAACTTCTCCACAACAGTATCACGGACCTGCCTGGTGTGTTCCTTGGTCTTCATGATGCAGAACCCTGAGACTATCACAGAGCAGGTGCATTTATACGGAGACTTGATGACACACAGGTGGATTCTATTTATCTTCATCAGTCATTTAGGACAACATTGGATCATTCAGAGATCCTCAATGAACTTCTGAGGTGAGTTTTTTGAATTGAAAGTAAATGGACCGAATAATTTTGCACGCCCAACTTTTCAGTTTTATTATTACAAAAAAAGTTTAAATGATCCAATAAATTTCGTTCCACTTCACAATTGTGACCCACTTGTTGTTGATTCTTCACCAAAAATGTAAAGTTATATCTTTTTGTTTGAAGCCTGAAATGTGGCAAAAGGTTGAAAAGTTCCAGGGGGTGAATACTTTCGCAAGGCACTGTATATAACAGACAGCAGCAAGCACAGTTCATGGAGCAAGGTGAGGGGCCACGGGCAGGTAAAAAAGAGGTATTGGAAAGAAGTATCGGGCGGGTAAAAAAGAGGTATTGGAAAGAAGTATGTAATGGGGCATGGGTCCCAATTCAGATTCTTGCTATGGGGCCCAATGACCTGGGCAGAGCATCTGAACTTACGCTGCTATGAATAGTGTAACACAGTGTCTGGTAAAATACTGAAGGGGGTGTATATCTCACCCAGAATGCTTAGTTGGGTGAGGTAAAAAGAATTCAGGAAAGCTGGGTTGTTTCAACAAAGTGTAGTTTGCTGAGGCATTTTTTTCAAACTGTTTAATGAACTGTAATTTTTGCAGAATTGCAGATAGGTTTTGGTAGTCAGACTTGCCATTCCCTCCCCACTACAGTATTACACTTTCCTCTAGTCTGAGGCAACCCTGGTGTAGCTGCTGGGCTCATTACTGACAAAATAAATACAGGGCTGAAAAACTCAATTAGTGTCAGAGCCTGAAAGTTGCTTGACCTGCTGGCTGTGTAAAGCCTAATCTCCCATGTTTTGCTAATTGTATAAGTGAGGAAAACTGACGTTTAGTTAGCGTCCAGACGGGCAGGTGCTTTATTTTGTTTCTGTTAATTTCATGTGGATTGGCCGCAGTGAATGTTGAACTTTGATGCCACTATGCTGTTTTTGAAGACAATGAACCGTGTGTTGGACTTTTAAACTGTTGAAACCTGCCAAGCCTGTCATTCCACCCCCCTTCCCCCATGTACAGATCTCCACAGCAGTAGCCATAGAGCACAAACTACTGTTCTAAGGAGAGAAATACTACACAGTGCTTTGGCTTGAAGACCTCACTTTTACTTTTGTGTGATAACATTGTCAAGCTATTGTAAACTTTAGATTAAAAGTGCTCTTTAGTTGCTCCTGAGCAATAGTTTATGAATTATAACAATGTTAGCAATAGCAGCAGGCACTAAGAAGAAACTGGTAGAATTGCAATGTAATGTAATAAATCTTTGTAGAAGTGAATGCACACTTTAGATGACCACATTCTTTGAACTCTTTACTGTACAATGCTGAATAAGAGCGAGAAATGAATGACATCATGTGCTAAACAATCTAGTGCAACTAACTCATATTAATCAGTGAATGATTGGAAACTGTTTAACACAGAGCCAGCTTTTGACTTCAGGATGTTACAATTATGCAACTGAAAATCTTGCATTTAAAAAGTAATTCTCTTTACTGTACACACTGTTTCATCTTGTAGGAACATGAGCTTGTTTATTGCTTCTACATCTGGAAGATTTCCAAGATCACTCATTTTGGGATATGCTGACATCAGTGTACTGTGCTTAATGCATGTATGCACTTCTAGTAATAAGTGAATCGGTTTCTCAAATCTCCATTTTACATATACAGTCTCTTCAGGTACACAGATGGTATAGTGAGGTGCAATTGCATTTGGGCCCCCAAGATTAAGAGGTTCAAAGGGTCTCCTACAACATAAGAGAAAAGCAGTGCTGTAGAAATGCCACAGTCATCTAATGAGAAAAGGAATTGGTCATCAGATTTGACCCTGCTATAATGATGAAGTGTATAGATGCCCATGTGTTCAAAAATACAACTTTACGCTTATCGGTAATCAGTTCTCCTTGAGTTGATGACAGCACCCTCTTTTTTCCCCTCCTGTGTTTGGTGGTGTTTAAATAAATGATGTTCTCACACTACACTAGCTTGCTTGCCACTGACCTCCCATTATCTCCAAGAGCGCCTGCACTGGTGCCAGGAGAGAACCCATTGGAAGCATGAATGGCAAACAATGGTGTTCAGTGATAAAAGCAGGTTCTGCCTTGGTACTATGATGGCTACCTCAGCGTTTGCAGGAGGGCTGGAGAGCATCTGCTGCCATCATGCATAGTGCGTAGACACACAGGACAAACACCAGGCCACACTATTAGCTAGCATGGCTGTTCTCATCTGGTATTTGGGAAGGGAACACTGACCACCCTTCGGTATGTTGAGGACATAATGGAAATAATCCTTCTGCCTTTTTTTACTAGATATGGTGTTCCAACAAGATAATGCCCAGCTACATACTGCCCATGCTATACAACCTGATCTTCAGGATATCTAACACCTCCCCTGGCTACCTCGATCACCAGTGGAAACAGCTTGTAATGACATACCACAAGAGGATATCCAGCATCTGTATGACCAGGAGTGCCATCCTGTATCGAAGCAAGGAGAGATGCCACCCAGTATTAATGTGACCCTGCCTCATCATATACCTTGCTGCAGAACCCAAAATAAATCTCTAGAATGGAGCTCCCAAAATGAACGTGAGTGCACAGCACATATGCAACCGCCCTCCATTAATTTCTATGGCAGTGCTGAAAATAGCTGAGTGACACACTCTGCTATCTTCGGAAGCCCCATAGAACTGAATAGATTGTGGACTGAATAAGTGCAGCCACCGCTCCATTCACTTCTATGAAACTGCCAGAAATAGCCAAGCCAGCTCTCATTTTCTCATTCCCATAAAAATGGAGGTTGGCTGTGCATACATGGTGTACTCTTGTTCACTTTGGGAGCCCTGCTCTAGGGAAAGGTGCAGGTCTCTATGTGGGCACCCTTTTAAGTTTTCCCAGTGTTATTTTTCATTGTCCATTTATTTTGTTTTTCTACACATTTGTTTGATGACAGCAATCTTGCTATAAACTGAGGTGATATTGGATACTCCCCCTCTAAAAGCTCTCCATAGGTCTTCCTGTCTTAGGCTTAAGTTGGTCTTTCAGGGTGCTGTCATAAGCGTAAACAAAAATGTTTACTGTTACTATTAAAAATGCATCTTTAAAGGGGTTTTCCGGGGTTTAACTACTGAAAACCTATCATGTGGATAGGTCATCAGTAGAGATGAGCGAGTACTAAAATGCTCGGGTGCTCGTTATTCGAGACGAATTTTTCCCGATACTCGGGTGCTCGTTTCGAGTAACGAACCCCCATTGAAGTCAATGGGAGACTTGAGCATTTTTGCGGGGGACCAAAGCTCTTCACAGAGAAGTTTGCCTGAAAACCTGGAAACCTCAGAAAATGATGGAAACACCACGGAAATGGACAGGAAACAGCAGGGGCAGCATGCATGGATGCCTCTGAGGCTGCTTAATCCCACCATTACCCCAAATCCTCAGGCAACAGCCTGGTGGTTACCCTCATGGCAATTGTGCTCACCCAGACCAAGAAAGGCGAGGCAAATACCCATCACATGTTAGGGAAGCACCCAACTAGGTGCAACGAAGGTCCATCACCTCCTGCAGGTGACACCACTGCTCATGCTGGCACTGCAGCTGACATCAAGTTTAGTATCTGTTCTTATCAGTTGCTGTGCCTGCTGGTGGTATAGTGGTGAGCATAGCTACTTCCCAAGCAGTTGATCTGGGTTCCATTCCCGTCTATCGCAGGAGGCAATGCAGAATCAGTACAATATCTAATACGTCCCCCTACCAGGGGTAAATTGTTTGGAGAGAGGGCCTGTAGGTGGGGGGCAAGGAGGTTTCGGTGGAAGAGCCAGAGGAGTGCCCCCTGGGCTAGCGCGTGTGGTGGTGACAACAGCCAGAATGCATTTGGAAATGCTCTAGCATCAGCCGGTGCAGTATCGATTCTTCTCAGTTTAATACCGTATACGTTCCCTATCTTGGGACCCTATATTTAATGGATATTTCGAACACGGAAAAGGGAAAAAGAGCTTGCTCTGGCCAGGGGAGTGTCTTTCCCACTGCAGCTAAGGGGACGTGTCCATGCTCTGCCTATCACAGGTCAGGAGGCAGATAAAAGAAGAACAAAAACTAACATGAGTGAAACTTCTGATATGTCCCCTATCCGGCTAAATTGTTTGTAGAGTGGGCCTGTAGGTGGGGGGGCAGGGTGGGGCAAGGAGGTTTCGGTGGAAGAGCCAGAGGAGTGCCCCCTGGGCTAGCGTGTGTGTTGGTGACAACAGCCGGATGTATTTAGAATGACGACGCAGGACCCCAACTTAAAAATTTAGCATCAACCGGTACAGTCGTAAATTATGAGATTGATCAAGTGTGGCATGACTTTTTAGATGGAGATTGCATGTGGTCACGTACTCCCTGGAACCCCATAGTCACCCCTTCTCTGATGTGCTAGCCCAGAACATTCTCTGCCCCAATTCGCAAGACCTTTTGCTGTTTCCGTGTGCTGACAGTGTGGATTTACCAGTGTTGTCTGAGGAGGTGGTGGACAATGGCGAGACACAGGTGTCGGGGGGGTGAGGTAGTTGTATGGGAAGCAAGTTACAGAGGGGACTCCTTGGGGGGGACTTTCTCATGATGGGACAGATTCAACTTGGGTGGATCAGGCACATTAACAGATGAATTTTTTGGGGGGGGGTTATTTAACTTTTATTTAGCAAAAATAACCACAGAGATATTTATTCGTTATCTTCTCTGCGCAGTCTGGCGTTGGGGTTCCTCACTTTGATGGCGAGCTGTGCCGCTCTCTCCACAATGGTCTGTAGCTTCTTAGATGGAGACTTTGTCAGCGATTTCAGTACAGAAGGACTTGTTGCTCATCCACAGAACCTCGTCCTCCATGACATTGTGGACAAGGAATTTGCGGGTGGACCAGGAATTTGCGGAACCCTGTGAGCAGCATGTGTTTGGTCTTCTACTTGCTACCGTATCCAATGTTTGGCAATATAGATTTGCAAGTAATATTATTTTTCACACCTATCCCAAAAATAAAAATGCATGCAGTATGCGCAAATAAATGGAATAGAGGGCCTGTAGGTGGACCTCTGGAAAAATTGTTTGAATAGAGGGCCTGTAGGTGGACCTCTGGAAAAATTGTTGGAATAGAGGGCCTGTAGGTGGACCTCTGGAAAAATTGTTGGAATAGAGGGCCTGTAGGTGGACCTCTGGAAAAATTGTTTGAATAGAGGGCCTGTAGGGGGCCCTCCTGAAAAATTGTGCTAAAAGAGTGCCAGTTGGACCTCTAAAAAATGGCGTTTTTTGGGTCAGCATTAGGCAAAGGCGATATGGAGGAGGAGGAGGAGGAGGAGTAGAGAGGAGGAATCGGATACATAAGTTATTTAAATCTTTAGCTGCTTTCCCCCGGAGGAGATTTGAATTCCGGTGAAATCCAGGCTTTGTTCATTTTAATAAGTGTCAGCCTGTCAGCGCTGTCAGTTGACAGGCGTGTACGCTTATCGGTGATGACGCCACCAGCTGCACTGAATACCCGCTCTGACAGAACGCTAGCGGCAGGGCAGGCCAGCACCTCCAAGGCGTACAGCGCCAGTTCAGGCCACGTGTCCAGCTTTGAAACCCAGTAGTTGTATGGAGCAGAGTGATCGGTCCGGACGTTGGTATGGTCAGCTAGGTACTCCCTCACCATCTTTCTGTACAGCTCCCCCCTACTCTGCCTAGACTGGGGACAGGTGACAGTGTCTTGCTGGGGTGACATAAAACTGGCAAAGGCCTTGGAGAGCGTTCCCCTGCCAGTGCTGGACAAGCTGCCTGCTCGCCTCCTCTCCCCCGCTACTTGGCCCACAGAACCATGCCCTCTGCCGCTAGCGGCGTCAGATGGGAAGAATTGTTTCAGCTTGTGCACCAGGGCCTGTTGATACCTATTCACTCTCATACTCCTTTCCTCTGCAGGGATGAGAGTGGAAAGATTCTGCTTGTACCGTGGGTCCAGGAGAGTGAACACCCAGTAATCGGTGTTTGAAAAAATTCTTCTAACGCGAGGGTCACGGGATAGGCAGCCTAACATGAAGTCTGCCATGTGCGCCAGAGTCCCAACACGCAAGAATTCCCTCTCCTCACTGGCCTGACTCTCCATTTCCTCCTCCTCCTCCTCCTCCAAGTCCTCCTCTTCAGCCCATACACGCTCAAGAGTTAAGGACTGAGCACTGGTACCCTCTACTGTCTCGCCAACATTCTCCTCCTCTTCCTCCTCATCCTCATCCCCCTCCTCCGATATGCGCTGAGAAACAGACCGGAGGGTGCTCTGGCTATCAAGTGACGTATCTTCCTCCACCGTCTCTTGTGACAAGCGCAAAGCATCCGACTTGATGCTGAGCAGTGATTTTTTCAACAGGCAAAGCAGCGGGATGGAGAGGCTGATAATGGCGGCATTGCCGCTGACCATCAGTGTTGACTCCTCAAAGTTGCTCAACACCTGGCAGATATCAGACATCCACGTCCACTCCTCATTGTAGACTTGAGGAATCTGAGAGACCTGACTACCAGTTCTGGTGGAAGATGACATCTGGCAGTCTACAATCGCTCTGCGCTGCTGGTAAACTCTGGATAACATGTTTAATGTGGAATTCCATCTCGTGGGCACGTCGCACAACAGTCGGTGAGCGGGCAGTTGTAGGCGACGCTGCGCTGCCCTGAGAGTGGCAGCATCTGTGCTAGACTTGCGGAAATGCGCACAGATGCGGCGCACCTTGGTGAGCAAATCAGACAGATTGGGGTATGTCTTGAGGAACCGCTGAACTATAAGATTGAACACGTGGGCCAGGCATGGCACATGTGTCAGTCTGCCGAGTTGCAGAGCCGCCACCAGGTTACGCCCGTTGTCACACACAACCATGCCTGGCTTGAGGTTCAGCGGTGCCAGCCACACATCGGTCTGCGCCGTGATGCCCTGTAACAGCTCTTGGGCGGTGTGCCTTTTGTCACCTAAGCTCAGCAGTTTGAGCACCGCCTGCTGGCGCTTACCCATGGCACTGCTGCTACGCCTAGAGCTACCGACTGAAGGCGCCGTGCCCACGGATGGTAATTCGGTGGAGGAGGAGGCATAGTACGTTTGAGAGACCGTGACCGAGGTAGGCCACGCAATCCTCGGTGTGGGCAGTACATGAGAGGCCCCAGGGTCATTCTCGGTCCCAGCCTCCACCAAGTTAACCCAATGTGCCGTCAGTGAGATATAGTGTCCCTGCCCGGCAGCACTTGTCCACGTGTCCGTGGTTAGGTGGACCTTCTCAGAAACAGCGTTGGTCAGGGCACGGATGATGTTCTGTGACACGTGCTGGTGTAGGGCTGGGACGGCACATCGGGAAAAATAGTGGCGGCTGGGGACGGAATACCGAGGGGCAGCCACCGCCATGAGATTTCGAAAGGCCTCGGTCTCTACCAGCCTATAGGGCAGCATCTCCAGGCTAAGCAATTTGGAGATGTGGACGTTGAGGTTTTGGGCATGTGGGTGGGTGGAACTGTATTTCCTCTTGCGCTCCAGTGTCTGCTGTAAAGACAGCTGAACGCTGCGCTGGGACACATTGGTGGACACTGTGGAGGATCGTGGAGGCGAAGGTGTGGTTTTCCGGCGGGAGGCGCTCGTGCCGGGGTCCTGGGCAGGGGGTTGACTAGCAGAGGCAGCGAGTGACACAGGGGAAGGAGCAGTGGTGTGACCCGCAGGGGGTGGTGAACGGCCTTGGTTCCATTGAGTGGGGTGTTTAGCACTCATATGCCTGCGCATGCTGGTGGTGGTTAGGCTAGTAGTGGTGGCACCCCTGCTGATCCTGGTGTGGCACAGGTTGCACACCACAGTCCGTCGGTCATCCTCACTTTCTTTAAAGAACCTCCAGACTTGCGAACATCTAGGCCTCGCCACGGGAGCTTCCCTACGTGAAACAATTGCTGCTGATGCACCAGCTCTGGCCCTGCTTCTCCCTCTGGCCACACCACTGCGTCTTACAACCTGTTCTGGTGCAGCACTCGCCTCCGCCTCAGAAGCACTGTCTTCACTCGGCATATCAACCCAGCTTGGGTCAGTCACCTCGTCATCCTCCGATTCCTCAGTCTGCTCCCCCCTCGGAATTCCTCCCCTAACAACAACTTCACCACTGTCTGACAACCGTGTCTCCTCATCGTCCGACACCTCTTTACAAACTTCTTCCACTAACGCAACATTGTCATCATTATCATCATCACCCACAGACTGCGACAGTTGGAAAACTTGGGCATCGGGAACGAGGTCAGCAGCAACCTGAGAAGTGGTTTGTGACTCTGGGAAGGGTCCAGAAAACAGTTCCTGAGAGTATGCCGGATCGCATTCCAAATTTTCCTGGGAGGTGGCAGACTGGGGGGAAGGAGGTTGAGGTGGAGGAGCTAGAGGAGTGCTCCCTTGGGTAACGTGGGTGGACTGCGTGGAAGACTGACTGGTGGACAAATTACTTGAAGCATTGTCCACAATCCACGAGATCAGCTGTTCGCACTGTTGTGGTTTCAACAGTCCTCTACCAAGTGTCCCTGTAAGTTGAGACATGAAGCTAGGGAGTGTAGCTCTGCGGAATTCCCCTGCTCCCTCATCAGCGGGTACTGTCTCACCCTGCCCAGGACCACGGCCTCTGCCCCCTGCAGTAATTGAATGCCCACGCCCACGCCCTCGCCCTCGACCCTTAGCCCTGGGGTTCAACATTTTTTGTATATAGGTGTATGATACAAAAAAAATAAAAAATTAAGTCCGGTAGAATTAAGTGACGTACAGAAAGTGTCACCTGGACAGATTATACGGATTGGAGCGAGTGTGCTGAACTGTGACACACAGAAAGGTTACACGCAGATAAGTAAAATGGATTTGTATCACTGAACTAAAACAACTGAAAAAAATTATTTTATTTTTTTTATATTTTGTTTTTTTGGGAACGTGACGTGCAGGAACTATGGTAGGACTGACTGACACCCTGTTAACGGTGGCTATTTAGTCTGCGACCCAGACAAATGTCGCACAGAGAATTTTCTGGATCGAGCGGTAGATGATATTGGTAGCAAATGACTTGGTTGTATTGTGTGACGTACAGAAAGTGTCACCTGGACAGTATATACGGATGGGAGCTAATGTGCTGAACTGTGACACACAGAAAGGTTACACAAAGCCGAGTAAAATGGATTTGAATCACTGAGCTAAAACAACTGAAAAAATAATTTTTTTTTTGATATTTGTTTTTTTATATTTTTTTTACAATTTTGTTTTTTTGAGAACGTAACGTGCAGGAACTATGGTAGGACTGACTGACACCCTGTTAACGGTGGCTATTTAGTCTGCGACCCAGACAAATGTCGCACAGAGAATTTTCTGGATCAAGCGGTAGATGATATTGGTAGCAAATGACTTGGTTGTATTGTGTGACGTACAGAAAGTGTCACCTGGACAGTATATACGGATGGGAGCGAATGTGCTGAACTGTGACACACAGTAAGGTTACACAAAGCTGAGTAAAATGGATTTGTATCACTGAGCTAAAACAACAGAAAAAATAATTTGAATATTTTGTTTTTTATATTTTTTAAAAATTTTGTTTTTTTGGGAACGTAACGTGCAGGAACTATGGTAGGACTGACTGACACCCTGTTAACGGTGGCTATTTAGTCTGCGACCCAGAGAAATGTCGCACAGAGAGTTTTCTGGATCGAGCGGTAGATGATATTGGTAGCAAATGACTTGGTTGTATTGTGTGACGTACAGAAAGTGTCACCTGGACAGTATATACGGATGGGAGCGAATGTGCTGAACTGTGACACACAGAAAGGTTACACAAAGCCGAGTAAAATGGATTTGTATCACTGAGCTAAAACAACTGAAAAAATAATTTTTTTTAATATTTTGTTTTTTATATTTTTTTAAAATTTTGTTTTTTTGGGAACGTAACGTGCAGGAACTATGGTAGGACTGACTGACACCCTATTAACGGTGGCTATTTAGTCTGCGACCCAGACAAATGTCACACAGAGAATTTTCTGGATCAAGCGGTAGATGATATTGGTAGCAAATGACTTGGTTGTATTGTGTGACGTACAGAAAGTGTCACCTGGACAGTATATACGGATGGGAGCGAATGTGCTGAACTGTGACACACAGAAAGGTTACACGCAGCTGAGTAAAATGGATTTGTATTACTGAGCTAAAACAACTGAAAAAATAAATTTTTTTTTTTATATTTTGTTTTTTTGGGAACGTGACGTGCAAGAACTATGGTAGAACTCACTGACACCCTGTTAACGGTGACTATTTAGTCTGCGACCCAGACAAATGTCGCACAGAGAGTTTTCTGGATCAAGCTGTAGATGATATTGGTAGCAAATGACTTGGTTGTATTCTGTGACGTACAGAAAGTGTCACCTGGACAGTATATATGGATTGGAGTGAGTCAGTGCTGAACTGTGACACACAGAATGGTTCCACAGTGCTGTGTGCAATGGATTTGTATCACTGAGATAGAACAATAAAAAAAAAACAGGGTTAGATATGGCGATAGCTGCACTACTGGTGCCAGCCAGCCAAGTGACAAAAATAATAAAATAAAATGTCTTCTAGCCCTTAGAAGGGCTGTTGGGTTCTTTGTGGGTGATCCCTGCCTAACAGACAACTAAATGCAGGCCCTAACACTGTCCCTGAAAGGCAGCAGCTCTATCCCTAACGACATCCAGACGGCATCTGAGACGAGCACCGCGGCCAGTCGGTAGTATATTCCTGGGTCACCTGATCAGGCCAGCCAACCCCTGCTATCGACATGTAAGGGCCCCACGTAATGCTGGGTGGTACGCAGAGTCTCCTGGCTTGTGATTGGCTGTGTTTTTATGTGTGAGTATGCTGTGTTTTTATGTGTGAGTATGCTCGCTCATCTCTAGTCATCAGTAGTTAACTCCCAGAAAACCCCTTTAAAGGGTTTGTCCAAAATATATTGATGACCTGTTCACACCCGGGACCCCCGCCGATCAGCTGTTTGAGAAGGCACCGGCGCTCCCGTGAGAGCCGAGGCCTTCTCTCAGCTTTTCCTAGGCTAGTGACATAACGTGTGTCAAACCCCCACTGATCAGATATCCTGAGGATAGGTTATCAGTAGTTAACTCCCAGAAAACCCCTTTAAAGGGTTTGTCCAATATATTGATGACCTGTTCTCAGGATAGGTGATAAGTAGGGGTCTGACACCCGGCACCCCTACCAATTAGCTGTTTCAAGAGGAAGCAGGGGCCTGTGACATCATGTCCATCACACAGACCTTTGTGAAGCTCAGTCCCATTCAAATGGACGGGACTGAACAGCAATACCAAGCACAGCCTCTATACAATGTACAGTATGTATGAACTATGGTATAAGGAGGCCACACAGTTTGTCCGAGCTGATCAGTAGGAAGGCTGGGAGTCAGACCCTCACCAATCTGATATTAATGCCCTATTCTGAGGATAAGTCATTCATATTTAAATCCCAACCACTTTAAAGGGGTTTTCCGAGATTTGTTAACTAATGACTTGTCCTCTCCAACACTGGGGTCTCCTACCGATCAGCTATTTCAGAAGGCACCGCAGTTCGCAGCAGCACTGCAGTCTCCTCACAGCTTTGCCTAGGCCATGTGACCGATGAATGTGACATAAATGTAAAAAAGTAAATGGGGATGAAGCGCGATCAAATGTACAACACTGTGCTTGGTTTGCCGAGAGAAGGGTTCGGCGTTACTGCAAGTACCAGTGCCTTCTCACACAGCTGAATGGCAGAGGCCCAGGGTGTCAGACCTACTCCCATCAGATACTGATGACCTATTCAGAGAATAGGTCATCAGTTAAAAAGTATCAAAAACCCCTTTAATCCTTATAGCTTTTGAGGGAGACTTGGACCAGGCTTGGTGATCTGCGTTTTAAAGGCTCATATATATAGTTGCCAGTACACTAACTCAGCATGACAGTAGTCATAGATGTGGTATTACAAGTATTTAATGAACATATACAAATAGAGATCAACTTTCCAAAATGTATATACTTCTTATATATACTTTATAGATCTGTGTACCACGCTTTATCCTTATTAGCCTCACTTTCTACAGTATAATTATATTAAGTTATTATATAAGTTATTCAATAACCAATGATATCACCTCTATAACATCTACTATACAAACCATATAGAAATAGACACTGAAAGTACACTTTCACATTATTAGAAAATCTAAAGAATAATCATATATACTGTATATACCCAAGTAACGAGAACTGCAGTGACGACTTCAGTTAGCTCATAGTGACCAATCAGATCCTTTATTCATTCTGGTACAAATAACAAGTGATCCTATTGGTTAATACAACATACCTTTCATGTACAAAAATGCAGAATGATTCCAGTTTTACACGTATATGTTAAAGGGGCTCTCCCATGAAGACAACCTCTATCCATATGCCATTTGCTGCCCTGTACAAGAGACAGCTGTTATAGAGGACTAAAGCTATCCTTGTATTACATAGCTGATTTATGGGGCTGCCGGGACAGGACCTGGGACAATAAGCTGCATTTTGAAAAGGTTTGTCTCAGATGAGACAAAGTGATCCACTATCCACAAGAGATAACTATTAGATCAGTGTTGGTCTGACTGCTAGGATCCCCCACCATGAGAATGGGCACCTGTAGCCCATGAGACTTAGAAACAAGCGGTACGTCAGGCATGGGCACCACCACTCCATTCATCCTTGTGGGACCTGCTGGAAATAGCAGAGCGCTTGTACACAGCTTTCCCTGACAGTTCATTGAGAGGAATTGAGCGACAGTGTACTTGCCCAACCTGCTATTCTATTCATTTTGCAGGCCCCACAGATATGAGGTCCGCTTTCTCTTGATCAGCGGGGGCCCCAGCAGTCAGACACCCACTGATCTAATAGCTCATAACTCATTACAGCTAGAATACCCTTTTAAGTAACATTGCGGAAACTTATATTGTAGCCATGACAATGCTCCTTGTTTATGAGCAAGAACTGTAGCTATTAAAGTTTACTGTATTGGTGCTGCATTGATTTTGTAGTTCTAGGAAACTGCTAATGGCTGAAAATTTCCCATTTTAAATGGGTTGGCCAATTTGGACTGAAAATGCTAAAAATGGCATAAACAGACATTTACTCTGTCCTCCAGCTGTGATAGTGAAGGCCTCTGTATCGGTGGTGTAAATATAAAGACCAGGTTGCAAGATGGCGGCAGTTACATGATTTGTTCACATGACCACTTCCTTGGGCTGTTCCTGGCTTCCAGTACTTTGGTGCAGGCACTGAACAGCAAGTGGACATGTCCAGCACATGTGCAGATGCGGGCATCAGAATTCCCTTATCTGCACATGCGCCGAAGCATCTACTTGCTGTCCAGCACCTGTGCTGAACAGTCCAAGGAAGTGGTCATGTGAGCAAGTCATGTGACTGCTGCCATCTTGCAGCCCCTTAGGTTTATAACCCCGATCCTGGAGCAGCCAGGGGCCTTCACTATCACAACTGGAGTACAGTACAACGTCACACATGCTGGCACTTAGCATACATGATGGGACTTTTTGAAATTTCAGTCTAAATTGGCCAACCCCTAGGAACAGTACCTAAATGCCAAGGATAGGGCAAGTGGATGGCCATAGAAAACTCCACCGCTGTCTTCTAGGTTGCCATTTAACACGTAAAATTCAGCAAACCTGTGATTAAAACAATAAATAGTTGTCAAACTGCTTAAAAATGACCTCGTAGATGGGATGAACAATGACTTCTCGTTAGGTGACATCTAAAAATATAAAATTTAAAAGGTACTAGCTGCAATATAGTGGCTTAATAATGTCATCAATGTAAAGTCAATAGAAGAAGGGTTCGTGTTTACATATATGCTGCAAAAGAAGAATACAACCACCCATCCAGATCTATGTACCTGCTGCATCCAGGATTCCTCTCCTGAAGCCATGTCTCCAAGATCAAAGCTGTGAAATCTTTTATTGGTCAAAACTTCACTTGCCAACCAGTGGAAGTGAATATTTTTTTTAGGATAATTAATAAAGCATTCAATTCAAAGGATAATACTGTCCTGTGCCCCTTACCTCCCTTTCAATTGCAGATCTAAAAGCCTTGAGGTGAGCTGGCCATAAACATCAGACTCTTCTTAGCCAATTTAGATTTAGTCTGCCAAATCTCAAACCTTTTGAACCCATAGGAGATCCTCATGCGGCCATTCCCTCTACAGATTATACTGCACAACAATTATTATGCTTGTGGAAAAAAAAAAAAATCAAAAAAGTTTATCATTAAAGTAATTCGATGTTTCAGTGCTTTCTGTTTATATTGGTATGTGACCATGTAAAGCAGGATAATTGTCAGCATATGATGTGCATTGTAGAATATGCAAAACAGGCCACTATAAAAAGGCAGCTAGGATTTCCCTTAAAGGGGTATTCAGGTTATCGCTTATCCGTTGGCTAGAAGATAATTGTTAGATTGGTGTTGGTCTGAACGCTGGGACCGCCAACAATCACAGGAATGACAGCGGCAATGGAGCATCCCCTTCATTATGGAGATTAGAGCTGATCTGAGAACACAGATTTCACCAATATGCTCTTCTCACCTGTATCAGCAGCAAATGAGGTAATCTGGCAACTATAAGAAGCATGCAGCATATCTGTAAAATAAAGGCCCCCACATGTACATTAATTTTTTTTTAGCCAGCAGGACCAGCTGACAATCTAATGTGTATGGGGAGCTCCCGAATCAATCCTTTTGTTCTCCTAGGAAATAAGCTGCTTCCAGACACACCTTCTCCCCTGTCCACATTGGAAACACACTTAGACTTCGCCAAGTCAAGTGCACACATGTAAGAGGGAGTCTAGAGAGATAGTTGTTGGACCAACAATGGCTCGGCTGACAACTATTGAAGGTGGGCACATTAACATTTTTCCCCTTTTAAACTTCCAATAATTTCTTCAAGGGCCACTTATAGGGGTTCTCTGGGATTTTCATATTGATGGTCTCTCTTCAGGATAGCTCATTAGTATGAGATCAGCAGGGGTCCGACTTCTGGCCCCCCCACCGATGAGATGTTTGGGGAGGCTACAGAACTCCTAACAGATTGCCAAGCTCAGCGATACTTGGTACTGTAGCTCACTCCCATTTACTTGGCCATGTGACCGATGAACGTCATATAACATGGCCTAGTAAGAGACCTAAGCGATCACGGAGCACTGTGGTCTCTTTAAACAGCTGATCAGCGGAGGTTCGAGGAGTTGGATGCCTCACCAATCTGATACTGAGATAATCTATCCTGAGGATAGGCCATAACTATCAAAACCCCTTTAATGCACCCTCTATTAAAGTATCTTCTGGATTTCCCTTTATGTCTGAGATCATGGCTTCCAAAAATAAGGATTATTTTTAGACCAGTGCATATATTTAATATATTTGTTCACAGTTTTCATGTAAAGTGAAAGTATTCATTAGCAAATTCAAATTCATGGAGACCCATTATGCAGGATGGAGACCACTGTTCTACAGCGTACAGTAAGTCTGATGTCCTCTTCAGCCAGACACTTTACACAGACACTAACAGAGCAGATATGGCACCTTGTCTAGACACAATCAATGGCATCAGGGTCTCCAAGTACAGATAATTAATTTCTATCAAACTCTATTAGAATCTGATAACAATAGCATAGTGGGTATGACAGCTATGAAACATGTTTGGTGCTACAGAAGAAGTTAGACACCACCCAGCTAGTTCCACCTTTCCAGAAACACCCAATCCTTCGCTTCATAGTAATCCCTCAACTAGTTTGGTAGATTACATTTTCTGTAGCCTCCTCTGGCCTGGGGAGGCCCCAATAGACCCTTCTCAGCTCATATCCAAAGACAGTAGCATAACTACAGAGGGGGCAGAGACTGAATTTGTACTGTGTCCTGGTTCTTGAGGACACCTATTGTTCCCTAGACAATAATACAGCTATAAATAGCATGTGACAATTGTGAGGGTCCTAGCATCAGGACCTCTGCAAAATGATTTGGAGATGTCAAGTGCTTCAGAGGAAGACACATATATTCTCAGACCTCATCCTCAATGTAAAAAAAAAAAAAAAAAACAACAAAAATGAGCGACAAGACTGCCGAACATTAAAATTTATTCAAAGAGTAGACTAATATTCTAGTTCTACAGAATACAATGGTCAGCATTTCAAGGTCTCCCCAAAATAGGCCAAGTGAATATTATAAAGTTCTCCTGTTATGCGTCTATGTCAGATCTGGATGAAGAGTAATACTCTATCAAAGGGTGTGCAGAAATTTGTCTGAATATATAATATAATACTATAGGGCCATGATGAAGATTGCATAGTACGCCGCACACTCTCTCCCCTGGAAGAGAAGACTCACTGAACACGTCCATAATATTTTTCCTATTCCCTGAAATTTATGTAAACCAATCCACCGAACATATAAAAAACTGGTTCTGTGTTTTTAACGATTTCCACAAAAGCATACTCTTTCGAAGGTCTTCAGGGCTTGACACTCTATGTGCTATCTTCAAGGGATAGATACAAATTGCCATTGAGCACTTTTAAAGTCCTTCATCATTGTATGTTGGGGGAGATGGCTTTAGGATGCTTTGAGGATCACTCTCCACAAGGGGGCGCCAAGCTACTTCACCAGTTAAGAGAAGGTCTTCCCCGTTTAGTGAATCCAGATATTGCATCTAAATAAAAAAGTGAAAATGGGTGATTTTTATGCACAAAATAAAGAGTTAAAGCATCAGATTAAAAAAAAAAACATTATCTGCAACACAAATGAGAATTGTTTTTGGCCTGTATATTTCTTGCCAAAAATGAATCTGGTCTGAAAGTACTAAAATCCAAATTGTAAGCCACATGAATGTCCACAAATATACACAAAGTAACTGCCACTATTCAAGCTCATCAGGATATACAATTTGATGTGGATGGTGATTTCGTGACATGCAATATCTAGTGACCATGTTGAATCTGAAGGAAATGGAAAAAATGAATATGTTCATGAGATCAACATAGTGCTGGAACTTCAGACTTTGATCCGATACTTTAAGCACTGATATCTTGGCATAAAAGACTCTTAGGTTAAAGGCTATGGATGCCCTTGAATGTTTATTTTTTTATTATCCCATTGTACTTGTTTTGGGTTAAAAAGCCATTTTTTCCCAATAAGTCTGTAAAACATTTTCAAACTTTTGGCTTCTGCATCCTACACCTTTTCACATATACTGTAGGCCACTCTGTCACCTTCACAGAGAAATCTGTCACAGCAGAAGTCTGACTGCTTGTTCTCTATCCCTTACTCTGCATTCCTGAGAGCTCAAACATGAATTTAAGCTGAATGTTTATTAATTTGATTAAAACTGCAGCTTAAATAAGTGTTTTAAGCTCTCAGGAGTGCAGGGATAAGGGCTACAGATTGAGATAACAGCCAGCTCCTTTGTCAGATGTCACTGTGAAAGAGACAGAGCAGCTTACATAAATGTGAAAAGGTGTAGGCTGCAGAAGACAAATGGTTGAAAATTTTTAAAGACTTATTGAAAAATCTTCTTTTAAGCCCAAATTAAAGTGCAATGCACTAATAAAAAATACATTCAAAAGGTGTCCATAGCACTTAACTTCACATCTCCCCGCCACCACCTGCTGGTTCAGTGTTTCTGTACAGAAACAATGTTGGAGGTGTTGAATTTTACTAGGTTTTCTACAGTAGTAAGTTTGAACCTCTGAGAATTTAAAACGGTTACAGTGTATATCTTTAAAGGGTGAAAATGCACCCATCCTTGGGTGGATTTCCTTGACTGAAAAGGTGTTTTTGATAACTTGTCTTTTTGAAAAGAAGCTTGCAGCTAATGTCACATCTCAGTGACTCTGCGACTAGTTTTCCATCCAACACCCATCCACTTGGCAGATATCACATTGCTGAGCATTTACCTACTCATGGCTCCTTCAGATCATATTTAGAAAATCCAAGCGTTTCCAGGGGGAGCACAGGAGAAGAGGTGTGACATGTAAACTCATATATTCAGTAACTCTTTCTAATTTGCAGTCAGACTCAGATTGTTAGTATTAACAGATTCAAAATGCTTTATGCCCAAATGGAGCTGCCAGGTCAATATACAGTATTTCCATTTGCCTAGCACTATCCCAATTTATTCAGCCATTTCAACACGTTGTTCTGCAAATATCATTATGAAACATAAAAAGCATGAGGCACCTCATCAGATCTCTGACTAGACTCTACAGTAAAGCAACTTAAAAGTTTAAAAAGTTAGAACTTCTAAAATATGTCCATAAAAGGCAAACCAATGGGCATAGTCTATACAGCTCTAAGCTGCTGTTCAGGGTGGGAATAGGGAGGCTTCAAGAGCAGCCATGTTGAATGGCCAATAGTCAAGCAGTGATTGTCTTATGATGTGCCACCTATAAGACCTGTATAATGAGTAGGTGGTAGACGTAGCTGTCAACCAAGGAATTGTGTTGAAGGTACAGATATTGGCCACTGGCTTTCAAAATCTTTAATTCTATTTTTAATTCACATTTCTATATTGTTTACCCCAAATAAACAGATTGACACTACCCATACTTACTTTAAAGGGGTATTCCCCAGATCAGTCAAGATCCGACTGCTGGGACATCCACGGATCAGAAGAACAGTGGATCTGGTTGAGTACAGCTGAATGAAGTGGCAGTCTAGCTGATTGATGTAGCTCCATTTAAAACTCCTCCTAACTACAGTCTTGTGCCTGGCCCGAATAAGAGAACCAGGTTCTCCCTTGCTAGCAATTAATGAGGGTAAGGTGAATAGGTGATACATGCTTCAGGTTTTTCCATTATAATGTTCATTGTGGCTGAACAAAAGGCCTATGACTTACAAAATATCTGTACACAGCATTACTTTCTGTGGGACAAAAAATTGCAAGTAATTTGCAATTATTGCAAAAAGTTTCATTATATGTGGATTTTCTGAGATTATGCAGTAGCGGTTGCATAGGGGAAAAATGAGCTGTGTAGCCCTTTAAAGCCCAAAAAGTAAACCTTGAAAACCACCAAGTGTCTTTTCACATACTGTTCTATAACTTATAGTTATTAGAGGGCACTGGCTGCAATGCTGTGGCTACCATTTCACTGACTGCTTTTCTGCCTAAAATTTCTACTACTAGCCCTTTATCCAGAAATTTTAGCTTCAGAATATATACATACTACTGTGTGTATACCTGGGCAAAGTATGGACTGGTGGCAACTCAACTGGAATCAACTGTCACCCAACCAGCTCAATAACTCATGTCCGCAAGGTGCGCGTGAACTAGACTACATCTCTGGAAGACGTCTGGTAGAATAACACTTCTTAGCATACATGGAGTGTCCCGAAGGTCTGGGAACTGTTTTCACCATGCTTGGCCTGTATTCAGCCAGCAAAAGCACCAGTTCGCAGAGTGGCAGGAACACGGACCAGCTGAATAAACAATGACATGTTAGAGAGAAAGTTAAAAAAAAAAATTCAATCTACTCTCAAGATCCTGCCTGTCCCGTACTTGTTAACACGGCTACTCCAGCCCAATCTCACATAATCCATAATGAATACCTTGTGTTAAGAGAAAAAAAAAACATTTGGAAAATAAAACTTAGCATTTTATTTCTTAATGGATTTACTAAAACGACTTTTAACAATCTTTTCGAGGAACCAAAAAATGACACGTATTCTCCTTGAAGACTGCAGATGATCTGATGGTCACTTGTCATGACTGACTAAAGGAGGGTTAACTAGAGTTACACCTTCAAACTACTTATATAGTTGGTAAATATCTCACAGAATCTATGAAAGAAGGATGGAGTCATTTGGGAAAGGATTACGTAACTCACAGGTGTTTCTGCAGACCCGTACAGTTCAGTCCATGCAGAAAAAGACATCATTAAAACCAAACCTTAGAAGGACCTAGAAAATCCACATGAGACTAAACACTGAAACATTCTTTGGAATTGAAGGATTATTAAGCATGTCATAGTGGTGTTTATTTCATTTAACAAGTTTCAGCCTAGCTACAAAGACCATACCACAGAAGACACGATGCTGGAAAAGTCAAGATTTGCTCCGCAAAGCTTCGGTGAAGGTAGCACACAAGCCTCTCCTTCGTCCTCAACACATCCATATGCTAGCAATAACACACTAGACATTATTAAGAAATGCCCCTAGTGGGTTGTTTACTGCGTGCCAACTATATGTGTAATGTGTCTGCACAATAAAACACGGAGAAAGACTTAAGATCTATCTAATACACCACAGCTAGTGTGACCAGCTGCTTTGTATTAAAACGTGATAAACGGACTTTACAAATGTCTCTCATGGTTAGCTACCAGAATAAGACGCTGATAGGTTCACCTCTAATAGAACCTTATTTTGTGCTGAAAGTGTAATAGACCATAACACTAGACCATGGTTTGGCATGGAAAACTGTATTTTGTGGATCTATACAGAATAGTATAGATTAATAAAACTAAAAAAATGTTGATATTGTGGGGGAAATACACTTGCAGAAGAATTATAAATACAATTATTTTTTAACTTTTCAAAAAACGTTGCATGTGAATATAGGAAAATCTGTAATATATCTTATCACGGAAAAGTGCCTCTTTCTCACTCTAGCAGCTCACTCACCACCCTCGCCTTCCCCTATACATAGACTTCTGTGAGCAACAGGTAATTGGATCCTTAACTTTGCTTACAGTCCATTTTGGTGTCTGAAGATGGATTTAGGTGATAATGTACAATGAGGAACTCGGTAAATAGAGAAAGAGGCATTTTTCCCTGATAAGATATATTACAAAGATTATTATATTCACCTGTTATGCTAAGTTTTTTGATAGGTTAATGACCGTTGTGATATGATATCTCAAAGGATCTAGACAATACTCAGCGACCATGCATAAGAATGATAAGTATGCATGTATGATTAATGATAATGTGAGATTGTCACAGCCACTCTCCTGCATCTATCAATGGTCTCAGTGGTGATGTGGGGTTGTCACTGACATCCCAGCTGCAGAGACCAGCGCAGTAGTGATGAGGTAATTGACTACTCATGTGAGGCCAGTGATCGACTGCATGTCAATGGGCATGTCATTGCTACAGCATCCAAAATAAAGACCATGGATGCAGCAGTGGATCAGATGGTGAGAAAGGTTTATTTTGTTATTTTATAACACTCCTTCCCTTTACATAATTTCTTTGGGGTCTAGGAAACCCCTTTTTTTTCTAGCAAAGTGCCTCTACAATCAGAAACGCCAAATATGAGTAATTTTCCAAACATCATGGGAAATCTTTCCATAGTTTAGTGAATACATTCTTTCTTGTACGGGTGGCCCACGAAAAAGTAGCCTGCCTTCAATATCTCCAAATTAAACTGCCTAATAGTAAATCTGTCTTCGTTGTCCATAGCAACCAATCAGAGCTCAGCTTCCATTTTTGCAGAGCCCTATAGGAACTGAAAGCTGAGCTCTGATTGGTTGCTATGGAGGAGGGGCCTGGCATTCTGGGGATCATTATAGGGATTGGATAACCCCTTTAATAGTCTAAGTCAGAGGGGGTTAATAGTTTACAGTCAGCTCCTGTTAATCCTTGTGTGTCATCTTTTGTTCACTGAAACAAGAAGCAATGGCACATTTGGTCACATAATATAACGACACAATAAACCTCAGAAGTTACAGAGTACAATATATTACAGTACTGCACAGTCCACTTTTTCTTACTGGTCTGATTCCTCCCACAGGTGACATAATCAAAGGTCCTTTAACTATCTTAAGTCTGAGCTATCATGCATTTCTCTGCTGCCTGGGACCTTCAGCATGAGAAGGGAGGTATTTCTCACAGTCCTCTCCATGAGCTGAATGATCTTTCAGCATCCTCTCCTGCCTGCATTGATCACACGGATCAGTGTTGGGCAGGGAGAGACACACTTGTCTCACTGATCCAGCAAAGCAGTGTATGATTGCTCTGCTGGATCATTAAGGAAGCAGTTAGGAAGATCTGGCACTGCTGGAGCACCCTGACTGCAAGCTATAAGATTTTGCCTACTAAAAAAGTGAGTCTTATAGTCCAAAAAATACTGTAAGTTTTGGAAAGATTTAAGAGGGTTTGAATGACTTACCTGTTTGCGCACATATTCAACCATTAGTTCCAGTTGCCGGGGATCATCACACCTCATGTTGAAAAGATTACGCCAAAGGGCAGCGGCTAGAATACGATCATCAGATATAATCCCCTAAAGTATACAACAAAAGTACAGTATTTAACTCTATATTCACCACATATTTAACACAATGACATATCTGGTCTGTCCTTAGTACCAAATATTATCCCTACAAAAATGAGAAGCAACATAACTTTTAAATCTATTTTCATCTTCATCCTTATTAGCTAAATACATAAGTAAATAAGTGCATTGTAAAATCATACAATCATAAACCAGGGATGTTCAAAATCAAAATGTAATGTAAAAGAATGAAAGTGCAGCTCAAATAAATGTCAATTCATTCCATGCACTACTAAATGTCATACTCTAATATATATCTATCAGCCTATAATAATAAAATGCAGCGCAGGTCTGACCCAACTATCCCTGAGGCCAGTGACTGGCTGCAGCAGTCATGTGGGGTAGCTTGGCATGTTATCACTGCAGTGTCGGAAACAAGGACCACTGGGCAGCAAAGATGCAGCAAAAATGCCATACTATTTCTCTTTTTTGCTTTGTGCCCAGTGTGGCATGAATGTAAAGAAACTTCATTTGCCAGTACCAAACTTAAAATAATAAAATAACTTTTAATGAAAGTGGTAGGGGACTTTTTTGTTTCATTAAACTTCATATTTGTGTCCTTCTAGGAGACTAGAAGCAGCAGCGATCCTTTGTTCTCTTACATAGAGTCCTGGAATACATACTATTTGAAAGAATTATTGCCTGTTAGTGTTACACTGACAGGAAAACTACTAAGGCTACTTGCACATTTGCGTTTGCAGGATCCGTTTGTGAGATCTGTCCAGGCTCTCACAAACCGATCCGTCATGATAATACAACCGTCTGCATCCGTTCTGAATGGATCCATTTGTATTATCTTTTACATAGCAAAGACGGATCCGTCTTGAACTCCATTAAAAGTTAATGGAGGACGGATCCGTTTTCGATTGTGTCAGACAAAACGGATCCGTCCCCATTGACTTACATTGTGAGTCATGACGGATCCGTTTGCATCAGTTTCTTCATGTGGGCACCAAAACGCTGCAAGCAGTGTTTTAGTGTCCACCTCCAAAACGGAATGGAGACTGAACTGAAGCAAAACTGATGATTCTGAACGGATCCATTTCTATTCAGAATGCATTAGGACAAAACTGATCAGTTCAGGACCGTTTGTGAGAGCCTGTGACGGATCTCACAAACGGATCCTGCAAACGCAAGTGTGAAAGTAGCCTAAGCCATACATTTGGCAATGCTAAACAGACAGATCTCAACGCCCCCTGTCTGCGTGGCAGAATGCCAATGGACTGCCAGAGGGAGCCCCTTCCCTCTGTTAAACACCTTAGGGAATGAGGCATCTAAGGGGTTTCAATGGAAGGAATCAGAGGTTTCTCTGATCCCAGCAGGAGCCTGACTGTCACAACAGGCTCCTGCTCTTCGTCGCATGGACACAGCTTCCATGATGTACATATACGTGACTGTGCGTCAAGGGGTTAATACAAAATGCAGTACGAGTTAGGTGTGGCCATGGGTGTCATATCATACCTCATCATATCCAAATATAGACGCATAAAATATTTCCGTTAAAGCTCTCATTGTGTTCTTCATTGCCACAGGATCAACCTAAAAAAATAAAATAAAATAAAAAATAAAAAAAAAAAGGATTAAATCAAGGGGTCATGGGAGCAGAGTTCTGAACTTATGAGATATGAGATATGGACGACATAGATTGTGCACAAATCTGGTTCTGTTGTGCACTTCCATATCTTTACAATATGGTGTACAGTCAATACGCCTAATTTAGTCCTTAGTGCTGCACCCAGCACCCAGTCGATCAGCTGGTTGAAGAGAAGGCGCGCACCATGCCAGCGATGCCTTATTTTCATTGTTCACCTGCTCGCTGTCGCAACAGCAGTGGTGATCAGGTGAGCGCTGCCATCTGCATGTTGAGATGGCGAGCAGGTGTAATTACAGCTCTGCCGTCCCATTGACTTTAATAATACGACTCTTTCCTATTCAAGTCTACAGGAATGAGCCATCCGATAGAAGTGAATGGGGATGGCAGAGCTGTAATTACACCTACTCGCCATCGCAACAATGAAGAGAAGGTAGCGCTGGCGCGGCACGCGCCTTCTCTTCAACCAGCTGATGAGGGGTGCCAGGTGTCAGACCCCAGTTGATATGATATTGATGACCTGTTCTCAGGACATGTCATCAATATTCAGATTGGTGGGGGTCTGACTTCCAGCACCCCTGCCGATCAACTATTTGAAGGGGCCGCTCATACGAGTGTTGTTGATCTTAGTGGCGGTGCGGGGTAATAACCGCTTCCTCTCCATTCAAGTACAATGTAGACGATGTACAGGTAAACGCTGAAGAGAATACAGCACGGCCCCTTCAAACTGATGGACCCCAACGATCTTGATGACCTATCCCGAGGACAGGTCAATATTGCGATACCAGAACACCCCTTTAAGCCACATCTATTGTTACATTAAAATCCACCACCTTCTGCATATTTATCGAAGTCCACACGATTTATTAAAAGTTTTCAGATGCTTCCTGTAGTGAAACAGTCCAATGTTTGCCATGTTTTAGGTAAACACTTTTTTCCACGTCCTTGGCCTGTTCTGTAATATGCTCGACTTAAAAAACATCAGCCATTCTTGGATTCGGGTCAACCTGCCGTCTTCTAGACGGACTGTGTCAGTGACAGCAGCCAGAGCACAGAGCTGGATGGATGCGCTATCCTGCCCTCATGAGCTCAGCATAGCCAGGCATAGACCAGTCCCTTGATTACAGTGCAGCACTTTTAATGGCATTTTCTTCACTCGAAGAGAACAGAAAGTTGTGCCACTTTTCTATACGGTTATTTTGGCTGCAGCTACGGGGTTCAACACATTACATGGATCATCTACTTTTTCAGCCATTTATTATTTTTCCCTGCAGGATATAAAAGGGAAAAATATAGATTTAAGCTGGAGTCGTGACTTTAGTCTCTGGGCTCCTCTGTGAACGTAATGGCAAAAAGATACTCAGTCATTTCGTTTCGAAAGCCAAGACGCTGGAGCTCTGTTCCAAAACTACTTTGCTCGGATTTTGGGTTGACAACAAAGTTTATTTTCCCTTTAATGTCGTAGTGACGTGAAATACTATATGCACGGCTTGCTTTTTTCCTTATGTCTTGCTTGATCCACCTACGGTTCATCGTCTGTCTGTCATGTAGGGTGAAGACAGGCTGTATACTGAGGAATTTTTTGTTTAGTCTACATAATGGCTACCAATTCACTGCAAGTGCCACATCACTGTAATTCCCCTTATTCTTAGTGAGGTCATACTGTCCACCTAAAGAATATAAACTGCAGAACACTGCCCAAACGGGCAAGATCATTGATGATATTTTATCGACAGATCTTATGCTTCAGATGTCACGTGACCATGATGGAGTGCAGGAAAACAGGGCACTACAGATAAACAATTATTATTAACTCCTTAATGACTGGGCAATTTTCCAATCTTTGTTTTTTTACAAAGCCTTTGTTTTTTACAAAGTTTTTTATTGCCTTCCCAAAGCAATAACTTTTTTATTTTCCAATCACAGGGCTTGTTTTTGCTGGACAAGTTGTACTGTCCAACGGCACCATTTACGGTTGCATATAATCATATAATGTAGCAGGAAGAGGCAAAAGAAATTCCAAATGGGGTGGAAGTATAAAAAACAAACTGGGAAATACTGGAAAAAATAAAAACTTTGGAAAAAAACATTTTTTTTCTTTGCAGCACCATATTCTTACCCCATAGCTGTTTGAGGGCTCATTTTTTGAGGGACGATCTGTATTTTTTATTGATACCATTTCGGGGTCTGTATGATTTTTTTGATCACTTTTTATTCAATTTATTTTGTGGGAGGTGAAGCAACCAAAATACAGTAAATCGGCCATTTTGCCTTTTTTCCCCCATTTCACCTTTTTTTCCCCATTTCGCCGTTTGCCGCATGGGATAAATATTTTTGTATTTTAATAGTGCAGGCATGTTCGTGGGGCCATCAGCCATGGCAGATTTATCATCATTTACTCCAGTTTTCAGGCATATATGATGGCTTTCATTTAGGTGTAAAGACCACCAGAGGATGCACTTAATTTATGATGGCATGTGCACTATCATAAATTAAGTGCATCCTCTGGTGGCAAAGGGAATATTAACCCCCTTCCTGCCCAGCGCTGTACATGCAGGATGGGTATTTAAAGATGGCGCCCGCTCACAAGCGCTGAGGCGCCATAGCTGTTGGGGGTCTGCAACAGCAGACACTCAGGACCAATGTATGCGATCGACAATAATGTTGATCGCATACAGTTAACCCCTCAGATGCCGTGGTCAAACGTAACCACAGCATCTAGGAGCGCAAAAACCCAGAAGACAGCGCTTCCGGGTGTGCACTGGCTCCCCCTACAGTGAATCGGGGGAGCGGGATGGTGAGTGCGGCAGCCTTGGTCCTCCTAAATGATCTGAGGCAGGCTGCATAGGAATATAATGTAATCCTCAGACTCCAATGGTAATGCATTGGAGTCTGTGAGAGAAACAATCTAATGATTCCTTGTTAAAGTTTCCCTAGGGAAATAAAAAAAAGCGTAAAACAAAAAAATAAATGTTTTAAAAACATAAAAAATTGCAAAGATGCAAAAATTCAAATAATTTTGATTTTGGGAAAAAGAGGTTAACATAAAAAAAAACAAAACATCATGGGCATTGCTGTGTGTGAACATGCCTGAACTATTAAAATACAAAAATATTTATCCCATACTGCAAACTGCGAATCGGAAAACAAAGGCAAAATGGCCATTTTTTTTGTTCTTTCACCTCCAAAAAAAAAAAAAGAATAAAAAGTGATCAAAAAGTCATACACACCCAAAAATGGTAGCGATAAAAAGTACAGATCGCCCCACAGAAAATGAGTCCTCCAATAGCTCTGTACACATAAAAAAAGGGGTTAAGAATGCATCGTGATGCAAAGAAAAATATAGTTTTTTTCCAAAGTTTTTTTTATTTCCCAGTATTAAAATGCAAGAAAAACTATACATAAGTGGTATCGTTGTAATCGTAGTGACCTGGAGAATGAAAGTAACAGATCAGTTTTACCAAATAGGGAACGCTTTAAAAACAAAATCCATAAAACTGTGGCGGAATTGCTTTTCTTTTTCCCAATTCCACCCCATTTGGAATTTTTTTTACAGCTTCCCACTACATCATATGCAAAAATAAAAGGTGCCATTAGAAAGTACAGCTTGTCCTGCAAGAAACAAGCCCTCATACAGCTATGTGAGCAGAAAAATAAAAAAATGTGATGGCCCCGTTAAGGCAGCGAGTGAAAAACAAAAACGCAAAAATGAAAAATCCCCAGGGGGGAAAAGAGTTAACTCCGGCGTAAAAACCAAGGGTCTTGATAAATCTCCCCCTATGTGTGGTAAAATCTGATGTATCTCTTTGCATCTCTTGCCTGTTTATGAAGCAAATATGTCACAAAGAATAATCCACTGTGCTTCGCTTGACGTGTTAAAGGTTTTTAGCCTATCAGGAAAGGGGCGTGGTTTAATGTGCGTATCTTTAGACAAGATTTGGAAATCGGCCCCGTAGTTAGAATAATGTGGCATCATTAATATAGTGGCTGCTATTCTGAATTTAAATATAAATGTGATACGGTGCAGACCGGTAGGATATGTCACGGCAGTGTCTTCTTGTGTCTAGGAGCATTTGACTCCATTGTGCATTAATTTAATCCAGGGACAAAGGCAAGGTCTGTCTTACGGGACAGGGGTCTTTTGTGTTTTTACTCAAAACACTCTGTAAAAGTTGGAAAATATATATATTATAAACTAAAGAAACAATTTCTGAAAGGTGGTAATGGTCTGAAAAACAAAAGTTCAAAACGCAGGTCTCAGCTGTAGTGGCGCCTTCTCTTAACCCCATGAGAACGCTTTCTAGGCTATTCTGAGCCAATTTCGTCTTAGAATTCAGACATATTTTGGAAGCCCTTCTATCTAGAGACACTAAAGTGCAGGCCGGCAGAGCGGAGGTCTGAGATGCAGACCTCGACTGGGCTGTCATCCAAACAGGGCCTTCAAAACAGCAGGGGCCTTCACTGCTACTGATGACTAGCAGAGTGTCAATCACAAAAGAGACGACTTGTTCTATCCCGCTCGCTGGGAGAAGAAATCCTCCCCTCCAACACACACTTTCTTGACAAAAAAAAATTACATAAAATTTAAACATTAAACATTATAGGCGTATTGGGAAGGAAAGCTAAATAATGAAGTCATATTTTTGTAGGTCACCCAAATGCCTTTCAATACATCTGGCTCCGACGTTGGGGAGGGGGGGATCATTTCTTACCTTTTGCTACACTCGTGCTCTTTAATCTATTATGTGACTCTACACAGACCCCACTTCCACACCTTATAAATATAACAAATTTCAATATATCTGCGTGCGTGTTACAATGGCATGCCATTTGCATTTTTTTATTTGGTATCAACATCTTGTAAATCAAGTTTTCTTTATTATTTCACAAAAAATATTTATATGAATCCGGTCTTTATTAAACACTTTTTTCTCTCCATCCTGTTATACTGCTGCATCAGCAAGGTGTAGGTGTGTTATAAAGGGTATATGCCCACAGTTATTTCTGGACAGGAGGGAAATAAGCTTTTATATGCAGTTACAAATACAATAGCAGACTGTCCTTTTAATGCGTTTTGTGTCAACTGTTCCTTAAAAGGAGGGATTACGACCACCGCTGCAGCGCAGATATGGATTGGCTGGTGCTTTTTCCTATAGTGTGCAATCACGGCCACCCCTGGATTCGAGCAGTGTATAATATGATGGAAAAATGAACCAAGCCAGCAACTGAAGCAATATGGACAATCACAATACATTAGTAAGTGCCTTGTATTAACTTTTTCTGCATGATACATGCCATTTTCTGAGGTGAGACAAAACCTTTAAAGGGATTTTAAGGAGTAGAATACTGATCCTCAGGATAGGACGTTAATATCTGAATGGTGGGGGTCCGACACCTGTCACAGCCAGCAATCAACTGTTTGAAGAGGACACGGTGAGCACTGTAGCTTCCTCACAGTATACCATGCACAGCCCCATACATTTCACAATGGTTGTAGTACTGCAGCCAAGGCCCATTTACTTGAACAGGACTGAGCTGCACATTGGCCAGGTGACTGATGAACTGGCCTAGGAAGAGCTGATCGGTGAGGGTGGCGGCAGCCGGCAGTGGGATTCCCACTGATCAGATACTGAGGATAGGTCAACAGTATTGTACTCCCGGAAAATCCCTTTAGAGGTTTTGTGTCACGTCAGTAAATGGCATTTATCATGTACAGAAAGTTAATACAAGGCACTTACTAATCTATTGTGATTGTCCATATTGCCTCCTTTGCTGGCTTTATTCTTTTTTCAATTATATTATACACTGCTTGTTTCCATGGTTACGACCACCCTGCAATTCAGCAGTGGTGGCCATGCTTGCACATTATAAGAAAAAGGGACGGCCTATATGGTCAACAGTATGACAAGATGAACGAGCAAGTGGATTGTTTCTTTCTAATTACCCACAAGTCACAAAATATGCTGAAAGTGGTTCCCATTTCTGCATCTCTGTGCTAGTCAGATTATGTTGGCTGATACTGCTTACAGCTCTTCAGCAGTGATCCTGCTTTTCCAACAAGATGTGGCAACATGCCGCACCTCACAGACACTAGCCTGGGTTCATGAACTGTTTATGGAGGCGTGAACTGTGAGCAAGGGGTTATGGCCACCACGTTCCCCAGACTTGTCCACATGAGATTTTTATTTCTGGAGAAATGTAAAACAGAAAGTGTCCACTAACAATCCACATCCCCTGGATGACCTCAAGGAGAACATCACAAACACCTTCCATAGCATCACAAGCAGTATCAGCCAACATAGTCCGACGTGCCAAAAGATGCACAATCTAAGGGGCCATTTTCAGCATCTTTTGTGACTTGTGGGTAATTTAAAAAAAATTAAAAATCCACTTGCTTGTTCATCTTCTCATACTATCACTAGAGGAGGGCTACTTTTTCTTGCGCCACACTGTATTTAACATGTTAAAAAAGAAGTGTTTTTTGGGATGGTAGTTGAATCAGTGGATAGATATCACAGCATCACCCACCCTAGTTATTGACTTGCAAATAACTTTTTACGCTCTTTGACAACTTTCCAGATATGAGTGTGTATACAGGAATAACTGTCAATCACTGAGCAGGGTCACCCACTGGACTTAACCCTTAGGATACCAGAGGTTTTTTCGTTTTTGTGTTTTCATTTTTCTTCCCTATCTTCCTTGACCCATAACTTTTTTATATTTCCATTCAAATAGCTGTATGAGGGCTTATGTTTTGCAGGACAAGTATTATTTTCTAATGCCACCATTAATTATGGCATACAATGTAGTGGGAAGCAGTAATAAAATTCCAAAAGGGATGGAATTTGAAAAAAAATGCAATTTCTCCACTATTTTACAGGCTTTGTTCCAACGGCGTTCCGTTTGTGGCAAAACTGACCTGTGCCCTTCATTCTTTGGGTCAGTACGATTACAATGATACCCCATATGTATAGGATTTTTATGGCTAACTAGTAATAAAATAAATTTATTTTGAAAAAACAATTTTTTTACATCAACATACGGTATTTTGACCCCCATAACTTTTTATAGTTATATCTACTGAGCTGTGTGGGGGCTCATTTTTTGCGGGACAATCGGTAGTTTATAATGATTCAATTTTGGAGTGTGTGACTTTTTGATCAGGTTTTTTACTTTTTTGTAATGATTTTGAAGCTCGTATTTGAGTGTACAAAATCCATTTTTTATTTTTTAATTTTGGACAATCATGGATTTTTAAAATGCATTTATTACTGACTATTGCTCATTTCTTATGTTGGCCTGCCACCTGGTGGCCAAAATCAAAATTTCAGCTTCAATGCCCTCAAGCCTCTTCAGCGAGGCTGAGCGCATTGAAACCAATTACCGGCATCCACATTGGCCTCAGAGGATACTGGTAAGAAGTCTGGAAGTGAAAGCTTCTGGGTTTTTGACCCTTTAGATGCCATGATCTCACTCGATCACAACATCTAAAAGTTTTAGTTACCGCAATCGGCATTATTCCCAGTTGTGGTAATTAGCTACGGGTGTCTGCTGTTTGAAACAGTGGAGACTTGTCGTCCATGACGTCCGCTGCATGTGCCAGCAGGCGCCATGCTTGCCTATAGCTCCAGCGCCGTACTTGTACACCGCTAGTATCGAAAGGGTTAAAGGAGTTATCCCATGATGTTATAATGTTAAAAGATGAAAATCAGACATCATATAAGACATCTCTCTTATATACAATCTCTTTGTATCTCACATGGACCCAGAGATCTCCCCATTCATTGCTCTGCTAGATTTATATCAAGCAGGGAGCTCAGGGGCATCTTGTTTCTGCTGCATCTCACGAGGCGTGTCCATGCTCTCCCTATCACAGCTCAGGAAGCAGCTGAAGGATGACACTGAGCATGTGCGGCCATCTCAATGAGCCGGACAAAGAAATAAGGAAAAGAACAAGTGGCACTATACAGATACATGTTATTGAGTCAGAGTGGCTATACAAAATTTTTAATTACATGCAATCACAAAAATAAGCAGATCTAGGTGCTGGTTTGAAAACTGTAGAATATCTTTTGTGGGACAACCCCTTTAAGTCTAGAAAGATAGGTATTTAAATGGGTTGTGCAGCCAGTATATATTGATGACCTATCCTGTGGATTTCTGACTCCGGGCACCCCCGTCGATCAGCTGTTTGAATAAGAGGTGGAGCTTCATTCGAGCACTGCTTCCTCTTCGTTACACTGCGCATCGTCTTCTTTGTAGTGGTGGTGTAGTGTAATTGCAAGTAGTTGTAAGAACACTGTGCCGCCGAGACTTCTGAGATGACGGGCGGTGTAATGAAGAGGAAGTAGTGCTTGCATGGTGCGCCAGTTCCTTTTCAAACAGCTGAGGATAGATTATCAATATATACTGCCTGCACAACCCCTTTAACCCCTTGACAACATATGCTATGCATGAATGGCACAGCCAGCAAGGTCCTAGCTTAATGTACCGCGCTGTTGTAGTACAAGATTGGGCATTGCACCAGTACAATCTGTAGCAGGAGCTGGCTGTAATACACAGCCGGGCTCCTGCTGCAACAGCAGACATCAGAGCTACCTCCAGTCCCAGCACTTTAACTTCCTATATGTCGTGGTCAATAGCGACCTCAGCATGTACATGGTTTACAGAGGTAACTGCAACACTCTTGCAGGATTCCTATAGAGATCTAACATTGGCCTTTGGAGTTGTCATATATGGAAGCCTATTAGGCCCTTCCAGAGGCATCACTACACTGGTCTACATACAGTAATAATGCTTTCAATGCCCAAAAAGATGCTGAATGCCAGTAAGTTTCCTTCCCCTAAGCTTAAGGTGAAAGCATCCCCGAAATACCATATTAAAGTTTCAATGACTGGTGTCTCAACTGGGCAGTCCTCAACTGCACCTCCCCTATAAAGAATGTGGTCCCACTGATCTACAAAATGCACTTTGGCAAATCTATCATTTATTACAATGACCAATGACTTGACCGAAAGAAGAACACTTGACTTAAGGCCAAAAGTGTGAGATTTTAATATTGATGACCTATCCTCAGGATAGACCATTGATATAAGATCGGTGCTGGGTCAGACTCCTGGCATCCCCACGATCAGTTGTTTGAAGGTGGTCTGTGCTTGGTATAGTATGAAGAGGCCATGGTTCTCACCCAAGCACCGCAGCCATTTCTAACAGCTGATGAAAGGGGGTGCCAGGAGCTGGACCTCCACTGATCAGGTATTGATGACCTATCCTGACCAACGTAAAATCCCATTCCATTAAGTTTACGCATATAGGATATATTATCAGCTTGATACTCAAAGTGACATTGGAAGGTGTGTACTGCAATGGTAGCCATTAACTTGTTGACGTATGTCTTCCATTATTTAACAAGTGGGAAATCCCTGATGAAGTAGATAAACTGAAATTAAAGATGAAAGGATGAAGGAATGTCATGAGAACCATCTATGTTCTTCTCATGTAAGTGGTTCATGGAAGCTGAGCAACATAGAATTACCTCCCCTCCTCTTAGATACAGAGTGCTGTAATAATATATTGCATTTTCAATATAACTGCAGAAGAGAGAAGATGAAAAACATACAGTTTTACCCTTCAGTGACTTAGCAACTGTGGGAGAACCGAGCTCTCTAATCATACTCAAGCTGCTATGGGCAATGGATTGTGTCACGGCGGTATGAATTTCCTTCCTTTTGGTAATATATAATATCTGGCCAAGACGGTAAAACAGAAGCACTTTATAAAGCTCACTTCCTGTGGGTTGTATAGATTTGTTACAAGCAAAGATGTATGGTGAAGGCAAGACAGAGCCATGCTTTGTAGTTGTAAAGAAGCCTTGGCCACCTCTCAACTTTTTTCAAGTACATTTGAGGATTTGGAGCGTTCTGAATGCACACATAACATAAAAATACATTATATATAAATCAATACATACATCTCACACTTGTGTCCATATTTATTACACAAACTGCTTTCATTGGCATAACATAGAAGACCGCTCCAGCATATATCATAAAACAATAAAACCCTATACAGTAAACCGTCACTAATCCAAAAAGAATATCAGCATCCAACAAAAATAGTCCCAGTGACAGATGGGAAAACGCCTGGTCGCTCAGCATCTTTAGGATCTGACCTAATAAGAACAAAGTGTGAGAGCAGGGGTAATGCCGATCATCGGCTGAAGATGGCCAGTTTTAAAGGGTGTCTGTCACCAAGAAATTCACTATTAAGCCTCATTCACACGTCTGTGCTTAAATTCGTGAAAAGGTGGTCAGTGTAAAAGACGGATGTGTAAATACAAACATTAAAATGAATGGGTATGTGTGCTGTCTGTGGAACACCGACGTGTGGCTTTACTCCAGACACAATGCCGTGTTGGTTTAGCTCAGGTAAATGTAATTATACATTTAACTTACCAATATGCTGAAAAAAGTACTTTTAAGTCATATGCAAATAAGCAGTTAAGTGCACAGAGGGTGGGCCCAAGCCACTCTGTGCATTCATGTTCCTTCTGCTACCTCTGCCAGACGCTCATTTTCCTTGAGTTACAGGGTCAGGTAAGATGACTATACAGGAACCGGACCCCAATCAAGAATGAGTGAAGGAGAAGCATGGGTGCACAGAGAAGCTTGGGCCTGCTCTTGGTGCACTTAAAGGTATTGTCTCATCACAGACAATGGCCATTGTTTTATAGATGCAGGTCCCACCAATATCGAGAACTGAGCCCCAAAAGTGTAGGAGGGCGCCGAATTTTCTATGGGGCCGCCGAAAACAGCCGAGCACTGGCCTCGGCTATTTCCGTCTGCCCCATGGAAATGAATGGTGCGCTCCCATTCACTTCTATGGGGAGCGCACTTGGTGGTCCCCAGACCGGAGTCCCCAGCCACCACCTTGCAGGGTTCAGTTCCCGATATAGGTGCGGGGCCCAAAAGTGTTCCTAGCGATATGCCCCCATTGTCTGTGATGAGACAACCCCTTTAACTGTTCATTTGAATGTACTTTTTCTTCAGAATCAAGCAATGGATCGCTAAGTGAAATGTATCATGACATTCAGATAAGCTAGACCTACACGGTTCTGCCAGGTGTAACAGTGAATTTCTTGGTGAAAAACTCTTCTTAAGATGTCTGTAGAAGTATTGGCTTTCTATATGTATATGGGCTGTATGGTATGTTTATGGAGGGTGGGTGCACTGGATAACCCATCATAGCTAATCCACTTTTCCATTCATGAAAAAGAGAAAAGCATCACATTATTGCCATATCCAAAAAAAAGGACATGCAAACAAGAAAATAATGCCGATACGACATATGACACTGACCATATGACAGTATGAAAGATACAAATAGGCTCTTCATACCAAACATGACAGATATTTGAAGTTAGACTATAACAGAACTTGTTCAACCAAAAATATGTTACATTTTTCAAACCAGTACCAGGGTTTTAATTCTTTTGTAAGTGAATCTAATTAAAATTTAGTATAGCCACTGAGTTATTCATTGAAATCTATCTATATAGCTGTTTTTTATTCATTTATTTCCCTGTCCACCTTGTTGAGGTGGTCGCACATGTTCAGTTCTATACTTCAACTCCCACCAGCCAGATCTACTGTTAGAAGCTGAGACAATTAGAAGAAGTGCAGCAGAAAGTACACACCAGCTGAAGAAACATACACCCCCTGGAGCTGTCTGTTTGAGGAGAATCTAGCAGAGCAATTGTGGAAATTATATCTTTATAGTCTTTGGAGCTTCATTTTTCAGAGATCTTTATGACTGGTCATCAAAATCCAGTCAGTATTTGCTGAATATATTTTTATAAGTATTTGGGAAAATGATGAAATGTCCTATAAATGTCTGTTCTATTCTTGATCTAAGGATCTAGGCTTTTAGTTGAGATGAATGTGTGCTGCCCTTCATGTAGATGCTCAGTAGTGAAGCTACTCCGCTACAGATCAGAGGAAAAAGGCACTGGGAAGGAATGGCTGCACTCATCTCAGATCTGCTAGACAAAACAGGATTAAAGGGGTTTTCTCACTAGTTACAAAGATTAGCTTTCAACATAAAGGGAAAGTTAAAAGACGACATTTTCTATATACATTGGTCAGTCATGAACTATAGACAGTTCAGCAGGTCTTTCACTGCACACAGGTTTCTATGGTAACCTGCAGACCAGAAAGACTGTTATCTGAAAGCAGGAGTGACCTCACCCCCATGGAATAATGGGACTGAGCTCTGAGTGATTACCTGCAGTAAGCAAAAGGTAGAAGTGTTGTGAGGACTGAGAAGCATGGATTTACCTGTAATTGTGTTAGAGATCACAATCTCCTGCTCTGTCAGAGTAAGTTAATATATGCTAATAACTGCTGGAGACCCACTCACAGCCTGAGGAGACAGAGTGAGTGCAATCTGCTTTCCTCTGAGCTCATGTTTAGAGAGGTTAGCTGCTCTGATGGCTTCTATATGCTATACATAGAATATAAGGGGGGAAACTGTTTTATAACATCTCAAATTCAGAAATACAGAAACACACATGTGGAAAAGTACTATAGGTGTAGAAGCCATTGCCAAGCCTTTGTTATCTAGCACTGCTTCTAGACTGTGAAGCAGTATGATGTAAAACACCTAGGGCCTTAGTATGAAAAGTGTCTAGGTGTAGAAGTTTCTTTGTTGTCCATAGAAACCAATCAGAACTCCCCTTTCATTTCATATGGTGCTCTAGAGAAATGAAAGGGGGCTGTATCCAGAGAAAAGCCTGATACTGAAATTTCAGAGTAAAGATATGTAGCAAAACATACACTACAAACTTTTTTTTGTCATGACATATCTGTACTATTGATTTATGTAAAGTTTGTTTAACACCTCCCAAACAGCACCGTGGGAAGTGACTTCCCGACCAGCGCCGTAGTGCTACGGCACACTAATCGGGCAGGTGCAGGAGACCGGCTGTGGCCAGTAGCCGGACCCCTGCTGTATGCACCAGCATCGGTGAAAACACCGATGCCGGTGCATTAACCCTCGATGTGCCGCGGTCAGCGCTGACTGCGGCACATGCAATGCGGGCGGCAGGAAGGGGAGTCAGGGCAGCCTGATGCAGGAAGCTGTAAGTGTATTACACTGTGTAATACACTTACAGCCAATGCATTACAATACAGAAGTATTGTAATGCATTGTAAAGGGGATCAAACCCCCAAAAGTAGAAAAAAAAGTATGAAAAAAGTTAAAAAAAAATAAAGTTTAAAAAAAATAAAAGTTTCAAGTAAAAAAAACAACAAAAAACGCCCTTTTTCCAAAATAAAGTTCAAAAAAATTGTAAAAAAAAAAAGGAATAAAAATAAAAGTAGTCATATTATGACCGACTCTATAAAAATATCACATGATCCACCCCGCCAGGTGAACGCAGTAAAAAAACAACAGTGCCAAAACAGCCATTTTTGGTCACCTTCCCTCACATAAAGTGTAATACCACGCGATCAAAAAGGCGTATGTACCCCAAAACGGTACCAACTAAACAGTCATCTCATCCCGAAAAAAATGAGACCCTACTTAAGACAATCGCCCAAAAAATAAAAAAAATATGTCTCTCAGAAAATGACAGTACAAAAACAAGATTTAATTCTGTTAAAAAATGCACCTAATGTGTAAAACTTAACAAAAATAAAAATGTTAGACATATTAGGTATCGCCACATCCGTAACAATCTGCTCTATAAAAATATCACATTATATTACCCCTCAGGTGAATGCTGTAAAAAATGTTTAAAAAACTATGACAAAACAGCCATTTATTGGTCACCTACCCTCAAAAAAAGTGTAATAGCAGGCGATCAATAAGGCATAAAATGATGACAACATAAAGTAGATATATGGGGAATGTAAAATAATAACTATTTTTGGAGGTATTACTATGTATTTTGAAAGTAGAGAAATTGAAATTTTGAATTTGAAATTTTTGCTAAATTTGGTATTTTTTTATAAATAAAAATGAAATATTTTTCCACAAATTTACTACTGTCGTGAAGCACAATATGTGACGAGACACATGTCAGATTAGCAAAAAATGGCCTGGGCAGGAAGGTGAAAACAGGCCAGGGGTAGAAGGGGTTAAAGTTATCGCTTAAACATGCGCCATGTATGAAGGAGTGGGAGTGGGAGTTAGGGGAAATTGAGGAGTCAGAGTTTGAGTTGGAGTCGGGGCTTTGGCTTAACAACTCCACAGCCCTGGTTCTCTATATAGGTGCGGGTCCCACCACCATCCTAGCGATATGCCTCCATTGTCTGAGATGAGAATAATCCTGGAATCACAAAGGGGTTAATTGTAAAGAAGGCAAGGCTCAAAACATTCTGCGACAATTGCATGAATTATAGAAGCTAAAGAAGTTTTCTATTATAACAAGCCAGTAATTAAACCGGGTATATAAAGCCATCCATTTTCCAGCGTATAAAAGCAACAAGTGGATCGTTGGTGTTTGTAGGCTGTAAACACCTGCCTAAAGAATCATGGTGCCACTTACATCTGGTTATTACAATATTTAATAAGGCTTGATAAACTAGCAGAGACACATTAGAAGGTTCATAGTATGATTACAATTCAACTGATGGTTCAATTATATTTTATAGCGCTCACAAACAATGAGGTCACGTCTGGCCAATGGGAGCGGGCTGTTCGCTGCAAGTCACGGGACATGTTTTTTCTCAGTGGAATACATTGTAAATTAGGATTACTTGGCTTTAATAAGGCAGACCCGGTTACATGTAGCACACTCCATAAATTACCTCTCCGTTTTTAAATAAACAAACTCCGCGACTTACGATATATTTGCTGCGCTCTTTTTATGGCGCAGTAAAATTGTTACCCTGAGAATTGCTTAACACTTATTACAAAACTTACATCAGGCAAATGTAAAGAGGCAAGAAAAATAAACTCAGGCTCCATTAATTGAAGTACTTCACTCTATATACCTGAACTAAAAACCAACTCGCTTTTTTTATGGGGATTAACTCTTGCATTATTGTATTAAAAAAAAATCTATAATATATATACACACATGTATACATACATAAAAAGTATTTGTACAAACATTTTCAGAGAAAGAATTAATATAAAAAAAAAAATACTGGAATTGCCGTCTATGGCATAGCTGGTCAGATCTCCATTCACTAGAATATAATTTCCGGCACAAATGTCGACTTTCTACCAGAAAAATACCGTTGCAGCAGAAAGTCAGCATTTATGCCAGAAACGCGATGGATCCCATTATAGTGAAAGGAATCTAATGGGCCCCTAGGTTGTCCGGCTATGCCGGATACAGCACATCCAGTATTCTGCGCCGCTGCTGGAAAAGAATACCGTTATAATATACATAGATGTGTGGACATAGTCTAAATAAAATGTACCAGATTTCTGTCTCTGCATGCCGTGAACCACATTTATGCAGCTGCAGAAAATATAAAGTGTGCCCCCAGTGGCTAGTGTACAAATTGGAATATTTCAGGATATTTGTATGAAATGACATGATTTAAAAAAAAAACTTAAAGGGATTTTCTGGGTTGAGGAGATGAATACCATCAATCAATATCAGATTGGTTTTTGTCCCACTCTGATCAGGTGTTTGAAGAGGCTTGCTTCATTGACTACTAGTATCAGAGGTCCAGGGTATTGTGATTTTGTCCCATACACTTGAATGGGACAAAGCTGCAATATCCTGCATTGCCGCTGCTAGGTATATGGCGTGCAGGTTAACTTACCAATGTGAGCAATGAAGATGAATCCTCATTCGCACTAGCATCGTAGCCCCTTCAAAATACCCGATGAGGAGAGTGCTGTGTGTCAGACTGTGAACAATCTGACATTGATGCAGCATTTTCTTAAAGGGTAACTAAACTTTGTAGAAAAGACAAAGGTGCAGAAGAGCTGCCCGGAGTGTTCTGCCCCTTTGGCTTTCATCAGCTTATCAATCTTGTGGAGTACAGGTCCCATACACTTTTTATGGATCCATACTCCACCCATTCAAAAAGCTAAGCAGAGCCGATGAAACCCGAAGGAGCAGAATGCTCTGAGCAGTTTAACAAAGTTTAGTTACGGTACCCTTTAACCTTTGAAGCCATGTTCTGTTGTTGGCTAACTGTCCTATCCTTTTAGGGCAAATTACTTTTATAATAATTTTAGAGTTTGGTTCATTATGGATTGTTATATCTGTGTTCTGCTCTCCTGGGTGTTCAAGGGCAATGCTCCACTCGCCCTTCTGCAGTCCTTGCGGCAGGCCTTGCCACCAGAGTCACCTGCCTGTTATTCCTTGAAGGCCGCAGCCTTCACCTTTCCAACAAACCCTCTTCCCTATGCCCATAGGGTGCGCTCCTTCAGACTCTCAAAGGGCCTCAGCGTGCACCCTAATTCACACAAACCAATGGCTGGCCACCTTTGGGTAATTAAAGGGAACATGTGACATTGAACGTGGAGTTTGAGCTTCAGTCAGAAGGTTATAGAGCAGGAGGAACTGAGCAGATTGATATATAGTATTGTAGGAGAAGATTCAGTATAACCTGTATTTTATTCCTTTAAATTCCTGCTCATTCTGGACTTTGAAGTCCGGGAGGTGGTCCTATCAGTGATTGACAGCCTTCCCTCTATGACTGTGTATACAGAGAAAGCTATCAATCACTAATAGAACCACCTCCTCGATGTCAAAGCCCAGAATGAGCAGGAATTTAAATGAATAAATTACAGGTTATACTGAATCTTTCCCCACAAAACTATATACCAATCTGCTCAGTTCCTCCTGCTCTATAACATGTTGATTGCAACTCAGACACCATGTTCAATGTGACAGGTTCCCCTATGGGAAGGTGCCTGAACAATAAGTTGTTTACCTTGCTAGCTCCCTGCAAAGGTGTGCTGTATTTGTTTGTTCATGTACTAGCTTCTGCCTGTTTCCTGGATATTGACCCTCCACTTCCTGACCTCCACATTGACCCTTCACTGCCTGCCCTGACCTCTGACTGTTTATCGGATTGCCCAGACTCTGCTTGACCTGACCTCAGCCTGACTATGGTTTTGCCTGATCCTTCAGTGCTCAGCATTGGTGTCTCTAACTAGATCAGCTGTCAATCATACCAAGACTACCCCAGGAGGTAGCGACCTGGTGGCTCCGCTGCAGCGAATTCCAGATCCCTGTACAGAACTTAAACTGTGAATACTGGCAGACTGCCAGTTTAATACCCTTAGGAGTAGCCCCTAAGTCAGATCAGTTGCTTGACAAAGTGGTTCCACACCCATCCATAACATCGATGCAGCTATACCAATTAAGTGTAGGTTTTACGGGGTGAAAGGTGAATTTTATGTCTTATTTTTGAACATTTTATTAATATTACTATTATTTTTAGTGCAACTATGGGAATTGACCACAGATACAATACACTGCAAAACTTCCAGTAGGACTTAATAGATGTACTAAGATGGATGCCAGGGAGCCACTCTTAGGCCCCAGCTGCCATGTCAATCCACTGGCACTTTTTAATCATTTTGCAGGGCTGGTCGATGGGCTGACAGAGGGAGCCACTTCCCTCTGTTAGTGGTGGCTGCAGCATCTAAGTGATTAAGATGTCAGATTTGGCCATAACTTGGCAGGACCCTGGCTGTGTTTATCAGCTGTGCCCTGGCTGCTGAGCTCATGACAATGGCAGTACTCAAGAGATCATGGTGATTTATATATCCATTACAGAGCGTGACATACTCCTTACTAATGAAAGTTATATACATCATGTAGCATGAAGGTGTTAGAAGAGGTTGGCTATCACAACAGACCGGTGAGGAGCAGAGTGAGACAGTGAATAGAATTTCAAAAAGATATCCCCAAGCTCAGCATCTCATTTTACATGAGGTAACCTTCAAAAACATAGGTTTTCTTTTTTAAATAATACATTATACACAAAGATATAGATGTATATAGAAATATTGAAACGATCACAGCGTCCTGCACTGTTTTTTATGGAAGACTTAAAGCAAGTACTGGAACTTTGCCGAGATCCTTCAGAAATTAGGCTCTGCCATTACGTTCTATAAGTTTGGGCCTCGGTAGAAAGCTCCAGATGTACAGTGACTCATTGTTTCCCGTGCTGCACCTGTACAAACGTTGCGGCATCGACATCCATTTTCTTTCAGAGGGTTGTGCTGCAGACTGGTCGAATGCCACTCCCCAGCACAGCTGTAAGACTGCTTTCATTGTTTCATCACCCAATTACCAGCAATCCTTTTCCAACTACTATATGTTCATGTGCTATACATGAGGCTTTTACAAACCTCTGTACCATTGCTTTCTTCTGACTGTAGCGATGAGATAAGATGATTCCAGATATATAGTATATTTCTAGGACTATGTCTGCGTGAAATGGTTGAAAACCCTTGAATGGTCGTGATGAGGGTTTCCTGCTTATACAAGGCCATCGTCAGGGTTACTCGATCATATAATTGGCTGCAAGCAACAGTATATAAAGCAGTCATGTCCATTATAGCATATAATTCTTATCAACTTTTAAGGAGTTATCAGAATACGTGATAAATGTACCATCACTGGGAACTTCACTTCTGGTACACCCATAGAATAGGCTATAAATGTCTGATAGATGCAGGTCATGGACCTTCACCTATCTCTGGATATGGTGACCAGAAGTGGTTGGGACTATAGAAGAGCTGACTGGGCTGTGCTACGCCGTTTCCCTAACTCACATACATGTCTGCCCAAAGATGTTTGACATGGGAAATGGCAAAGCTGGCAAGAAATGCCAGTCAGAATACAACATGAACTCATTTACGCACTACTACACCAAGTATCTTTAAAGGGGTTCTTTGGGAATTCATAAAATAAAATTACTGAAAATACTTAAATATTGATTTTAAATATATTCACAAATACCTTTCATTAGTTATAATGGATCATTTTGTCTGGGGAGCAATCATTAGGGAAAATTAAATGGCCGACGTCCTATTAGTACACACAAAACCTGTCCAAATCACACAGCAGGACAAGATACTTCAGAACACTGAGCTAAAGAGCTGCCTCATCTTCCTCTCTGCTCTACTTGTCAGGGACTATGATCCTGAATACAGCTGATAATCTCTTCAGATGAATATCTGGAGAATGGAGTTCATGAGGAGACATGAAGTACAGACATGAGAGTGGGGGTGTCGCTAATGAGCAGCAGCACCTGTATGCAGTCTCCATTAGCACAACCCCACATTACCTTGATCTGCCCTGTCCATCTTCTCTGTACTTTAGGTCTCCTCATGAGCTCCATTCCTACAGAGATTCAGCTGAAGATCTTATCAGCTGTATTCAGGATCATAATCCCTGACAAGCAGAACATAAAGGAGGATGAGGCAGCGCTTTACCTCAGTGTTCTGAAGTAACTTGTCCTGCTGTGTGAATAGGACAGGTTTTCTGTGTATTAATAGGACGGCGGCCATTTTATTTCCCTTGATGATGGCTCCCCAGACAAAATGAGCCATTCTAAATGATGAAAGTTATCTGGGAATGTATTTAAAAATCAAGTAATATTTAACCCCTTTGCGTGAAGGGACTTGCCGCCCAGCACCGTAGTACTACAGTGCAGGAGCTGCGCCCGCCCGATCAGCAGCGGGGGTCCGGCTGTGCCCACTTGCCGGACCCCTGCTGAATGGTCAGCGCTGAGGTGCTGCAGCATGTCAAGATGGCGCGTGGGGTGTCCATGTGTGTAATACACTTCCAGCCAATCCATTACAATACAGAAGTATTGTAATGCATTGTAAAGGGGATCAGACCCCCAAAAGTTAAAAAAAAGTTAAAAAAAGTTAAAAAAATAATAATAAAAGTTTCAAGTAAAAAAAAACAACAAAAAAACCCTGCCATTTCCCCCCCAAAAAAGTAAAAAAAAAATTGTAAAAAAAAAGGGAAAAAAAGAAAAGTATACATATTAGGTATCGCCGTGTCCGTATCGACCGCCCTATATAAAAATATCTCATGATCCAACCCGACAGGTGAAAAAAAAAAAAGAAAAACAGTCCAAAAACAGCCATTTTTAGGTCACCTTCCCCCACAAAAAGTGTAATACCACGCGATCAAAAAGGCGTATTTACCCCAAAATGGTACCACTCAAATCGTCATCTCGTCACACAAAAAATGATACCCTACCTAAGACAATTTCCCGAAAATAAAAAAAATATGGCAACACAAAAAAAGATTTTATTTTGTTCAAAAATGCATCTAATGTGTAAAACTTAACAAAAATAAAAATGGTAGACATATTGGGTATCACCGCATCCGTAACAACCTGCTCTATAAAAATATCACATTATATATTCCCTCAGGGGAATGCTGTAAAAAATTTTTTTTTAAAAACTATGCCACAAAAAGTGTAATACCAAGCGATCAAAAAGTCTTATGTACCCCAAAATGGTACCAATGAAAACGTCACCTCATCCCGCAAAAAATGAGCCCCCACATAAGACAATAACTCAAAAAAATAAAAATCAATGGCTCCCGCAAACCAATCCATCAAAATCTGTGCTGCAAAATCCATATGGCGCTCCTTCTGTTCTGAGTCCTGCCATGTGCCCCCACAGCAGTTTACCACCACATATGGGGTGTTGCCGTATTCAGGAGAAAATGGGTAACAAATTATGGGGTGCTTTTCTCCTGTTACCCCTTGTGAAAATGAAAAAATTGGGGCTAAAGCAACATTTTATTGGAAGAAGTGAAACTTTTCATTAGTTATAATGTCTCGTTTTGTTTAGGGAGCAATGATTACGAGAAATAAAATGGCTGCCGTCCTATTAGTACACACAAAACCTGTCCTAATCACGCACCAAGACAAGTTACTTCACAACACTGAGAGAAAGAGTTGCCTCATCCTCCTCTCTGCTCTGTCTTCAGGAATTATGATCCTGAATACAGTCTAATATAATATTCAGGTGAATCTCTGTGGGAATGGAGCTCATCATGAGACATGAAGTACAGAGGATGGACAGGACAGACTGTGGTAATGTCGTAATGAAGACGGCACACAAGTGCTGCTGCTCATTAGCCACATCTCCACCTCCTCTCTGTACTTCATGTGTCCTCATGAACTCCTCTCCTACAGAGACTCAGCTGAAGATCTTAGCAGCTGTATTGAGGATCACAATCCCTGACAAGTAGGAGAGGAGGAGGAGGCAGCTCTTTACCTCAGTGTTGTGAAGTAACTTATCCTCCTGTATGATTAGGACAGGTTCTGTGTGTATTAATAGGACGGCGGCCATTTTATTCCTCCTAATGATTGCTCCCTAGCCAAACGAGCCATTCTAACTAATTAAAGGTATTTGGGAATATACTTATAATAAAGTGATATTTAAAGGGGTATTCCCATCTCACAAATGTCGTTTGTATAGGTAGATATAGCCATACCAATATTATTACTAATAGAATGTATTTATATAAAATGTACCGTTTAGAAGATTTTCCTATTTGTATATCCATTGTCCCACACACATCAGTCAGGCCGTTGCCCCTAGTTACGACCACTGCGGCCATGTAGTAGTGGTGACCAGCTTGCTCCTTTTCAAACCCGCTCTGAGGTAACTGCTGTATTGTGAACGCACATCACATGAGCATGCGCAGACACATCTTAGTGTTGTAGCATTTTTGTCTGTGTTTCCAAAACGCAGAGAAACGGATCCTGTTCCAAGATAAATGAATCTCTATCGAACAGGAACCGTTTATAAAGTCTGCGTTTTGGACGGATCCTGACCATTGAGTTTTAGACTGGTAGTGTCCAAAACACAGATGTGAAAGTGCCCTAAGATGTGTCTTCGCATGGTCATGTAATGCGCGTTCACAATACAGTGGTTACCTCAGAGCAGGTTTGAACAGGAGCAAACCGGCCACCACTACTACATGGCTGAGGTGGTCGTAACTAGGGGCAACAGCCGGACTGATGTGTGTGGGACAATGGATATACAAATAGGCAAATCTTCTAAAGGGTACATTTTATATAAATACATTCTATTAGTAATAATAGTGGTATGGTTATATCTAACTATACAAACTACATGTGTGAGATGGGAATACCCCTTTAAGTATTTTCATTTTCTTAATTCCTGGAGAACCCCTTTAAGTTCCCAGTCAGCCCCTGAAACAGCTGAATAGGGAGGTTGCTGTAGACAGATTCCCTTTAAGTTGCAATATTATGGGCTAAAGCTGTGCTCAAATTCTAGTGCAAGGTACATGAGCCAACTAGTAACTTAGACTGTCTATTCTCAGTTTATACTGTCTAAGTTTTGACAGGGATTAGTAAATCTGCTCCAGCATTGATCTTAAAGTGCAACACCGGCTGCTCCTCCTATAGGTCCACAGACAGAGTGATCCCTCAATGTTGCACATAAAACAAGGCAGCACAGTCTCCCCTCCGTGAAAGGAGCACTTGCTCTGAGAACAGGTTGTGTACGTGGGGTGAAGCAGGCCAACAGTTAAAGAATTTTCTTGCCAAGGTTTTAAGAGTTCAGGAGGTTCCAAATGACAGATAAAACAAACAATGGTAGGCCTATGAAAACCTCGGGCTGACGGCCTCTCTGATGCTAACAAGGCTCTCTTTATTGCTTCAACTTTTCAGAAGTGAATAAAAATTATTACTTTGCCCTGTTTCTGCCCTCGTGTGTTAGGAGGGGTGGACGGGATAGAAAAAAATATGGAAAAAATACACAGTGGAGTAACATAGTAGCAGTGTGAGGCGTTTTTAAAAAATTGCAACAGACAAGCCCTTCACCGTGGAAACTTCCCAAGTTGTCACAGTTTATTGTGGATGAAAGTCCTAAGAAAATATGATGATAAAGCTAATTTCAAAGAAAAAAAAAATGGAATGAAAGGGCCAAGAAGAGGAAAAGATACAAATATGACTCGGTTTCTGCTGCAAATGGAGCCAAAAATGACAACATAGTGTAGGATTACCCATAATTCTGCCAATTTTCCTTAATCTTTTGCAAAAAAACACGGTTCTACTCGCAGATTGCTCGCTGCCAGATTTAGGAAAAACTCAATTCATTTATTTACACTGAACTGCGTTTTGGTACTAAGTAAAGAAGAAGGGAGTCAGTGTATTTTGGCCGGTGATTTGGTAAAGCACTTACACTCCGCTATTCATTTGTGATAATTATATTCTTTCTGTAATGATGCTGGTTGATTGCAGTTCCTCTACTTTCCACCTCTTCCCCATCTGCCTTGTGCTCCTCACTCTGGAAGCGTTTTTACAGCAAGGCTTCCACCACTTGTTACTAGGAGCTTCACTAATGACTGCTATATAAGTATGGTGGACTTAGGCTTTGGAGAAAATCAACTGTGAGTCTAAGCCCTTGAGCTGTCTTCTTCTGGTAGCTATTACCTTTTTTGGGAAAGCTGGATGACTATCAATATTGGCGTCATCATAGCTATTACGTAGGCTGCCACATAGCTTTTTCATACTCTAAAATGGCCGATTTGCCTAGAAAAGCAATCTAGACAAGCATTAGGATGCGTCACTAGTATTCAAGAATAGGTGAGCAACAAACTCCTGTGGAACAAAATACAAATGTCCAGCTCATCCATCCAGCTGGACAACCCCTTTAATAAAATTAAAGAGTATCTATCAGCATGACCATCCCTATTAAACCAGACATGCCACCTGGTAGAGTTAATGCTGCTGATTAAAGAGGACCTTTCACCACTCCTGACATGACTGTTTTAATAGCTTCATGCATTCCCCATGTAATAACAATTCTGCAGCATCTATTCTTATGTCTCTATGTTGTGCCATTCCTCTATTATTTCTACTAGAAGTTATAATTGAATTGCTAGCAGTCTGCAGTAAGGGTACAGAGAGGTGGTAACCAGTTGGGGGTGTGTACCTGCACAGACTGAACATGGCAGCACTGATTGGCTAGAGTCAGTCTGTGCAGGTACACCCCCCAACTGGTCACCTCCCCTCTGTTCCTTTACTGAAGGCAAACAGCAATTCATTCATAATTTCTAGTGCTAATAAAGGAATGGCACAACATAGAGACATAAGAATAGACGTTCCAGAATTGTTATTACATGGGGAATGCATGAAGCTTTTAAAACAGGCATGTCAGGAGTGGTGAAAGGTCCTCTTTAAAACAATACTTGCCTTGTGAAAATTGGCTGAAGTGCCCCTGAGAAATTGGCCTTATTCTTTATGCAAATGAGAGCTTTAGTGCACCAAGGGTTATGGCCAGCACTGGAAAGCTAGCTGAGGATCCAAGGTGCACCGAAGGACAAGGGTTTACCTCTTCAGTGCACTGAAGCCCACATTTGCATAGAGAATAAAAGCCTTTTTTCTTGGGAATGCCACAGCCAATTTTCACAAAACAGGTATCTATTTGATCGGCAGGACCAATTCTACTAGACAATATGCCTGATTTGATAGGGTTGATCCTGCTGACATGTGATCTTTAAACTGATCTCCATGGTACTGGCTTCTCTAACACTGCTGCCACGGAAGCTATGTGCTGCCATTCAGTGGGTGACCATATAATACTTGGTCAAGCTAGGCCCACCAGAGCGGGAGCGGCTCTTAACAGAAGCTCTCTGCTGTGACTCAGGGTTTCCAGCTCTCCTCTATGTAAGTAAATAGCTATGCTGCATTCATACACAAGAAATTAACATATTCAACATGTAGTTGCTACGTTTCGACCCATGCAGGGGTCTTTACCTAGCTCTCCTCTATGATGTCTGTAAGCCCTGTCCATATGCAGAAACCTTTTTAACTGGACGCATCTGTACATAATGGCAAATATGGCATAAAATCCATATGGCATTTAGGGTCTGTAGATAACAACGCGTATGTGCGCTAAACGGCAGCCATTAGTGGTATCACACACAAAGCTGTGTATAAAACCAAGACAAAAAAAAAACTAATGAACAAAATATGAAAAGGTTTTATATAATAGGACAGCTTAGGAGTTAAAACTTCCAGGTGTGTTTCCCTTTCCTGTTTCGGTCACCAGCAGTTTTGTCAACTTAGGTCAGGGATGGACAACCTGCGGCTCTCCAGCTATTGAAAAACTACAACTCCCACCAAGCCCTGATGTAGGCTAATAGCTGTAGGCAGTCTGGGCGTTGTAGTTTTTCAACAGCTGGAGAGCCACAGGATGGCCATCCCTGACTTAGGGGGATACCCTGCTTGGGACCCGCCTCTATGATGCAATGTGCCTCTCCACTTTTGACTTCTGCAAGGGCAATATGGCCAGATGCGGCATCCTCTGGCTGAAGGCCTGAAAATGGCACAAGCAAATGAAATACAATAAGTGATGTGCCAGGAGATGAGATGGGATGGATGGATAGATAAGTGAATATTGGTGAATTAAAGGACTACTTTTTTTTCTTTCATCATATTTCTTTGGGGGTGCTGCCTCATTTTAGGAATGGATAGTTTTGTTGGATAATTTGCTGGAAGTCCTGGATTGATGGCTCCCAAGCATGGGCTACTTTCTTCTTTTGTGTACATAGATAGGTATGAGATAGATAGATAGATAGATAGATAGATAGATAGATAGATAGATAGATAGATAGATAGATAGATAGATATAAAATTGCAAAGAACGGACAGCACCTCCTACAGGTGAGAGTCAGGTGCAAGCTACCTACTGGCTAGATAGATAGATAGATAGATAGATAGATAGATAGATTAGATGGACAGACAGAGTTCTGCTCTAAACAAAGTGCATGCATCATCAAGCAATACAGAACACGGCATATGAAATAACACAACTCACCCCCATGACTTTCCCACGCTGCTCGACATCTTCCCACATGGAGTAGACAATAAACCTGCACATGTACTTTCCAGCTCGTCCTTCCTGCTTCATTCGAACCAAGCACATCCTATAAAAACACATTACTGTCAATCCGATGCCCTTCAATGTCCAGTCGTTGATATAATCCAGCTATGGTTCCATTAAAGGGTGACATCATCATAGGACACGTTTTAAATCTGCAGGATCACTACAAAAACATTTGTCTAATACTGATGTACTGTAACGCTCCATCCTGGGTGATAAAATTCTAGGTCATTCTTATAACATTTCAGGATGTAAAGAAGAAAAATTATTTATATCCAACGTACAAAAAGAACAGTAAAGGAACATGACTTACAGTGCATGCAAAACTAGAGCTTCAAGTAAAGTTCTTATAAGTAGAAACAATTTGCAGTTTTTTGCATAATGTTTAAAATTTCCCTTTGTCCATAATTTGCTGTAATTTATATTATTACCCAACACAGAAGTGCGTGTATCTCTAGGAACAATCTACACTTAGTAAGTGAATAGCTGAAGGAGTAAGAGGTGAAATCATCTATTCAGGACTGACTTTACTACACGCTTTAATATGAAGTACTGAAAGAGTAGAAGAGTCTACGTACCACTGGTACAGTCTCTAAAGGAGAAAGCTCCAGCAAAATGCAGAAAACTTCCATAAAGGTTTTAGTTGTCTAGAAGTGACAGGTATAGTGCAGATAGGTCAGGTTGCTACTCCTACCCAGTCAGGTGGCCCAACCTCAACATCTTAAACCAGTCCTACTGGTCCAAATTCTGAGACCTAACCCAAACTACTATATTACTTTGCAACTCTCCCGAAACCAGTACGGGAGTTGAGAGTTGTGCAATTTAGCTATCCTTAAATGGGTTGGCCACTTTCTGGTGAGAGTGAGAATGAGAGAGATCTGTCCCCTTTAAGGTCTCCCCTGCAGGCAGACGTGAGCGAAGTCACGTATACCTGCTGGGGAGGGGAGCAGCCCGGACAACTAGACAAAAGTGTCCAGTTTTGGGCACATCAAAGGGAGAGAATGAAAATATCCTCTGCCTGCAGGGGGCTGCAGTTTAGCAGGACACCAGACCACCTCCAGCACCATATACTTATACGTCATATCACTGCGCCAGCCAGTGTACACTTCATGTAGCCGTGCTCTCACGCCTGTATGCAGTCCTGCTCAGGAGCGCCCCGCCAGGTTTAAATGGCCCGGCGGTGGAGCGCTTGGCAGGTGAGCTGAGTGGCCCTCACATCTTCAGACAGAACGGGCAGTCCCCGGGGAACGAGAAACCTCCTAAGTAGCATTCATTAACCCTCTCCTTGCCTTCCTTCCCCCATACGAGTATTAACCCTTTCCTTGCCTATATTTCCCTATACAACAAGCTGGCTTGTTAACCCTTTCCTTTCTCCCCATACAACCAGCTAGCCGGTTAACCCTTTCCTTTACCCCTATAGAACGAGCTAGCTAGTTAAACCCCTTTCCTAACCTCTATACCAGGAGCATTATCGCCTATATTGCTCCTAAACAGATAATAGGTGGAGGTGCCGGGTGTCGGACCTCCGCCGACTAGATACTGATGACCTATCCTGAGGATAGAACCCATGTGCACCACCCGAACAACCCTTACCCTAAACCCAACCTTAACTCACACTAGAGACCACACAGACCCGCCCTTACAGAACAAAGCACAGTCCTACATGTTACTTTGCACCACCATCTGTCTCAGTGGCACGTGACCTTCTCACAGGAGCCCATACACTTTACCGAGGCTGGCGGGGTAGGAGAGGGCAGCAACACTAGACCAGTGGTGGCTTAAACAGGTCAAGTATTGGTAATTCTTCTATTTTAAAGCACTCCCGAAATCTAACCAACCTTAAATGTTAACTAGAAAGAACATAACCCAAACAGAATGCTGAAAAGCAAACTTTTGAATAATCACAGGCTTATGGGCGATACTTTTTGAAATCATTCAACGGAATATTGTGAAACTGAGAGTAATCAGGCCAAATCTACGCCCAGGCATTTTTTCCCAAACGAAATCACTTTGTTTCTAGAGATCTTAAGATTGCAGAGAAGGTGTACGTTTGATGCATCACCCTGTACCAATTTGTCAACCGAAAAAATGAGGTCATGGAATTCAATGTTTTTACACGAAAATGCCATTTTTTAGCTGCACCTGCAACCTGGATTTTAAAAGACGTATATATATTTTCTCAGTCCATAAAATTCCACAACTATAATCAGTGCAGTTTGTAACGCAAGGACTAGAGCACATTAAAAGTCTGACTCATCATTGTCAAACCACAAAGGTAACATTGCATTCCTGTTTACAAAATTTTAATAAAGTCGCTCGCAGATCCATGCTAGAAAGAGGTTAGCAATTTTTTCCATATGCAAAATGAGACTCCTGTTTAACCCAGTTACGTCAACAGGCTAAACGCTAACACAAAAGCAACACTAATATTATATAGGATCAAAATTACATGAACAGTGAAGGGAAGAATTCATTTCGAATGAAGGAGAAGAGTGGCAGGGCCAGTGTTTTCTGGGAAGGTTAGACTAGAACTCCAGCACCTATCCATGGAGGCCGCTCTGTAATAGCAGGCAGGATAATACCACGGCAAGGAGAGCCAGTACAAGTGAGTTATAGTTTTAGCACCATAGCATATGAGACATAGAAACCTGTTCCGGTCAAGGCTCTAACAATGGGGGCATATCCTATACGCCGAGAACTGAGCCCCGAAAGTTGTAGGGTGCACTGCGCACGTGCAGCCGCCATCCAGTAATTTCTATGGGGCTGCCAAGAATAGCCGAGCGCTGGTTCGGCTATTTCCATTGGCCCCATAGAAATGAATAGGAGTGGTGGCTGCGCAAGTGCAGTGCGCTCCCAATCATTACTACGGGGAGAGCACTTGGTGGTGGCTGGACCCCGGAAAACCCTGTCTCTGTTCAGTTCTCGGTGTAGATGCAGGTCCCAGAGGTGGGACCCGCACCTTTCAGACAATGGGGGCATATCCTAGCGATATGCCCCCACTGTCTCAGATGGGAATACCCCTTTAAGTCGCTTTAATGTGACTCCACATGATCTGCTTCAAATGTCTGAGACCCCCACCTTCTGAGAACTGGGGTCTGTTTGCCAATCCCAGTCAATGTTCTCCATGAACTTCATTGACAAGGTGGTTGTTCTTGAATGCGACCTTCTCAGGTGAAGTCTATGGACTCGGACCCTGCGTCCCTCACAGGTGATGGTTCCAGAGGTGGTAATGCAGGCATATTCATATGATACATCATAAATTCTTAACGTCACTACACTTTCACAAAATATAATTTAATTTAATAGAGAATGATGTAACAAAATTTCTAAATCACTTCATTTAAAAAAAAAACACGCCTGCATCCACCTGAAAAAATGCTGTAAAGTCATGGTCACTATAGGTCTCACTTCCACCTAATTTGCAGTGCAAGCAAGATCTGTCCCTGGTAACAAAGACATAGGTGATGGCAGAGAGGAAATGGGGGCGTGTCAGAGCTAGCTGAGATCCTGAGCCTGATAAAAGAGCTGCTTCTACATTGCATATGAACATCACATAAGCCTCCTTATCTATTCTATGAGCTCTAGAGCTGGACATGAACATAGTGGGAATTAAGGGAAAGGATGTCAAAGGAGTACAGTGCAGGCAGATTTCACAGAAGGTATACGCCCCCTGCTTCTGAGTGAAATGCATCTAAATGTGTAGCTGAACCAGAGAATAATATGCCCAAAAGAGACTTTAAAGAAAAAAAACAACTTTTTCCTTCACAGTTATGATTGTATAAAGAAGCACAGCCATTATGCCAACTTTTTTTGGAAAACTTAGTTACACTTTAAAGACTGAGCCATCAGAGCAGCTCCCTGACAGATTCAGTGTGAGACAAAGCAATAGTCTTTAGATGCACCAAAACTAAAAGCTGTAGAAAAAAACTGTAAAACATTTTAATAAAGACCAAGTGAAAAAATAATTTTAGCACAAAGTGAGTAAACTGCAATGAAAAAAAATGCCCACAAAAGGAGCCTTTAGCCTTTAAAACAGTAATACCTCTTTTATACAAAAGATTAAAGTGAGTCTGTCACCTCATTTTCACCTATATAACTAACAGCACTGCCCCACAGAACATTGCAGAGACATCTCAGACATCCCTGTGTGCACTGTGTGTCTGTATTACATGTCCAGAAAAAGCACTTTTATTCTGCAGGAAAACAGCTCCCAAGTGCCCGGCTCTGCTGCTGCTGCTGCAAACAAGACTGAAGAGGGGAGGGCTGCTTTAGCTGCTCATATCTTAGGATTGGTAGCAGATAGAAAAATTCTGACCTTCTTTGAAAGCTGGCATTCCAAGCTTAAAAATGATCCCAAAATCACATCATTATATCCAGTATATCAGAAGATATAGCTGTTAGAAATCGAGTCGGGAGAGAAAGCTGTTTTTAGTTTCACTTTCAGCCGGGCACCTGGGAGCTGTTTTCCTGCAGAATTAAAGTGCTTTTCCTGCACATGTAATACAGACACAAAGTGCACACAGGTATGTCTGGGATGTGTATGCAATCTTCTGTGGGGCAATGCTGTTAGTTATATAGGTGAAAATGTGGTGACAGACTCCCTTTAAAGGGTTATTCTCATTTTAGACAATGGGGGCATATCGCTAGGATATGCCCCCATTGTCTTATAGGTGCGGGTCCCACCGCTGGGACCCGCACCTATTTCCAGAACGGAGCCCCCGAACTGAATGAGGGCGCACTGCGCATGTGCAGCCGCCCTCCATTCATTTCTATGGGGCCGCCGAAAATAGGCGAGCGCTGGCTCGGCTACTTCCGTCGGCTCCATAGAAATGAATGGGAGCGCACCGCGCATGCACGGCCCGGCTCCCATTCATTTCTATGAGCTGCGCGGGGAGCTGCGCCTGGTGGTGGCCGGCTCCCCGCTCCGTTCTGGATATAGGTGCGGGTCCCAGCGTGGGACCCGCACCTATAAGACAATGGGGGCATATCCTAGCGATATGCCCCCATTGTCTAAGATGAGAATACCCCTTTAAAGCTGGAATAAGGAGATACATTTGAGTTTGAGTTTAAGACTGCATGGTGCGAGAGGGTAGCAGCAGGGTCAAAGCACACAGCATAGTTCTGTATTCAGCAGACATGGAGAGAGAAATTGTGCACTGAAAAGGGCTGTCCAGGAACTGAATATTGATGACCTATCCTCAGGATAGATCATCAATATTAGATAGGGGGGGGACCTGACTCCAGAAATCCCTGCCAATCCGCTTTTTAAGTCTGGTGCTTGAATGAATGTTGTACATACATTATATAGTGCCAATGCTTGATATTGGCGCTCAATCCCATTCACCTGAATGGGACTGAGCTGTATAAAGACAATGTGACACAGGCCAAGGAAAAGTCCACAGCACTTAGGTAAGCACCACGGCCCCTTGCAATAGCTGCATGGTGGGGCTGCTGGGCGTTGGACCCTCACTGATCTGATATTCATGACCTATCCTGAGGATAGTTGATCAATATTTAAATCTTAACCAAAGATGGCTGGTATTGGAAGAAGTTAGAGGTGTGAACAGGGACCAGTTGCTTCAAAGAGAAGAAGTTGCTTCAAAGAGAAATCTATTGGATTTTTATGTTAGATTCTCTTAGCGCTAATCGGTTAAATTAGAGTTATAGTTAAAATATATTCCTGTTTTCAAGATTTGAACCTAGACTGCATGATTTATATACATTTGTTAATATGTATTTAATTACTTTTGATATTATATGTGTTTATTACTAATTTACAGTACATTCTATGTCTGTGGATATTTCTAATTATGCATTTGATTTGTGTGGCCCATGTGGAAATTATTATTTGTAATAAGTGATCAACTAAAGACATATATTTACATTTCTGCGCATGCCTGATGAAGGAGAACACCCCCGAAACATTGCTGTCACCCAGTTGGTGCTTAGTGCTGTCTGTGAGATTTGCTTCATCTGCAGTTATGGACTATTCTATACTCAGAGTGATCTATATTTATTGACTGGATGTTTTGCAGTACATCTGTATTTAAAGGGGTTCTCCGGGAATTAAGAAAATGAAAATACTTAAACATTACTTTATAATAAATATATTCCCAAATACCTTTCATTATTTATAATGACTTGTTTTGTCTGGGGAGTGATCATGAGTAGAAATAAAATGGCCGCCGTCCCATTAGTTCACACAAAACCTGTCCTAATCACACAGGAGGACAAGTTACTTCACAGCACTGAGGTAAAGAGCTGCCTCATCCTCCTCTGTGCTCTACTTGTCAGGGATTATCATCCTGAATACAGATAAGAACTTTAGCTGAATCTCTGGGGAATTTAGTTCATGAGGAGACATGAAGTACAGAGAGGACGGACAGGACAGACTGTGGTAATGGAGACTGCATACAAGTGCTGCTGCTCATTACTCACATCCCCACCTCCTCGCATGTCTCCTCATCTACTCCATTCCCACAGAGATTCACCTGTATTCCGGATCATGATTCCTGACAAGTAGAGCAGAGAGGAGGATGAGGCAGCTCTTTACCTCAGTGTTATGAAGTAACTTGTCTCTCCTGTGTGATGAGGACAGGTTTTGTGTGAACTAATGGGACGGCGGCCATTTTATTTCTTCTGATGATTACTCCCCAGACAAAATTAACCATTATAGCTAATGAAAGGTATTTGTGAATATATTTATTATAAAATAATATTTAAGTATTTACATTTTCTTAATTCCTGGAGAACCCCTTTAAGAACATGTCAAAGGTCAATTAGAAAGGCATTCAATATACAGCATTAACATTTCAGGAGAAAACGCACCAAAACTTGCGTAAAGCAATTTCATCTCAAAATGAATAATGGATGGCACAATTGGATCCGCACAATTAGGCGATTATAAGGATGGAATATTATTCTAAAAGCTTCAGCGTATATAAAACGTTAACTCCCTTAAGTCCATCAAAATCGTCAAGGTCAACTGAATTTCCAAATATCACATCATAACCCCGGCAGCGGGATAAATGAGCAGAAAACCGCTGCATTCCATTTCTGTGGCTGGACAGGGGGATTCCAGCCCAGAAGGAAACAGTTTGGCGACCTAGGACATTAAAAATACTGCCGGGTTTAAATAAGGCCCCATACATTTCAGCTAAAGACAACCCCAGTAATCAGCTCAATTTATGATGTGTTAGCTCTTGCCGGCATGTTAGCAAATGTTTGAATGTACTTCAGCAAGGTTCCTGTTACACATTAAGATATATACCTTTCCCCCTGCCACAACATACGCTGACCTTTTCAATAATGCGAGATTAAACAATATTTTTTTTTGGCTATTTACTCCACAGATGAAAAGGGAAAATATTGCCTGGGTGTTAAATATTTTCACAAGCAACAAATCTGCAATTTAGGAAAATTGTGTGTGTGTTTTTTAGGTGTAACATAAATGTCAGTGTAATAACTCTTATAGCCTAGTCTACTGACAACTCGCAGTGAGAATCCCTGCAGGCAGATTTCAGCTAAATCACTTTTAAAGACATATACTGGTTACTACTGGATAGGAGGATAGCTGTCAAATCAGTGGGGCTCCGGCCACTGGAACCCCTATGATCATTAGAACAGGGATCCAGTGTCCCGCGTTTCAATACAGCAGCAGTCGACTGCCACTCCATTCAAACCCTATGGGACTGCTGAACGTAGCCAAGCTCTGTGCTCCACTATCTCTGGCGTCCCATAGAGGTGGATGGAGCGTCAGCGCCCATGCCCAACCACCACTCCATACATATAGGAGAACACAGGACCACAGGTTTTGTGATGGGTGGCGTTCCAGCTGTTAGGCCCCCTACTAATTAAAGGGAACCTGTCATCTCCGAAACACCCCCTGAACTAAAGTCAGCGGTGTATAGTGTAAGTGATGCTGAATCCGAATATGTAAGTTTTATCTTCATACTCACTTCCATTCTGACGCTGTGCTCCCACAAACCAGCAGTAAAATGCACTCAGTGGACTCCAGTGCTCACTCACATAATGGAGAGGACTCAAAGATGAGTCCTCTCAATGCATTTTACTGCAGGTTTGTGGGAGCACAGCGTCGGAATGGAAGTGAGTATGAAGATAAAGCTTACATATTCAGATTCAGCATCACTTACACTATACAATGCTTACTCTAGTTCAGGGGGTGTTTCGGAGATAAGAGGTTCCCTTTAAGTTGTCCCCTTATCCGTATATTCATTGGTCCATAAGGGCCCACAACGGTAACCTGAACACAGGTTCAGCTGTAATCAATGAACAGCACTGGGGGAAATCAGGCATTACATAATTCCTAGATAAAATCTATGGGCTGTCAAAGTAATGGTCTGACTTGGTCAGCAACCCAAAAAATGCCACCAGGGGGAAAATGCTTGTGTGTCCTGATGTTTTTACTGCAAAAAAACTCCCCAAAAAACACAGGTGAAAAATCATCACTAAAGCCGCAAACTTGCAGACTACATGATCAAAAAATCCAACTTCTAATTCACCCCAACTCAAGTGCCATGGTAGTGGTCACGACGTGTGCAGTGCCCTCGGCTCTCTGCGCTCTACCCTCTGCTCTGAGTGATGGCCGTAACTAGCATCCCTTCTCTTTTATGCAACCTGCTTGACCATCACTCAGATATGTTTACACTGCCCCCAATCATCTATATAGCGCAGTCAGCAGTTTTGAGGTTTGAAAACTGCTAACAAACTTCATTTAACAAGCAATTTTTGATTTCAAATAGATTTTCATGCTTCTCAATGGAGGAAGAAAAGCAGCTACTACTTTTTAGTATTGCTCAGAGTATTTGGATGAAATGCTGACCGCGTTGACTATTCTGTGGAGGTGCTTATTCATAGAACACTATTTGAGGGAAATGGTTTGAAAAGGGTTATGCCATGATTGATGTAAAAATGAAAATCAGACATCATATCGTTCATGGAAATCTGTTTCTAACAGAGCTAGAACCAGCCCTGTACCTCACATGGATCCAGAGATCTCCACATTCATTGGTCCAATTGTTAAGCTTGATTTATTTCACGTTGGCAGCTCTTGAGTATAAAAATGTTGTATTTCGGAGCTCAGGGCTTCTAAAGGAAGATACAGCCGGTGCCAGTTGAAGATTTAAACTGAGCGTGTGCGACCAACTCAGTGAGATGGACAGCAAATAAGAAAAAGAAGCGCAGATGGCGCTATACAGGAACATTTTATTGAATAGCTCAGTGACTATACAAAATTTTTAATTACATGCAATTACAAAACTATCCAGATCCAGGTGCTGGTTTGAAAAATGTAGAATAGTTTTCCATGGCACTACCCCATGTGAAAACAACAGAAATAACAATTATACATAAAATAAACAGCAAATGTTCCAGTGGAAAATATGTCAGATTTATGCTAATTACAGGCAGCTACAATTCTTCACAGTGTATAGAGAAGACTTGGGTGACTCTTACTTACCATACATGTAGCTGCGTCACAAGGAACCATGAATTCAATGTATCAGGCAGATTGCATTCTGCATTTAAGACAAAACAGAGATTTTCTCATTAGATCTTTAACCCTGTATAAGACTTACCCCAATACAGCATAGCAGCAGTTAACGGCATTGTCCAGTATCAAGAGGGTACTGCCAATTCAGAGAATTGACCTATAATAAACAATAGATAATTACTTACCTGACTGATCCCGCACTGCTACTCAAAGCTCTCCTGGTTGTGCTCTGTTTTCCCGGCTGCATCATTGACATCATGTTGACAACTCCTGACAGCTGCAGCCAATCACTGGCCCCTTCAGTGCACCGCTGAGGTTAGTGATTGGCTGCAGCAGTCACATTTTGTTACTTTAATACCACCACTGCAGGCAGGAGAACTGGAGCGGCGGATTTGGATTGGTCAGGTAATTAAAGGGGTTATCCAAGACTATAAAATATGCCAGGCCCTTCACAATGAATATACTTACCTGGGTCCTCGCGCCGCTCCTGGTCCCCACACCACCGGAGCTGCTTCTTCCCAAGCACGGATGCCAATGCGGGGACGGGGACAAGCCTCCCTAGCATTCCTGCCATTGGCTGCTGTCACCCGACCCCGAATGTTTTCCGGCAGTGGCTGTGCAGGGACCAGGAGCAGCACAGGGAGCGAGGTAAGTATATTATGTGACCAGGAGCAGCACAGGGAGCGAGGTAAGTATATTCATTGTGAGGGGCCCGGCATATGGGGGGGGGGGTTTATAGGATTGGATAACCCCTTTAATCATCTACTCTTTATCACAGGTTGATCCCCTGAGTTGTCCGGTTTCCCCTTGAAACCAGAAAACCCCTTTAAAATCATAAAAATATACATTTATGAGTTCAGTTTTGCATGTAGCTATATTTTATTACACAATCAAATCTTTTTGCCATCACGACTTTAAAAATGACTAGCTCTATTCGGGTCACGACATTCACCAATGTATCAAGTAATGGTCCTTATCCGCTTCACTGCAGGTATATACACAGGAGGATGCACACACATGGTTGAGCCTACGGCCATTTTGCGTGCACTGACGATACAACAGGCCCTGTTGAAGTGTCAGTGGATGTGAATCGACATGTGTGTGCATCCTCTTGTGTATATACCTGCTGTGAAGTGACTACCTTCTGTTTTTGGATTGAACACTGCTTTAGGGCTTATTCACACTTGAATCACGGACACATGCCATTCGTTTTTCAGTGATCCACTGCATAGAAAAACAATAAAATGTTTGCAAAAAAATAAAATAAAAGTTATACTTACTTTCAAAAAACTCATCATAATCTATTCGTTCAACACAACAGGTATACATGCGCAAAGCAGCTATTTTAATTTTCTGTAATAGAAGTAAAAGAGACAACTGATGTTAATTTCAACATACATACCGTACCAAAGATGTCTCATAGTTTACAAGCCAGATAACCCCAAGGGTATGACCACACACTGTGCTGCACCTATTAAGAGCACAACATGAGGGTAGTGTGAGTACCCTCTACAGACATGTCGTGTACCCCCTTGGACTACATGTAGCACAGGCTCTAAAGTACAACATAGAGTCATAACTGATAACTGCACACTTTTTTACAGTTTTTACTAGTGGCAACTACGTCTAAAATCTCTTAATATGAATAGAGAACAGTTGGGAGACATTTAATACACTAGAAAATCTGCTTTTTATTAAAGAGGTTTTCAGTTATAGAACCTCAAAGGAGTTTTCCGGGATTTTGATACTGATGACCTATCCACAGGATCATAGAAATCTGATTGGTGGGGTCCAATTCCTGGCACCCCTGTCAATTAGTTCTTTGAAGAGGCTGCAGCGCTCTTAGTGGATGTGCTTGGTATTACAGCCCAGGCCTTGCCACTTGAATGGGATCGAGCTGCGCCTAGGCCACATGACCAACGAACATGATGCCATTGGCCTAAGAAGAGGCCGCAGCACTCACCGGAACATCACAACCTCTTCAAACAGCTGATTGGCAGGGGCACCAAATGGGACTGGGCTGTGCCTAGGCCATATGACTGATGAACGTGATGTCACTAGCCGCAGCAATGACCAAAGCACCATGGCTTCTTCAAATATCTGATTGGCAGGGGTGCTGGGAGTCAGACCTCCACTGATCAGGTACTGATGACCTATCCTGAGGATGGCTCATCAATACTAAAACCTCAGGTTGATTGATGGAGGTCATGCTGCTCAAGCGATCAGCTGTTGCTGGCAGCAGAACCTGTCCTTATTACAGAGCTATTCAAATAAGGAGCATGACGCCATAAGAGTAGGTCCCGTTGGGGCGGAATATTTCTGCTGCGCTTCTTGCCACAAATCAGTGTCGAATCTACACATCTTAAATGTACTGCGGATTCACAGGGAATGTGACCCGTTATACTGAAAATGGTGCAATCTACAGGGAAGATCCACAACAGGATGTACATGCCATGGTCTGAAAATGTCCACAAGATGTAGATCATCCACTTGCCTTGTACCGTCATCTGCTGCAGATTGTACCAATCTGCCCTATAAAAGAGAAATGCTAGTGACCACTACTACACCTTCTAACAGCCTCCACAGTCACAATAAGGGGGACTAAAAAGAAAGCACTCCATAGTTCTAGTGTGTCACATGATTCTTCTCAGCCAATCAGCAGCTGTCAGGAGGATTATGTCATACACCATGTGAAAACTCTGCACCCCCCTGTTGGGCACTTTGGCAACTGTTTATTGGATGCAATTACACACCAGGGCGCCATGTCAATGCTCTAATTTGAAGAGGACTATAATAGTGACAGGTTCTCTTCAAATGGAAGCCCTGCAATAGGCTGTGCCAGGAAAATGAAGACCTGCATGACACACACTGACCCTAATGGGCATTCATTGTTCTCAATGGATGCCAGCTATCCTTCTGACCTGAGAAGCATGGTGGATAGAGAAAGAAAGTGGGTGCCCGGTCTGGAAACCCATGTCTACTACCTCAGCTTTACCTAAATATTTACAGGAGTTATCCCATGACTAATGTAAGAAAATGAAAATCAGACCACATATAGTACATGACAATATCTTTCTAACAAAGCTAGAACCATCCCTGTACCCCACATGGATCCAGAGATCTCCCCATTCATTGCTCTGCTAGATTTTTATCAAGCTGACAGCTCAAGGGGAGTGTATTTTCTGCTGCAGTTAAAGGGGCGTGTCCAGTTGAAAGATTAAACTGAGCATGTGCAGCCTTCGCAGTGAGCAGGACAAAGAAATAAGAAATAAAACAAACAGCAGGTGGCGCTATACAGATATATATTACTTAATAGATCAGTAGCTACACAAAATTTTTAATTACAGGCAATTACAAAAGTATTCAGATCCAGGTGCTGGTTTGAAAACTGTAGAATATTTTTCGTGAGGCAACCCCTTTAACATTGGGTTTGCTTAAAATTAATTATTCAAAATAAATCCACCATGTCATGCCACTACTTAGAAACGAGTGAGGTCACCCTCTGAGATCCTAATCCGCCACCGCACACCTTACCTTTGGTCGTCAGGATTTCAACTCCATATGTAAATTTGAAGGAAAGTTCCTCCGAATGGTTTAAAGGGAGTTAAAATACACAAAGTCTGATTCAATGCACCCAACATGGCAAAATCTTGACCCAAAGTTTTTATTAAATCGCTTAACCTTTATTTAAAAGGAGTTAAAATGTCAGCATTTAGAGGATGCCAGATGCCACAAAACCACAAAGAACAGATGTCCTACACAGCTTACACACTGCATACTTCATTAAGCAGCACTTTAAAAAAAAAACCCAAAAACTGACATTTGCTTTATTTTCGTATAAACGTTTGTGCAGACTTCCATTAAATGATGTGCGTCGAGTTGTCTCATTTTATTTTCCTTTACAGAAATAAAGGTTGTCGAGCGTACAGTGATCGTTTGAAGGAGAAACTGCATTAACTTTGAGGGAGAAAATATCCACACCGCGAGGCACAATTAGCTCTAGCCATGTCTAGGCTTCTGCGTACGTTCCCTTTCAGTATGCAGTTTCTCATTTTTAAAAACAGAATGACAAGATGACGCGAGGAAGGATGAAATAGTATAATATACAGTGGCCAAGGGCTGTGTAACTCCTTTACAATATACTAACGGCCAACTAAAACTCCCATACTGAAACAGTGTGCGATCAATGCAAAAATCAATAAAAATCCTTAGGAAGAGTCATATGTCATGAAAAAGTTGTCCGCACCCCCTGGTCAGGCTACTCATCTCTTGGCAGAGTGGAAAGTGCTTACAAGGAGAAACTCTCGCTATGGATGACATCTCTTATCTTGCATACGGTTGTGTTAAAATGACACGTTATTTTAATATACGGTAATGCAGCATGAAAAACTAGCTACTTTGTAGTTTACAAAAATGCTCCAGTTGTCAGATATTCCCCCTTAGTTTATTAAAATAGAGCCCTTTGGTGATTAATCTGTACAATAATGTGCACGTCCACCTACTGAGCTGGATGAGCATGGTCACACATTCTCAGTTCCATGCTTCAACTGCTACCAGGTGTATATATGGTACCTGTTTAGAAGCCGTGACAGTTAGGCCTCATTCACACATAAGTGGACCACGGTCTGTGAAAAATCAGCCTGCCGTCCTGCTGAGTGCTCGTTGTCATTGTACCGCTGTGCAGTAATACACTTGTATGATCTATACGAATGTATTACTGTACTGTACAGCAGCAGAGGCATGAAGAGCATGGCGTCATAGCAACCAATGATGCCGTGTGCTCGTGCAGGATTGCAGTCCGGGTTTTCACGGACCGTGGTCCACGTATGTGTAAATGAGGCCTTACAGAGAGAAAACTGTGGCAGAAATGACACACCCATTGAGAATGGGCACGCCTCCTTGAGAAAGGACATGCCCTCTAAGTTGTGACAGAATTACATTCACGTTAAATTGGATTTACAACTAATTGTTGGGGATTCTCATGAGAATAGTTATTGTCATGGGACCAAATAGTAATTGAGAACCCTATAGCAGTGTCCAGGGACATAGTAGGCAGGGGCGTAGCTATAGGGGGTGCAGAGGTAGCAGTCGCTACCGGGCCCAGGAGCCTGAGGGGGCCCAAAGACCCTTGTGCCATATAGGAATACACCGATATTATAGAAAGTGCATGCTGGTCAAGTTATACCTCTTGAATTTGGCATGGAGGGATGCCATTTAAATTTTTGCCTCAGGCAGCATGGAGGCTATGTGCTTCCCTGTCCCTGGCCAGAAAGCACTGAGGGAAGGAGGGCCCAAGCTGAACTCTTGCACCAGGGCCCATGAGCCTTTAGCTACGCCCCTGATAGTAGGGCATCTACTACGTCAATTTAACAACGTGTCGATCGGTGATTGCTTCACTCTTACCATAGGGTACTTGACAATTTATATTACTTTGTTCTGATCAAAATATTAACATTTAGGCATTTAAAGGGGTTGTCGGCTTTTTACTACTGATGACCTGTCCTCAGGATAGGTCATCAATCTCAGATCATACTCCCGACACCCCCGCTGATCAGCTGTTTGAAGAGAAGGCAGTGCTTGTTCGAGCACTGCCTTCTCTGCTAAGTTTAAAAGCCCAACACAGCAATTACAGTGGTGAGCAAGTGTAATTACAAGTACGACATCCCCATTCACTTCTATGGGACGGCACCATCTGTTCAAGTGAATACTACAGAGTCATCCCATAGAAGTGAATGGGGACGCCATACTTGTAATAACACCTCCTCACCACTGCAATTGCTGTTGCGAGCAAGTAAACAGAGCAAAGAAGGCAGCGCTGGTATTAGTGCTGTAATCTCTTCAACCAACTAATCGGAGGGGGTGCCAGGAGTCGGACCCCCGCTGATTTATTATTGATGACCCCTTTAAAGAGAATTTGTCAACAGTTCTGATCATGTAAAAAACATCTGATTTCACTAGGTAGTGGTGGGGAGAGCAGGACAAACATACCTTTTGTGGAGCTTTTATTATCAGTGTGAATATGAACCTTTATTCTGAGGCATACTGGTATCCCGGTTGGATGCTTCAGCTGTTACTGGGAAGTACCTGAATGCAGAGCACTTCACAGTGAAGCTCCACCTCCTGAGCAACTGCTGGACAGAACCTGGCAGAATAAAACTTTATATTCACACTACTGCTGATGAGAAAAGCTCCACAAAACGTATAATTGTCCTGCTGTCCCTAGCCTCTACATCTTGTGCAGTCTACATTTTTTCATGGTCGAAAATACTGACAGCCTCCCTTTAAGAATTGTTCACAAGCCATCAATCTAATAGACTGTATCCCTACAAGATCAGTTTCCCTCACCCATTTGTTATATTTCAGTGGTCCTGTGAAGCCCATTGCTTCGATGATCTTTGTAAACGTTCCAACCTCTTCTTCTGAGGGTCGAAGTTCATCCTTTGTGGAACTGTTCTAGAACAGGAAAAATAAAGTAACACTGAATCCATCCAAATATATACATAGAAGGAAGAAATAAAACAAAGCTAATGAAATAAATAGTATAAAGAGTCATGGCACAAGCACAGACTGGCACGTTGGGCCAGATATATTATTCTATTTTTTTTCCTGTTTTCCGTTCTCTGTTTGCCCGTTTGTCTTACATCAATTGTTTCCACAAAACAAATATATATGTTGCACCCAAAACTTTGGTGTGGAGACAAAAATGTAGTGCAAAAGATACCAACACTTAGTTGGTCTAAACTGAGAGCAATCATCGTGTCCTGTTCTGGTGCAGAATGATGCATGTTCCAAATGGGCCAACTTTATTTGATGTCATGAAATCAGGGTGACAAAAGTCAAGTAAATAAGTTCTATGTTCAAGCAAAGATGACAGCATATTCTTAGGGCACCATCGATGGGTCAAGTTAAAAAGATTTAAGAATTATGTCCATTAGGGCAGGTTCACATCAACGTTCAGCCTTTCCGTTCTTCTGCTCCATTATAGGATGGCACATAACTGAGCCGAGTGGAGCCTACAGACCCCATAGACTATAATGGGGTCCGTTAGGTTTCTGCTCACAGAAAGATTTTGAAGAGGAGACAATAGTCGTGCATGATGGAGCAGAAGAACGGAAAGGCTGAACACTGATGTGAACTCAGCCTAAGCATGCACCCTAAAAGTGCACCGCGAGACAGGGCCTGCTCAACCACACACCAGCCTTTCAGTTGTGACCACCTAAGAGAAACAGAGAAGGGCGCACAATAGGGTGATAACGTATAGAACTACAAAATTGTGTCTCCTACTTGGAGGCTCACCTTAAAGGGTTGCGCTATTAGATAGGCAAAACGCTACTGTAGGCTCATCATAAGGGAATTTTACTTCCCAATGGTTCACGGACGGTCTGCAGCCACGGATATGGATCTCCACAGGTGAGTACGCCTGGATCCTCACAGAGAAATGTCAAGTAGTAGGTATAATATCCCTCGGAGCAAAAGCCAGCCAGATGCAAGTAAATGTCTTTAAATATTTATTGCAGCATACATACAACGCGTTTCGGGGATATGAGTTCCCCTGCTTCAGCTTTTTTACCTGAAGGGGAACTCATATCCCCGAAACGCGTTGTATGTATTTTGCAATAAATATTTGAAGACATTTACTTGCATCTGTCCGGTTTTTGTGCCGAGGGATATTATACCTACTACTTGCCCTATGTATCGGCAGAGGATTACAGGGATATATCGCTCCCACCATCCCTATCAGCTGTCACTGACATGCATGCCGAATATACACTGATGCACAGTGGGCTGTGCAACACTGCTGACAGGGGCAGGTAGAGCAGGAGTGCTTTCCTCATAAATACAGTGGACTCATAGTCTGCTGCATTGTTAGATCCCTCCCATTAGCCAAATGGCACTATATTTATTGTTTTGGCTAATAGGTGAACATACCTGCCCCTGTAATAAGGCAGTGTATGTAGGTGACAGATCCGATTTAAATCTTATTTTAAAGGTGCTGTCTCACGACCACAACTCCGTTCCATATGCCCTACTGGAGAACATTTAGGGAATACAAGTCATGTCAGGAGAGACGACAGGTTGTTTATAGGAATGCTACTGCATCCTACTTCTACTGTCCGTATATCTTTGCTTTCCAATGACTATGAAGATAAATAACTGGGAGAGAGCTTGGTGAAGACTTCTGCTCTAGCATCACTTAGCGCTAACCTCTCTATACAATTTACCCAACGTAAAACAAACTCTAAAACCTTCAGGCGTTTTGCTATCTTTATTCAATCCCCTATTTTTTTTTTATAATGTTTTTCACGTCACGTAAACTGACAAAACACTTCAGCCTGGCAAAAATATGACCACAGCTACACCGCAGCGTGTTTATCTTACAGTCTTGGGGTTTGGAGGTTGCAAGCTCTTTACAGAAGTAGCTATAAAGACCAGGGGTGAAGCAGATGGGTCAACAAACGTCTTTATATATAGTTACAGAAGAAGATCAGAAAATAAACAGCCAACATTGGCACGTGCCCTGACAAAATATTCTAATATCAGAGGTAAGCCACAGTGTTTTATTACATGGATCCAAGGGCCGGGTGAAATATAAAGATGTATACACTGACAACAAGGGTTCTTTCTAGGCAATCACTGGGGGGGGTATCTGTACACGTGCATCTGCTCCTCCAACGAGGAATATTCTGAAGAAATGATCTTGTAGTCATCAGAAGAGTCCACGCGTTTGACTAAAATGTCAGCACTATTTTGGGTTATTCTTCCATAGATAAGCATTATATCAGAAGTGTCTTCTTTTACCAAGAAAATCAAAGTACAAGACAGGGTTTTCCCACCATACTGAAAGAAACTGGCCATGAGTTTTATAGAGCTGTCGGCCTACAGTTCTCACTCCTGACCATCACCCCCATACACACATGCTCAGATCAGCTGAGGGTGCGTGTGTTCTGACTGAGGATGGCTCATCTCACCAAGAACAAAAGGATTGGGTATGCTGAACTCCAACTGCCGATCCTTCTCTCCATACACAGTACACAGTCAACCAGTTCTGCTGAAATCGTCAGGCTCAGCCAACATTAATCTTGAAAGGGAACCAGTAACCTGGTTTGGACCCACTACACCACCAGCAAAGCATTTATCAGCTGGGTTTTAGGTTGCCAAACCTGTCCATAGCAAACAAAGCAAATGGGATTCAAACTGGGAGAAGAGTCCAGGACTCATCCTCAGCGACAATGGGCACATGTATACCTTGCTTCACTGCACATTGAGTACACGTGCAGTAAAGCAAGGTGCACCATGTTCATTCTCATTGGCTTAGTGAGCATGCACTCAGTGGTGCAGGGGGGAGAGTCCAGGACTCTTCTCCCAGTAAGAATGAATTTAATTTACTTTGGCAGGGATGGATGGATCTGCTACTCAAGGTTTGAGACCCTAAAACCAAGCTGCATAATGGCATTCTGATGGTTTAGTGGCCCCAAACAGGTGACACCAGTTTTATGCTGTGAGCTTCTAACAGCTCCTAGCGCATGCCAATGAGTCAATATGCATGAGCTTCTGGCTATCTCCACCCCGTCACTGATTGACCGTTTTTTCCAACTGAATTACCAACAGGAGGTGGAGAAAATCAGGAGCTCATGAATATTCAGAACTCATTCAGCATGTACTGAAGCTGTTCAAGATTTTATGCACCTATAAGAACACGACCTCCAAGGGCTACCACAGGAAACACACATGAGCACCTATACAAAAGAATCTGTGCATGCCTAAATCATACAAATATATATGCCATCAATTTAAGAACAACCTTTATTAATTAATAATAAAAAGTACAACATACAGGACCAAATGCCACATAAAAGTAATAAAAAAGAAGATTCAAAAGAAGGACACAGGGATACAATTCACATATCATATATCTGAGTTACAAAAATCACTGGTATCAAAAGCTGGTGATCAGAAACAATTCTATTCAATATATATCAGTCTATGACAACATATATATCACCATGGTTGGCATAATCACAGAGGGGGCCAGTTAAATATAAGCAGCATATCACCTTGAATATTGTTATAGGCAAGGTAAATACCTTCCCCTAAATCATGTGACATGTACAACATTAATCCGTGACAATTAACCAGCCCATAGCAGCAGACAGAATCCCGTGTCCTTCACTTACCCAACGCGTTTCGCCGCCCGGCTTCGTCAGGGAAAAGTGAAGGACTGGTAAGGAGGGCCTCATTATATATGTCTCCTCATCAGCCGATAATGTCCCCACCTGATGCGCCCACACGCTCATTCCATGCCGCGCTATGCGCTGGGCGGCACTGTCGATCATGTCAGAGCGCCCGGCGCTCCAAAAACGTCACAGTCACATGATCGAAACTAACCACGTCACAACATACTGACGTGAGCCGCGCTTGCGCATTCACCTGAGATGTCCTTCATTCAAGCTGCCCACACCGAGTAATACGCATGCGCTAATACTACAATATTGCAGAGTAGCGTGCATGTTCAGGGGGATGGGCGCATCCATGCAAGGTCAGGTACATCGCCGATGAGGAAGCATACAAAAAGTCATGTAATAAAGCCTATCACAGGACCGCAATTTAAATATCTTCTCTACATAAAAGTCAGTTTATAGGGGGAACAGTCCCATATGCTAAGAGGAAAGATCGATCAATTATATTTTATTAAGAAAAAGGGGGACTAAAAATACATATCAATATTGTATACTCTTATTATTCAAATGGCCAAACACAATTAATCATATAGAACATATATTTTTACTCAAATATATAAAAAATTCACCAAACAAAAAGTGACCAGAGTGCAATTGATAAATTAATTATAAATTCATGACAATATGTGCCCCAAAAGTATACAATATTGATATGTATTTTTAGTCCCCCTTTTTCTTAATAAAATATAATTGATCGATCTTTCCTCTTAGCATATGGGACTGTTCCCCCTATAAACTGACTTTTATGTAGAGAAGATATTTAAATTGCGGTCCTGTGATAGGCTTTATTACATGACTTTTTGTATGCTTCCTCATCGGCGATGTACCTGACCTTGCATGGCTGCGCCCATCCCCCTGAACATGCACGCTACTCTGCAATATTGTAGTATTAGCGCATGCGTATTACTCGGTGTGGGCAGCTTGAATGAAGAACATCTCAGGTGAATGCGCAAGCGCGGCTCACGTCAGTATGTTGTGACGTGGTTAGTTTCGATCATGTGACTGTGACGTTTTTGGAGCGCCGGGCGGTCTGACATGATCGACAGTGCCGCCCAGCACATAGCGCGGCATGGAATGAGCGTGTGGGCGCATCAGGTGGGGACATTATCGGCTGATGAGGAGACATATATAATGAGGCCCTCCTTACCAGTCCTTCACTTTTCCCTGACGAAGCCGGGCGGCGAAACGCGTTGGGTAAGTGAAGGACACGGGATTCTGTCTGCTGCTATGGGCTGGTTAATTGTCACGGATTAATGTTGTACATGTCACATGATTTAGGGGAAGGTATTTACCTTGCCTATAACAATATTCAAGGTGATATGCTTATATTTAACTGGCCCCCTCTGTGATTATGCCAACCATGGTGATATATATGTTGTCATAGACTGATATACCGTATTTTTCGCTTTATAAGACGCACTTTTTTTCCCCCAAAAGTAGGGGGAAAATTGCAGTGCGTCTTATAAAACGAATACAAGTGAGCGCTTCCATTATGGAAGCGCTCACTTGTATGTTTTAGCTGCCGGGACCCCCCCCCCATCAGACCTCAGATCAGACCAGCGTGCACCATAGCAATAAAATAAAAAACTTCACTTACTTGTCCTGCCGCGGCTCCTCAGGCTTCCCGGCCCGGCGCTGCACTGTCCTGAACGCGTACAGCGTCAGGACGTAGTGCGCGCACTATGACCTGACGCTGCACGCAGTCAGGTGACAGTGCAGCGTCGGGCCGGAAAGCCTAAGGAGCGCCGGAGCGGAGCCGGGGCGCTGGACAGGTAAGTGAAGTTTTTTATTTTATTGTTATGGGGCACGCTGGGCTGATCTGAGGTCTGATGGGGGCACAGAGTGGTCTACTGGGGGCACTGTGAGCTGGTCTGAGGTCTGATGGGGGCACAGAGTGGTCTAATGGGGGCACTGTGAGCTGGTCTGAGGTCTGATGGGGGCACAGATTGGTCTAATGGGGGCACTGTGAGCTGTTCTGAGGTCTGATGGGGCACAAAGTGGTCTAATGGGGCACTGTGAGCTGGTCTGAGGTCTGATGGGGGCACAGATTGGTCTAATGGGGGCACTGTGAGCTGTTCTGAGGTCTGATGGGGCACAAAGTGGTCTAATGGGGGCACTGTGAGCTGGTCTGAGGTCTGATGGGGGCACAGATTGGTCTAATGGGGGCGCTGTGAGCTGGTCTGAGGTCTGATGGGGGCACAGAGTGGTCTAATGGAGCACTGAGCTGGTCTGAGGTCTGATGGGGGCACAGAGTGGTCTAATGGGGGCACTGTGAGCTGGTCTGAGGTCTGATGGGGGCACAGAGTGGTCTAATGGGGGCACTGTGGGCTGGTCTGAGGTCTGATGGGGGCACAGAGTGGTCTCATGGGGGCACTGTGGGCTGGTCTGAGGTCTGATGGGTTACGCTGGGCTGGTCTGAGGTCTGATGGGTTACGCTGGGCTGATCTGAGGTCTGATGGGGGAACGCTGGGCTGATCTGAGGTCTGATGGGGGAACGCTGGGCTGATCTGAGGTCTGATGGGGGAACGCTGGGCTGATCTGAGGTCTGATGGGGGAACGCTGGGCTCATCTGAGGTCTGATGGGGGCCTGATGTGATGTCCTGAAATTTATGGGGGGTCAGATATGTGGTCTGATGAAAAATATTTTTTTCTTATTTTCCTACTCTAAAATCTGGGGTGCGTCTTATCTTCAGGTGCGTCTTATAAAGCGAAAAATACGGTATATTGAATAGGATTGTTTCTGATCACCAGCTTTTGATACCAGTGATTTTTGTAACTCAGATATATGATATGTGAATTGTATCCCTGTGTCCTTCTTTTGAATCTTCTTTTTTATTACTTTTATGTGGAATTTGGTCCTGTATGTTGTACTTTTTATTATTAATTAATAAAGGTTGTTCTTAAATTTATGGCATATATATTTGTATGATTTAGGCATGCACAGATTCTTTTGTATAGGTGCTCATGTTCAAGATTTTAGCAAAATGGTCAATTAAAGAAAGTGACCAGGCATTTTGCCAAGGGGATCTAGTCACTAGTTCATGTTGTCGTTAGTTAGGACACCATAAAACTGGTGAAGATCCCCTTTAAGTGATTGCATGTTGCTAGGACATGCCCTCATTTACTTAGAGAAGTGAATTTTGCAAAATGAATCCAAAAATCTAGGGGCACATTTATTAAGACCAGCATTTTAGACGGCGGTCTTAATAAAGGTCCATAGCTGGCGGTGCATCTGCCGAAGTTATGAAGAGGTGCCAGCCTCTCCATAAGTTCAGCGCATCCAGCACCAGTTCTGAATGTAAGACAGTTTCATAGCTTGTCTTAAATTTAGACCTTTTTCTATGCCTATGCCTATTCTATAGTGCTTGTAGATGAAATAAGGCTCAGTTCTCATTTGTTTTAACATTTAATGGCTTTATGGAAACTGAAAAGTCCTGTCTTATAATAGGGTGCATCAGGTTTCTGTTGCAGTTCCAGGATTTTCAATAGCATGAATATCTCTGCACTTTGCTATTCTTGATAAGACTCAGACAGTGCACTGGGAATCATGCTGAAGGGTATAAAGTGACACTACTATACATTAAGACATCACGTTATGAAAAAACTTGCAAAATTTTCTTATATCGATGGGCACAATGACAATACCAACTTGGGTCTTACTCTTTGTGTGGTGTGCATTGTCTTCCACATTGGTTTCCCAGCAGCTGCGTACAGTAGTCCTTTGTGTTCATCTGTCGGCCGTGTATTAAATGTACAAAGATTCTAAAAGGAAAAAAAGATCATTAAAAACTTTTCCATGTATGTCCTGAAGTTGACTGGACATGATTCAGGTTGTATCAGGGCTTGAATGTGGACACTAAAATGGACTGGTCACCTACAATATAAATACAGCCAAATATAAGGGACCTCTAGACCAGGCAGTGAGAATACAGAACCCCCCCAGTTTTGATGAGAAACAGATCAGGGGGCAAATTTGACAGGAGAAATCATATACCGATTACAGATCACTAAAGCAGCAGCAAGTAACAACACATGTACACATGCCCATACCACATAGGCTGATGCACGCGAGCATGTGCCCCGTGCTGCGGACCGCAAATAGCGGGCAAAATGCACGGGCACCATCCGTGTGCATGTCATTTGCGGACCCGACTTGAATGGGTCCACAATCCGCAAGAGACGGTCCACACTGCAAAAAAAGTCAGCTCATATATATTCCTTAATGCATCTACATAGTATACAGGACACAGACGCGTCAGCCCATATATATTCCTTACTGCATGTACATAGTATACAGGACACAGACACATCAGCCCATATATATTCCTTACTGCATGTACATAGTATACAGGACACAGATGCATCAGCCCATATATATTCCTTACTGTATGTACATAGTATACAGGACACAGATGCATCAGCCCATATATATTCCTTACTGCATCTACATAGTATACAGGACACAGACGCGTCAGCCCATATATATTCCTTACTGCATGTACATAGTATACAGGACACAGACACGTCAGCCCATATATATTCCTTACTGCATGTACATAGTATACAGGACACAGACGCATCAGCCCATATATATTCCTTACTGCATGTACATAGTATACAGGACACAGATGCATCAGCTCATATATTTTCCTTACTGCATGTACATAGTATACAGGACACAGACGCATCAGCCCATATATATTCCTTACTGTATGTACATAGTATACAGGACACAGATGCATCAGCCCATATATATTCCTTACTGCATCTACATAGTATACAGGACACAGACGCGTCAGCCCATATATATTCCTTACTGCATGTACATAGTATACAGGACACAGATGCATCAGCTCATATATATTCCTTACTGTATGTACATAGTATACAGGACACAGATGCATCAGCTCATATATATTCCTTACTGTATGTACATAGTATACAGGACACAGATGCATCAGCCCATATATATTCCTTACTGCATGTACATAGTATACAGGACACAGACACGTCAGCCCATATATATTCCTTACTGCATGTACATAGTATACAGGACACAGATGCATCAGCCCATATATATTCCTTACTGTATGTACATAGTATACAGGACACAGATGCGTCAGCCCATATATATTCCTTACTGCATGTACATAGTATACAGGACACAGATGCATCAGCCCATATATATTCCTTACTGCATGTACATAGTATACAGGACACAGACGCGTCAGCCCATATATTTTCCTTACTGCATGTACATAGTAAACAGGACACAGACGCGTCAGCCCATATATTTTCCTTACTGCATGTACATAGTATACAGGACACAGACGCGTCAGCCCATATATATTCCTTACTGCATGTACATAGTAAACAGGACACAGACGCGTCAGCCCATATATATTTCTTACTGCATGTACATAGTAAACAGGACACAGACGCGTCAGCTCATATATATTCCTTACTGCATGTACATAGTAAACAGGACACAGACGCGTCAGCTCATATATATTCCTTACTGCATGTACATAGTATACAGGACACAGACGCGTCAGCCCATATATATTCCTTACTGCATGTACATAGTAAACAGGACACAGACACGTCAGCTCATATATATTTCTTACTGCATGTACATAGTAAACAGGACACAGACGCGTCAGCTCATATATATTCCTTACTGCATGTACATAGTAAACAGGACACAGACGCGTCAGCTCATATATATTCCTTACTGCATGTACATAGTATACAGGACACAGACGCGTCAGCCCATATATATTCCTTACTGCATGTACATAGTAAACAGGACACAGACACATCAGCCCATATATATTCCTTACTGCATGTACATAGTATACAGGACACAGATGCATCAGCCCATATATATTCCTTACTGTATGTACATAGTATACAGGACACAGATGCATCAGCTCATATATATTCCTTACTGTATGTACATAGTATACAGGACACAGATGCATCAGCCCATATATATTCCTTACTGCATCTACATAGTATACAGGACACAGACGCGTCAGCCCATATATATTCCTTACTGCATGTACATAGTATACAGGACACAGACACGTCAGCCCATATATATTCCTTACTGCATGTACATAGTATACAGGACACAGACGCATCAGCCCATATATATTCCTTACTGTATGTACATAGTATACAGGACACAGATGCATCAGCTCATATATATTCCTTACTGTATGTACATAGTATACAGGACACAGATGCATCAGCCCATATATATTCCTTACTGCATGTACATAGTATACAGGACACAGACACGTCAGCCCATATATATTCCTTACTGCATGTACATAGTATACAGGACACAGATGCATCAGCCCATATATATTCCTTACTGTATGTACATAGTATACAGGACACAGATGCGTCAGCCCATATATATTCCTTACTGCATGTACATAGTATACAGGACACAGACGCGTCAGCCCATATATATTCCTTACTGTATGTACATAGTATACAGGACACAGATGCGTCAGCCCATATATATTCCTTACTGTATGTACATAGTATACAGGACACAGATGCATCAGCTCATATATATTCCTTACTGTATGTACATAGTATACAGGACACAGATGCATCAGCCCATATATATTCCTTACTGTATGTACATAGTATACAGGACACAGACACGTCAGCCCATATATATTCCTTACTGCATGTACATAGTATACAGGACACAGATGCGTCAGCCCATATATATTCCTTACTGCATGTACATAGTATACAGGACACAGATGCATCAGCTCATATATATTCCTTACTGCATCTACATAGTATACAGGACACAGATGCATCAGCCCATATATATTCCTTACTGTATGTACATAGTATACAGGACACAGATGCATCAGCCCATATATATTCCTTACTGTATGTACATAGTATACAGGACACAGATGCATCAGCCCATATATATTCCTTACTGTATGTACATAGTATACAGGACACAGACGCATCAGCCCATATATATTCCTTACTGTATGTACATAGTATACAGGACACAGACGCGTCAGCCCATATATTTTCCTTACTGCATGTACATAGTAAACAGGACACAGACGCGTCAGCCCATATATTTTCCTTACTGCATGTACATAGTATACAGGACACAGACGCGTCAGCCCATATATATTCCTTACTGCATGTACATAGTAAACAGGACACAGACGCGTCAGCCCATATATATTTCTTACTGCATGTACATAGTAAACAGGACACAGACGCGTCAGCTCATATATATTCCTTACTGCATGTACATAGTAAACAGGACACAGACGCGTCAGCTCATATATATTCCTTACTGCATGTACATAGTATACAGGACACAGACGCGTCAGCCCATATATATTCCTTACTGCATGTACATAGTAAACAGGACACAGACACGTCAGCTCATATATATTTCTTACTGCATGTACATAGTAAACAGGACACAGACACGTCAGCTCATATATATTTCTTACTGCATGTACATAGTATACAGGACACAGACGCGTCAGCCCATATATATATTCCTTACTGCATGTACATAGTATACAGGACACAGACGTGTCAGCTCATATATATTCCTTACTGCATGTACATAGTATACAGGACACAGACGTGTCAGCTCATATATATTCCTTACTGCATGTACATAGTATACAGGACACAGACACGTCAGCCCATATATATTCCTTACTGCATGTACATAGTATGCAGGACACAGATGCGTCAGCCCATATATATTCCTTACTGCATGTACATAGTATACAGGACACAGACGTGTCAGCTCATATATATTCCTTACTGCATGTACATAGTATACAGGACACAGACACATCAGCCCATATATATTCCTTACTGCATGTACATAGTATACAGGACACAGACACGTCAGCCCATATATATTCCTTACTGCATGTACATAGTATGCAGGACACAGATGCGTCAGCCCATATATATTCCTTACTGCATGTACATAGTATACAGGACACAGATGCATCAGCCCATATATATTCCTTACTGCATGTACATAGTATGCAGGACACAGATGCATCAGCCCATATATATTCCTTACTGTATGTACATAGTATACAGGACACAGATGCATCAGCCCATATATTTTCCTTACTGCATGTACATAGTAAACAGGACACAGACGAGTCAGCCCATATATATTCCTTACTGCATGTACATAGTAAACAGGACACAGACACGTCAGCTCATATATATTTCTTACTGCATGTACATAGTATACAGGACACAGACGAGTCAGCCCATATATATTCCTTACTGCATGTACATAGTAAACAGGACACAGACGCGTCAGCCCATATATATATTCCTTACTGCATGTACATAGTATACAGGACACAGACGAGTCAGCCCATATATATTCCTTACTGCATGTACATAGTAAACAGGACACAGACACGTCAGCTCATATATATTCCTTACTGCATGTACATAGTAAACAGGACACAGACACGTCAGCCCATATATATTCCTTACTGCATGTACATAGTATGCAGGACACAGATGCGTCAGCCCATATATATTCCTTACTGCATGTACATAGTATGCAGGACACAGACGCGTCAGCCCATATATATATTCCTTACTGCATGTACATAGTATACAGGACACAGACGCGTCAGCTCATATATATTCCTTACTGCATGTACATAGTATACAGGACACAGACACGTCAGCCCATATATATTCCTTACTGCATGTACATAGTATACAGGACACAGATGCGTCAGCCCATATATTTTCCTTACTGCATGTACATAGTAAACAGGACACAGACGAGTCAGCTCATATATATTCCTTACTGCATTTAATTACTGAATGTGGTATACAGGACACACATGCATTGGCTTGGCTCTAGTAGCAGAAGAAACCTAGAATGCAGACGATAAATCTGTGCTCAGGTTTGGTTTCCACTGAATTGTCAGAAACAGGCAAACCAAACTGCACATTATATTCTGAGCTATTTTAGATTTTACTTACCTAAACCCTCCCTGAGGTCATGGCACGGTCAAGGAAACCCCACAAATGTACCGCAACTTGCTAATGGAGATCTAGTCTTACAGTCATATTATATTGCAGGAGAGCACAACCTTTTTTGGTCTGGGGACCACATTGTCACATTCCTATATTGCAAGGGGCCGCAAAAAAAAAAGTTGATTGGCGCTTGTTTGCATTAGCCTATTACACAGGCTGATGCAAAGTGAATAGAGAGGAATGATCGCTGCCGCAGTTGTTTCTACCTCATTCAGTTCTAGTGGTTATCGACAGCATATTACACAGAGAGATGAGCTGATGATAATTAGTGTTGAGCAAATCGAAGTCAAATGAATTGACTTCGTTCCGAATTTCAGGAAAAATTAGATTTGCCACAAAGCCGGATTTCCTCGCGCTTCATGGTACCTCGCCAAGAGGTCATTGCGGCCATCTTGATTGAAGAAACTGTGCAAAATCTCGCAAGCAAATGGATAAGGTGAGTATGTTTTTTTTTTTTGTAACTCTGATTAACCCCTGAATGGTCAGATGACGCGATCAGCAATGAATACAGCATCTGAGGGGTTCAATGAAGGGTGGTGGCATAATCACCTTTCCTCATCATTGCACCTGCTACATACAATGGAATGCCATTCATGACAAAGTAATTTGTAATGAATCAAATTTCTTTGTGAAATTCAGTGAAGCAGACAATTAAGTTTAATGTGCCCATTAAAGGGGTATTCCCATCATATACAATGGGGGCATATCGCTAGGATATGCCATCATTGTCTGATAAGTGCGGGTCCCACCTCTGGGACCCACACCTACAACGATAACAGAGCGGGGAGAGCTGTGGCTGGAATACCCCGGATTTTCCGGGGTCCGTCCACCACCGAGTGCTGCTCCCCACGGCTCCCATACAAGTGAATGGGAGCGCACCTTGCACGCACGACCCTTGCTCCCATTCCTTTCTATGGGGCAGACGGAAAGAGCTGAGCCAACACGTTCATTTCCCCGCTCCGTTGTAGGTGCGGTTCCCAGAGGTGGGACTCGCCGCTATCAGACAATGGGGGCATATCCTAGTGATATGCCCCAATTGTCTGAGATGGCAAAAAGCCTTTAATGTGTTTTGGGCACCTTTATTTGTGGAATTCCATATTTGTATTTAATAAATTTTAACTTATTTTTTTTTAATACATTTTTGCCGAATAATTCCCTCAAGAGGTCATTAAAAGACACTGACCCTTTTTTTCACTTTTTCCTTTATTTATTTTTTATTCTATTATTTTTTAAATTTTTTAAAATCATTTTTTACATTTTTTTTAATATATATTTTTGTCACATAATATGTCCCCCAAAGTCATTGAAAGGGCTCTGGGGGACATTAATAATTTTTTTTTTTTTTTTGCATTTCCACTATAATGGGGGCACTCAAAAGAGCCCTAGTTACAAGGGCTTTGTACAACACAGAGCTGATCAGAGTCTGCTAAGACCCTGAAGCTCTGCTCCGCCCCTAAGACACCTGGCGATCACATGATCGTCTGATCCAATAGAGGAAGCAGCATACCACTATGCATCTCCTCTCAGAAGGCAAAAGTGTTAATAAGCTGTCAACCCAGCTGTCACTGACCGCAGGGTACCCTACCTGCTCCTGCTAGAGGAGCGAGAGCTTTAATCCAGCACTTTGGGGCGCTCTAATCAGAATGTGTTTTTGTCCAGTAGGATGGGGGGACGCAAACAATAGCTCCCTGTTATCGTACCAACTGAATTAATTCTCTTCTATATTCTATTATCCTGAGCTTCACAGTTCCTGAATGGATATAATGGGCGTGCTACTGTGGCACTTACCAAGGCAAAACCGCAGTAGAAAGGGAGTTGAGAGTGTAATAGTGATGCCAATATCTCTGCCACTTGGGCTCTACAGACAGCTTGGTGACAATGGGCAATGCAAAAATAAAATAACTATTAAAAGACATAATACTAGTAGATGATTCGGGGATATTACCTGGTATTGGGAAGGGTGCGATGGGCACGCTATGCACCTATATTACTGCGTATGGCTTTTTTTTAATGTTTATTTGCTATGTGCCCTGCAGGAAGCAAGAGAATAAGGAATATTCTAACAGAAGCAGATTATGTTAGTGCTACAGGCAGCTGGTCGAATATCAAGTCAGAGGTGTTTATTGACTCAGTGATACAGGATAAATCAATTTCTGCATTTCTGTTTATCGTTTCACTTCCTTTACCGAAAAGACGGTTGCCAAGTCTTACTTGGCACAGGCTCTTTAGCATAATTTACTTTCTTAAAGCTTTGCCTTTTATTTGACATGCATACAGTCTAGCAGGATTCATTTTTGTCTACTAAAGGCGAGCCACTGAATTCCATTTTACTGAACTTAAAAATAAAACACAACATTTTTTAAGTTGTATGTTTTTTTCAAAACTTCCATCAGCCAAGGACACAAGGTGCAAATATGAAATTTCCAGCTGCAATGATGGCTCTCTTCTATCATTTATAACCATTATCAGGATATGGTCTTAGCAAAGGGAACAACTCCTACATATGCAATGCCCCCTCACCACCAAAGTCACTGCAAATCACTAAAAGCGGCAAAGGTTCCCACTCAAGTAAATCTGATTATTTTCACTCAAAAAAAATCTCAGGGTCTGAGTACTCAAAGGAAATGTGTCACCTTTAATTTTTTTCTGCCGATTAAAGACAGATAGTGACACACAACCTTTCTTTTTAATCTATTTTTATTTTCTGATTACAGATTTTTTATTGTATTTCCTAAACATGTTTATGGGGACAGCCATCTTGCCTGAGCTGTTGTTTACAGCATTTAGAGTAATGCTTTACAGCAGCCACTATGGATAAAACAGACTGGAGGGGACTCATTGACTTTTATAGGAGAATTTTCTAGGCATGCTCCATGACCTTTCAAGAGGTCATTATGTAGGGAGGGGGGAGTATATAGATCACTTACTGTGAATAGTGGATCCTGTGATACATATATATATATATATATATATATATATATATATAGTCTTTCATTTTAATCATGCCTGTAATGATAAGCAGATAACTGCAGCACAGTGATCTGTAAGATGTGGTGCCTATTATTAGGATTAATGGCCAGTGCAAAAACTGTAGGACTTTTTTTTTTTAAAGGGAGTCTTTCACCTGTTTTTCACCAATATAACTAAGAGCACTGCCCCATATAAGATTGCATACATATCCCATACATACCTGTGTGCACTGTGTGTCTGTATTACATGTCCAGGAAAAGCACTTTTATTCTGCTGGAAAACAGCTCCCAAGTGCTCAGCTCTGCTGCTGCAAGTGCCCAAAGCAAACCAGAATGAAGAGGGGAGGGCTGCTTTATCTGCTCATATCTTGGGATTGGTAGCAGATAGAAAAATGGTTTGAAAGCTGGCATTCTAAACTTTCAAATGATACCAAAATCATAGCATTATATCCAGTATATCAGAAGATATAGCTGTTAGAAATCGAGTCGGGAGTGAAAGCTGTTTTTACTTTCACTTTCAGCTGGGCACTTGGGAGCTGTTTTCCTGCAGAATAAAAGTGCTTTTCCTGGACATGTAATACAGACACAACATGCACACAGGTATGTCTGGGATGTGTCTGCAATCTTCTGTGGGGCACTGCTGATAGTTATATAGGGAAAAAACAGGTGAAAGACTCACTTTAAATACAGACAGTGGCATGGAAAATTTAAAATTACATCATCAAAAATTCTTTAAAACTATGCTTAACATAAAAACTTGATTTAATCAAGAGGTCATTTTCTGATTTTGTCTGTAATAATCGAGAAACTGTCCGTATGACAGGAATGTGTTAAAATAACTAATCATTCTATATTCACTGATTCAATCTTTCTCAGTTCTGGTCTTTATTTAAATGTCTGTAGCGGTGATTTACCTGTGTATCCCACATGACTGCTGCAGCCAATGAATGGTCTTAGCGGTATACGGGGCAAGACCTGAGGATAGTGATTGGCTGCAGCAGTCAAGTACGGTATATCGACAGCCCACTGCTGCAAACATGCAAAGGAAGCCCATCGAGGAAGACCAGAGAGGTGGTGCTGAGGTCAAGGGGGAATGAACCACTGAGGATTGGGGGGGGAATTATCAAACAAGCTTAGTTGCCCACAGAAACCAATTAGATTCCACCTTTCATAGCTCCTTTGGAAAATGAAAGTATCAATCTGTTTGGTTTCTATGGGCAATTACATTCATATTGCCGTTTTTGCTGAATCAGCAAAAACTCTTCCGTTATGATAATACAACCATCTGCATTCGTTTTGAATGGATCCGGTTGAATTATCCCTAAAATGACCATGACAGATCTGGCACTAAACCCATTGTAAGTCAATGGGTGCCGAATCAGTTTTCTTTTGTATCCGAGAACACGGATCCGGCACCATTGACTTACATTGTGTTTCATGTTGTATCCGTCTTGATCAGTATCCCAAGGAGTGGGAACGCAACGAAACGGAACGGAATGCATTCTGGAGCACTCTGTTCCATTCAGTTCAGTTTTGTCCCCATTGACAATGAATAGGGACAAAACTAAAGCATTTTTCTTCAGTATTGAGATCCTATAACGGATATCAATGCCGGAAAGGAAAAAGGCTAAACCAGTAGCCTAAACCAGTTTTCCTTTTCACCAGTCTTGATAAATTTCCCCCAAGATCTTTTGTTATTTTAACACATTCACTGACTCTGGCTCAGACAACCCCTTTAACATGGCTGCCAAGATGATAAAGGTTACTCAGACGACCACCCTCACAGAGTACTACTACTATAGACAACTCCATTTCTCTTCCAGTCTCCTGGAAGGGGTGTCTTTAGTATCTTGTGCCCACTTTTTCAAAAATGTACAAAATAATAATAATGAAATAAAACGCAACATGGATTTAATTGTTGCACATAAGCCATGAATGAATGGCTTATAACTTGTGGATGTAATGATTTGGCTTTCATCTTCCTCTAAACTAACACAATCTGCCGAGGAATTCCTAGATAAAGGGCCATTGTCCCATCCATCTATGTGAGTAATTGGCAAGAAAAACAGACATCAAGAATCAGAAGGAGAGAATCCGTATCTTCTTTGTGAACTACAGACTGTACATTTATATAGCAGACATTCAGCCAGTATCCCCGCTGCCAGGTCTCTTTACGGTCTGTGGTTTAAATGTGGAAGAGAGCGTCTGTAAAAAATGAATAGCTGCCACAATGGTAGACTGTTCCACAGTTGCATGCCGTGCCCGGACAGCTGCCAGCAAGCCTTTCAATATCAAAACACTCTCTGTGGGTACCCGGGAAGCTCGCAGCGCAGCAACCATGATATATAAGTCTTCGTCCACTAGGTTACTGTCTGCGCTGCCTTCAAGTGCCATAACGTTGGCAAGCAGTGACCGCACCGCGCTGCGTGTATTGTGCACTCTTGGAATTTTCACGCTTCGATGGCTCGCTTGCATTACGCTCCTGCACTTTTGGAGATAATTTACATTACTAACATAGGATAATTTTATAAACAACGGGGACTGGAATTTCCTCTAAAATAACTTCAATGCTAAAATGTTGCAGCTGACTTTTACAGTGATTTATGAAACATTTTCCCCTCTATTTATGTACCTTTGGCTGATTAAGTGTCATTTGAAAAACATCTGGGGATCATTGAGGCACGATGCCACCGCCATACTTCCACCAGGATATCAGCGAGTGGAACACAATAAACACAGCTGGGAATCTCCAGCCATTTTGTACAGGTCTGAGTGTACCGGGGACTCTTTAAGTAAAAGAGATGGCATATCGGGCTAATGGAGATGCTGGATGAAGGACAGGCTAAATGTGGGAAGCACCATGCTGAGACACAAGATCTGGAGTGGGAACCACTTCAATTCTTGAAAAAAATGTACCATGGATGATTACAGGTTAATAAGAATGTGCAAAGTAGCATGATTGAAAATTCAGCAGACATGGGCTGTTTTATGGCATCCTGTGGTCTATTGACAGACTGCCAACTGTCTTAAAGGGAACTTGTCATCTCCGAAACACCCCCTGAACTAGAGTAAGCTTTGTATAGTGTAAGTGATGCTGAATCCGAATATGTAAGTTTTATCTTCATACTCACTTCCATTCTGACGCTGTGCTCCCACAAACCTGCAGTAAAATACATTGAGAGGACTCTTCTTTGAGTCCTCTCCATTATGTGAGTGAGCACCGGAGTCCTCTGAGTGCATTTTACTGCAGGTTTGTGGGAGCACAGCGTCGGAATGGAAGTGAGTATGAAGATAAAACTTACATATTCGGATTCAGCATCACTTACACTATACAACGCTTACTCTAGTTCAGGGGGTGTTTCGGAGATGACAGGTTCCCTTTAAAGGAGTTCTCCGGGCTTTTAATATTGATGACCTATTCTCAAGATCAGCAGGGGTCCGACACCCGGCACCCCCGCTGATCAGCTGTATGCACGTGCCGTCTCCCATCTCTTCCTGATGCTGCTATGGCAAAGCAGCAGCGGGCAGGAAGAGAGAAGGGAGATGGCCCGTGCACACTGCGCACACTGTCTCTTCATATAGCTCGGGAGTCCGAATCCCCCTCCAATCTGATATTGATGACCTATCCTATTGTGGACAAGAACAGGCATTTTCTATCATAGTGCCAGCCATGTGCGGTCTGCAAAAGGCAGAAAGCAGACAGCCAGTATCCATGTTTTGTGGACGCGCAATTTGCGAACCGCACAACAATTACAGACGTGTGAATAGACCCTTAAAGCGAACGCATCACTCATATTTTTTAGTACCTTCTCTGAGGCCGATGCCCGCAGACCGCACGGGCGCAGACCGCTTGAGGTACTGCGCCTGCGCGGGATTACAACGATGACGGAGCTTCACTGCTGGAAGCAGTGAAGTGAATATTAATGAGGTGGGCGGTCCTGGGCTCCAACTGTCTCGGTGAGCCCGGGCTCGAACGCGGCTGGGCACATCCCCTTGGGCTCCTTATGTGAGTGATTGACACATTATAAAAAACTTTTTTCAGCATTAAATCTACTACTAGGAACTGTAATAATAACATTTTTGAATTCAACATGCTCAGCTGAATCCAGTAGTGGCATTACCTTTATATGCAAAATCGTGCTGACAGAATCCCTTTAAAAACTGAGGCAGAAATAGGTTACACTTTTCAAAATATGAGCCACCTGTACTGGCACTAAAAAGGCCGGGGATAAAGTGAGAACTGAGCTCAGCAACCTGCAGAACTATGAATGCAGCTGTGCAGGACAGAAGTGAAGCAGTGTGTCTGCAGTGATAGGCTCTGTTCACACTGTGGCTTGATGTCAAAACTAGGGAAAACCCAATGGAACCAAAACATCAAGTCAATGTGGGTGACTTTGTATCTGTTGTATGGATTGGCATCAATGTTAAATAGGTTTTTTGAGGCTTCATTACTGATGACCTATCCTTAGGATAGATAATCAGTATGTGATGGACACCAGGGACGCCGCCGATCAACTAATTGAGAAGACACCAGTGCTGCAGGAGCAACCGTGCCTTCTCTCAGCTTTTCCTAGGTCAGGGACGTCACGTTCATTGGTCGCATAGCCTAGGCAATGCTCAACCCCAATGAAGTGAATGAGGCTGAGCGCAATACCAAGCACAGCCGCTATGCAATGTACGGCACTCTGCTTGGTGAGCTGAGAGAAGGGCGGTGGCTTCTCAAACAGCTGATTGGCAGGGGTCCTGAGTGTTGGACCCCCAGCAATCAGATACTGATGACCTATGCAGATGATAGGTACAGTGCCTTGCGAAAGTATTCGGCCCCCTGGAACTTTTCAACCTTTTGCCACATTTCAGGCTTCAATCAAAAAGATATACCATTTTAAATTTTTGGTGAAGAATCAACAACAAGTGGGTCACAATTGTGAAGTGGAATGAAATTTATTGGATCATTTAAACTTTTTTTGTAATAATAAAACTGAAAAGTGGGGCGTGCAAAATTATTCGGGCCATTTACTTTCAGTTCAGAAAACTCACTCCAGAAGTTCATTGAGGATCTCTGAATGATCCAATGTTGTCCTAAATGACTGATGAAGATAAATAGTATCCACCTGTGTGTAATCAAGTCTCTGTATAAATGCACTTGCTCTGTGATAGTCTCAGGGTTCTGCATCATGAAGACCAAGGAACACACCAGGCAGGTCCGTGATACTGTTGTGGAGAAGTTTAAAGCCGGATTTGGATACCAAAAGATTTCCCAAGCTTTAAACATCCCAATGAGCACTGTGCAAGCGATCATATTGAAATGGAAGGAGTATCAGACCACTGCAAATCTACCAAGACCTGGCCATCCCTCTAAACTTTCATCTCAAACAAGGAGAAGACTGATCAGAGATGCAGCCAAGAGGCCCATGATCACTCTGGATGAACTGCAGAGATCTACAGCTGAGGTGGGAGAGTCTGTCCATAGGACAACAATCAGTCGAACACTTCACAAGTCTGGCCTTTATGGAAGAGTGGCAAGAAGAAAGCCATTTCTCAAAGATATCCATAAAAAGTCTTGTTTACAGTTTGCCACAAGCCACCTGGGAGACGCACCAAACATGTGGAAGAAGGTGCTCTGGTCAGATGAAACCAAAATCCAACTTTTTGGAAACCATGCAAAACAATATGTTTGGCGTAAAAGCAACACAGCTCATCACCCTGAACACACCATCCCCACTGTCAAACATGGTGGTGGCAGCATCATGGTTTGGGCCTGCTTTTCATCAGCAGGGACAGGGAAGATGGTTAAAATTGATGGGAAGATGGATGGAGCCAAATACAGGACCATTCAGGATGAAAACCTGTTGGAGTCTGCAAAAGACCTGAGACTAGGACGGAGATTTATCTTCCAACAAGACAATGATTCCAAACATAAAGCAAAATCTACAATGGAATGGTTCAAAAATAAACGTATCCAGGTCTTAGAATGGTCAAGTCAAAGTCCAGACCTGAATCCAATTGAGAATATGTGGAAAGAGCTGAAAACTGCTGTTCACAAACGCTCTCCATCCAACCTCAAAGAGCTTGAGCCGTTTTGCAAGGAAGAATGGGCAAGAATTTCAGTCTCTAGATGTGCAAAACTGATAGAGACATACCCCAAGCGACTTGCAGCTGTAATCGCAGCAAAAGGTGGCGCAACAAAGTATTAATGCAAGGGAGCCAAATAATTTTGCACGTCCCACTTTTCAGTTTTATTATTACAAAAAAAGGCTGAAAAGTTCCAGGGGGCCGAATACTTTCGCAAGGCACTGTATCAGTATTAAAGTCTTGGAAAACTCTTTTAACCCCTTCCCGACCGCCGCCGTACATGTACGGCGCGCGGGCGGTGCGGGGACATGACGCCCGCTCGCGGGTGCGGCGGGCGTCATGGCCGGCAAGTCTCTGCTGTTTCTAACAGCAGAGACTTGCCGCATCTTACCTCCGTCTGCGGAGACTTCCAGGGCCTTCTGATGCCGTGATCACACGTGATCACGGCATCAGGATGCGTCTGAACCCGGAAGCCCACGCTTCCGGGTGGTGTACAGACGCCCCGATTGGCCAATCGGGGTGTCTGTACACCATATGAAAACTGTAATCCTCGCTGGTGAGGATTACAGTTTTCAAACTGCAATTCTTATTCTGGCCACTAGATGGCAGGCCAGGATAAGAAATGAGCAATTCATGGTTTTAACTGCATCTAGTAAATCCATGATTGCTCATAAAGAAAAAAAACAAAACACAATAGATCAGATGATATTTGAGCTTTAAAATAATCACAGAAAAATTAAAAAAAAAATGTTAAAAAATATATAAAAAATAAAAAAGATATAAAAGTTCAAATCACCCCCCTTTCCGTATAAGTAAAAAATAAATACCTAAATAACAATAAATATAGACATCATGGGTATCACCGTGACCGAAAACGCCCGTACTTTTAAAATATAAAAAAAAAATTTCAATACGGCGAATTGTGTGGCGGAAAAAAGCGTCCAAATGGCGATTCGCAGTTTTTTGTCCCTTTTTTTTTCTAAAAAAAATTAAATAAAAAGTGATCAAAAAGTCATACACACCCCAGAATGGTATCAATAAAAACTTCAGACCGCCCCGCAAAAAATGAGCCCCAATACAGCTCTGTACACATAAATACCAAAAAGTTATAGGGGTCAATATATGACAAGGAAAAAAAAAAAAAAAAAGGGCAACTTTCTAATTATTTTATCACCATCTAAACGCAGGAAAAACTATACATATTAGGTATTGCCGGATTCGTACTGACCAGTAGAATGAAAGTAACGGATCAGTTTTAATGCACATCGAATGCTGTAAATAAGAAACCCGTAGAACTGTAGCGGAATAGCGTTTTCTTTGCAATTTCACCCGGTTTGGAATTTTTTTCCCGCTTCCCACTACACCGTATGCAATATTAAATGGTGGCGTTGGAAAGTACAACTTGTCCCGCAAACAACAAGCCCTCATACAGCTATGTGAACAGAAAAATAAAAGAGTTATGGCTGTTTGAAGGCAGGGAGCACAAAACGAAAATGCAGAACCGAAAAAAGCTCCGGTCGTGAAAGGGTTAACATTGCTTCACCCTAAGTGTATGTAGATAGATAGAATTCATATGAGCTACAATTCGCAGTACATTTTTTTTATTCATAATCCAGGTCAAATGGATTTCAGATGTTTAATATAGTCCTATAGGACTCACCTTTTTTGTGTTGAGACATGGTTTGTGCCATAGAGTTTGTGCTGCACTGTGTTGTATTGCACTGCAAGCCGCAATCTGCGAGCTAATTCGTACCTGTAAGTTCTAGGGGAAAAAAAACATATAAAAATAAAAAGGTCAGTGGAACGTTCATTAAACAGGATGTCCGAGTTCAATAAAAACATGAACAGCAGCTGTCTTGTGATACAATAGCAAAAGAAGAGATACTTAACACTTTTCTCATTCAGGTCCTGCTCTGCTGGCGTCATCTTCCTGACTGCAGCAGTGACTTTCTGTACACACCGGGTCGCTGTGCAGCCAATCAGTGGCCTCAGGAGTATATGGGATGTCACTGCTGAGGCAGCTGATAGACTGGTGGTGACATGGTCACTGTTGCACCCAAGGAAGGAAATTGTTTTGGGAAAGATGGGAGCAAGAGTCTGGAAGCAGTGGGGGGTGAAAATTGGCAAGTATCGCTTCTTTTGTTATACTTTCACATTTACAGCTACTGCCCAAGTTTTTATTTAAAGGAGTTATCCCATGAATAATGTAAAAAATGAAAATCAGACACCATATAATACATGGCAACCTCTTTCTAACAAAGCTAGAACCAGCCCTGTACCTCACATGGATCCAGAGGTCTCCCCGTTCATTGTACTAGATTTAGTGGCAGCTCAAGGGGAGTGTCTTTTCTGCTGCAGCTCAGGGGGTGTGTCCATGCTCTGCCTATCACAGCTCAGGAGGCAGTTAAAAGTTTAAACTGAGCATGTGCGGCCTTCTTAGTGACTAGGTCAAAGAAATAAGAAATTAAGTGGTCCTATACAGATACATGTTATTGAATAACTTGGTGGCTATCCAAAATTTTTAATCACATGCAATTACAAAAGTATCCAGGTGCTGGTTTGAAAACTGTAGAATATTTTTCGTGGGACAACCCCTTTAACTTGGAGAACTCCTTTAAATATAAGCACATTCTTGGTTACATATAATTTGAGTGACAAAGGAGTCTAGATCACTATTTTTACTTTCCTACTGTCCTCTGTTCCCCCACTATCGGCTATCAAAGCTGCGTTGAAATACACAGTCTGGACTGCTGTCCTAACATAATGGATAGGACTTGTCAGAAGTCCTGACAATGTATCTCAGTGCAGCTTTAAACACTGACAGTGGGGGGGATCGGAGGGAATAGCGGTCTGGACTCCTTATCTGCAGTATTACTCGTGTAATTTCCATATTCAGGAGTTGTGCATTAAGTACATTGAGAGACGTTCATTTTAAATGTAATATAATAGAGAAGCATTTCTAGTCTTTACAGTATATTGATGCTCAGAGAACCTCTTTACTATAAAGACATAACTTGCTATTCAGTATCCAGGGTCTTACAGAACAAGTAGCCATGATTAAAGTGTAACGGTCATTTTTTTTTTATTGGCTAGTTTATTACGGCAAGGCATGTATACCTGAGTTAGTCTGTCTGTGATTGTCAAAAGATCTGTAATTACCTTATAATAACAGTTTCATTAATGTCCCCTGTCCCTTTCCACTGGTCCCTCAAAAGACCGTTGCCAGGGCTTGTCTGTCTACTGATAATTGTAAACAGAAGACAGAGGGGCGGTACTTCATGCTGCATGCCTGCATTAGGCTTCAGTGTGAGGAGGCGTGTCTCTGAGCAATCCAATCTGAATGGCAGGTAGGACGCCGCTGGCTACAGCAAGTGTGGATGTGAAGTGAGGGAAGGAAGCTGTGGCCTCAGAGAACTGGCAGAGGACCTTTCCCTGTAACTGTCACAGCTTCTAACAGTAGATATGGCTGATGGTAGTTGAGGGATGGAACTGGGCATGTGTGACCACCTCAGTGATGTCAATGAGGTGGAGAGAAAAATAAGGAAAAGTAAAAACTCTATACAAAATTTCTAATTACATGCAATTACAAAACAGTTCATATTCAGGTGCTAGTTTTTGATGGGACAACCTCTTTAAAGTACTATGAATATATATTTTTCTTTTTTTCTTTTTCTAGTATAGGACATTCTGGAAAATGTAGGGCATGGCGGCAACACCTCTCAGTCCTTGCCATGATCTCTGCTGATATGTGCCTCGCTGTTCTTTCACTTACTCTATTGAGCAACCATGCATAAATGCTGTTTCAATAAAGCCAATGATCTAAGTGTCATGTCAGGGCCCAAGGCTCTTCTTACATTCATATGTAAAAGCCCCGGCAGCTCATTTTGTGCATTCAGAGATCATCGAAGCATAAAAACACAATGGACACAATGAAGATTTTTGCTATTTTATTTTTATGGCATATTATTATTATGGTGTATTATTCAGACATAGTAATAGTAAACCACACCACTAGTGCAACACAAAAATACATTTCTATTGTATGCTGTAAGCAGTGACTGCGGTGCGCTTTGTCCCTATAACTGCTGAGGCAGAAAACGACATCACTGTGCCAAAAAATGTAAAAAATATCATATGTATGGTTTCAGATGCTGATGCATTTGCATATGCTGAACCACAGATCCCTTATGATTATCAAAGTTTGTTATAGTACAACCATAGGGGTATTGAAGCAGTAATAGACAAAACTAAGATCAGCAGCATAAAAAGTATCTGAAACCAGCCTTAGGCTTCATGCATATAAACGCGTCCATATTTTTTTACACAGACAACGGATCTGTAAAATTTGGACACCTTCCGCATTTTTCTCACTCTCATCAATAGAAATACGGACCAGAATAGGACATGTTCTATCATTTACAGAATGGCCAAAGTGATTCGCAGACACTACAAATGTGTGCACGGCCCCACAGAACTGAGGGGGTCAGTGTGTTACCAGCAAAAAATATGCATAGCAGACAGATGAAAAATATCAATGTGCCGTGAGTACAATATGTCAGGCAGGAGCTCACAGCATAGTATTACATAATAAAAATTGGGTATAATTGAACTGTGTAAAAATGAAACCCAAACAATGGCAGAACTAGTTTTTTTCTTTTAAATGGGGTCATTGGCTAGGTCCACAGAAAAATCTAAAAAGTTATGGTCCTTGAATAACAAAAATTGAAAATGAAATTTTCAAAACTGGCCTGGTGCAGAAGGGGTTAAAGGGCTATTCCAGTTATGAAAGTATTAAATTAAAGGGTTTCTGTCATCAGAATTTAGCCTACAAAACCGAGTGTCATTTGCAAATCGCAAATGACACCTGATGACAGAAAGCCTTCTTTTATAGAAATCTGTACGGTACTTTTTGTTAAAATTGCGTTTTTATAATATGCTAATTAAGCCCCCTAGGTGCAGTAGGCGTGAACCCTGCACCTAGGAGCGGCCGTAATAACGCCCCTTACCCCTCCTCCCTTGGGTTGATTGACAGGGCCGGGCAGCCATCTCTTTCGTCTCCCGGCCCTGTACGATCGCGAACTCCCGCGCCTGCGCATTGCGATAAGCAATCTGCGCACGCGCGTTGAGAGCCGGCGGCTGCCCGGGTCCCGGCTTCATCAATGCGCATGCGCGGATTGCTTATCGCAATGCGCAGGCGCGGGAGTTCGCGATCGTACAGGGCCAGGAGACGAAAGAGATGGCTGCCCGGCCCTGTCAATCAACCCAAGGGAGGAGGGGTAAGGGGCGTTATTACGGCCGCTCCTAGGTGCAGGGTTCACGCCTACTGCACCTAGGGGGCCTAATTAGCATATTATAAAAACGCAATTTTAACAAAAAGTACTGTACAGATTTCTATAAAAGAAGGCTTTCTGTCATTGCGATTTGCAAATGACACTCGGTTTTGTAGGCTAAATTCTGATGACAGAAACCCTTTAAAGATAAAATATTCGAGGAGGATACTTAATGAAAGAACTGTCCATGCTATTATACCGTGCATAGCTGCCTACGATTGGGGCTTGTCTGGAAAGTTTTTATCAAGCGTCTGGCGGACACCTGTTGGTAAAAGAACCAAGATGTTCTACTCTCTTTTCTAGTCTCAATACACAGATTGTGTGAGGCCAGAGAACAGCAGCGCTATCCAGTCCCAACTACTAACTGTACAAATAAATGCAGTCGTGGACTTAAAGGGGTTATCCAGGAAAAGATATTTATGACATCCTCAGGATAGGTCATCAGTATCAGATCTGTGATGGTCCGACACCCGGGACCCCTGCTGATGAGCTGTTAGAAGAGGCCTTGAGCACTGCAGCCTCTTCCTAGGCCAGTGACATCACCGTACATCAGTCACATGGGCTAGTTGCAGCTCAGTCCTATTCAAGTCAAAGAGGCAGAACTGCAATACCAAGCACTGCCACTATACAATGTATGGCGTTGTCCTTGGAAAGCTGCCAGCAGTCAGAGCTCTGAGAAGCACAACAGCATCCTGAAACCTGGGGCGAATTGGCCATAGACCCTAAAAGGAAATTTCCTGGTGGGCAGATGTCCAGGGGGCCGTCTGCTAGGTACATAACGATCTTATCTTCTCAGCGTTAATGCTAGAAGCATCAGGTACCTATGCACTTGGCAGGCAGTCCCAGGTGCTCTCCTGAAGTAAACTGTTTTGCCGGATGGTGATACAGTCAAATACTGTGGCAGGGGTGGCAGTATTTTGTACTGTACTGTGGTATTTGGTTCTGCAGGGGCGGTATTTTGTGCTGCACTAAGTTATTGCTGGCCCCGCCTACATGTGCTGCCCTGTCGTCTGTCAATTTTGAACCTAACTACCACACGGGGCCACTTTAAGTTCACAGTCCACCTCTGCCTAAAACAGATAATTGGCGGGGGTGCCAAGACCTGGACCCCCACTGATGTGATAATGATGATCTATCCTGAGGATAAGTCATCATTATCTTTTCCAGGTTAACCCCTTTAAGGTTCCCATACACATTAGTCTGTAGTTGATCAAAATGGAAGATTTCAACCAAATAGATTGTTCCTTGGGTCAAATTTAACTACAAATTGTTTTAGCTGCCCGATAATAGACCATTATTGTCTGAGCAGAAGTCAACCATGTTTAATATTTTCATTTGATAATTTAAAGAAAGACTTTGTGGACGAAAGATGCCAGAAAGATCTTTTGTCCACCGCCCAACTTTATTGAACATGTAAGGGCAGTCTGATCAGCTGTAACCTCCAATATGGACTAAAATGTGTATTGCCGTGTCTGCCAACAGAAGGTTCACCAGATGATTGTTTCTTCAACTGATGTTCAACCGTCATCCGACTGCTACGGTATCTAACGTGAATGGCCGCCTTCAGTCTTTACATATGATATTTATCGTAAGATGGATTTAACCTACACGCATCTTGTTCTTTATTAATAAAACTGCTAAATAAAACTGCTAAAATGCAGCTGTTCAATAAAGCCCAACAGTGTCACAGTTTTCAACAAAAACATCCAGGGTATGAAGACTGGCACTTTCCGCACACGCCTCGCCATAAAGTAGATGCATCCTCTTGCAGTCCATGCGCCAAAAACAGAAATCTATGACAGCTCAGAGCTGCCGTAGATTTCTGGCTTCATTTGCGCCAGAAAAGACATAAATTTGTCAAGGCGACTGGCCACATCCCCTTCCAGCCCTTGCCATGCCCCTTTTTAAAAAGTGGCGAAGGCAGTGAAAAGTGGGAGATGTGACAATTTAAAAGAAAAAAAAGTAGAAAATAAAAATTTGCAAACACTTGTTGTTTTTTGTTGGATTTCATGGGCTGGATTCTAATGGAGTGGCATGTAGGTCGTCCGTGAAAAATGGATGCACCATGGATGCCACTCGTGTTGTGTCTGTGATTTTCACTGACCCATTGACTTCAATGGGAGTGTTTGGTTCACATCACAGACCAAAGTAAAAATCTACGGATGTGTTAACAGACACATTTAAATCAATGGGTACGTGAGCTGTCCGTGAAAAATGTGGACAGCACACGTCTATGAAAAACGCCTCAGAGCATGAAGGCTGTTTCACCGTGTGGCTGTGCAAAGCCTGATCCCCCTGAGATGTTGAAGGCATAGGTAAAAGAAAGAGAAGTCTCTGTATAGTTAGTGCCCAGATGGCCAGTGTTTCTTTGATGTGTTGTTATACTTCATGTGCTGTGGCTTCACTCCAAGTGATGGCTTAACTTGGACGCCCTGCATTGTGCCGGATGAAAAATAAACATTGTTTGGACTTTTAACCCCCGAAGTCTGAGAGTCTGTCATTGCCAACTCCATCACAAGCACATGAACCAGCGACAGAGGGTACATACAATACCCACATAGGTTTAAAGTTCATGTATGATATTAATAAGAATTGATAACAGATGTCCACAATGCATTTGCTAAAAATGTAAACGGTGTGGACATATTTCATCTAACTGAGCAATTCTTGCAATGTAACTATGCCCTCCATATCCATTCAAGACCATCAAAAAGCATACTGTACTTGGTCCTTTAAGCCAGGGGCAATACTTCAGCTAAGATGGTCCATGCTTCCTTCCCAACAGTCGGCTGCTCCTCGCAGCATTTAAATGCACCATGCCCTACAGATGTCACTTATAGCTCTGAGGGAATGATCATCTCATAGTAAATATTATATCTACAGGCGGCCCTGGCTCGGATGGGGGTAAGTTTTATCTATACCAGGGGTGGCCAACCTGTGGCTCTTGAGCCGCATGCGGCTCTTTGCCTCTTCAAGTGTGGCTCTTTCGGTGGAGCTGGCAAGCGCCACACTCTCCACCCCATGCGCAGATCTTTTTTCTTGATCGAGCATCATTACTACTCTGCAGCTCCAGCTCACTCTCCACTACGTCCTGATGCGCACAGTGTCACAATGTGGTATGTGGAGACGCGCGCTATCACCTGGCATTGTGCGCATCAGGTTACATTGGAGAGCATGTCAGACCTGGTGCCCAATCAAGGGAGGTAGGAGATTTTTCTAAATTATAGGACTGAGCATGGGGGTCTGATCTTGGCATGGGAGGTTCTGATCTGAGCATTGGGGGGGGTACGATCTGAGCATGGGGGGTCTGATCTGAGCATGGGGGGTCTAATTTGAGTATGGACAGTCTAATCTGAGCATGGGGGGGGGTCATATCTGAGCATAGGGGCGGGTCATATCTGAGCATGAGGGTCAGATCTGAGCATGGGGAGGGTCTGATCTGAGCATGGGGAGGGTCTGATCTGAGCATGGGGGCTTCTGGTAGTCATACGTTTTTTTTTCTGGCTCTTTGTGTCTGTAAGGTTGGCCACCCCTGATCTGTACTCTCTAATCATTCCTATATTGCCCACGTGAGATAATCTTAAGACCCTGAGGAGAAGATGCAAAACATTCTTGTCAGAGAGGAGGGACTCAGGGTAATATTGGGCATTTTTAGAGCTGGGTCAGGTTCTGGACGGGGTTGCCCTTGTCAAGGCGGGTGCTCTGTGTTAATGCCAGTACAGGACTCCCGGATAGGGCAATATAAGGATAGACCGCTTCCTCTGATTTATGCTCAAACTGTGCAAGGACCCTGCAGTTATCCCACTCAGCAAATGAGGAGGTAGGATGAAATGGTTTTATGCCTATCTCACAAGAGGACAATTTTAGGCCATACCTGTATTTTTATTTTCATTAGAGTAGTTAAAGGCGTTCTCCAGAATTTGCATATGGAAGGCCTATCCTCAGGATAGGTCATCAATATGAGATCAGCAGAGATCTGACTCCCGGGACCCCCGCTGATCAGCTGTATGAAGAGGGTGCATCAAGTGTAGGCCTCTTCCTAGGCCAGTGACATCATGTTCATCGGTCACATAGTCAAGTGAATGGGGGTGAGCTGCAATACCGAGCACAGCCACTATAAAATGGACAGCGCTGTGCTAGATAAAGCTCAAGGAGGCTGCAGCAGTCATGGGAGCGCTGCAGCCTCCTCAAACAGCTGAACACCAGGGGTGCCAGGAGTCAGACCTCCGAAATACTGATGGCCTATCCCTGAGGTAAATTCAAGAGAACCCCTTTAAGTTTTACTAGCAATTATTCACCCTATCTATGTATAGATGCTGGTTGTGAGGGGTTAGACGAGTATCGCTCACCGAAGACTGAATTATTATCTATGCAGAAACTGTACAAAAGAAACCAGCACCCCAAAAATACTAGGCTTACTAAAGAAATAAAGCTAACAATCATGTATCAGTCAGCGTGCCAGGCGGAACACAGCCAAACTGAATTAACTTAAAATGATGATTTTCTGTTTCCACAGCTGGGCCCACGTCATTCATGTCGGTGCATGATATTTGCCCGTAGCAATATCGTTCTAAGAAAGAATGACATTTTTCTAAGAAATGTCAACAGATCTTCACACCTCTCAAGTGAGAGCAGTGATCAATTAGCCTGCGGACACGCCGTCACGTTTCTGGAGGCAGTTTTTGAACGGTGCAGAAGGAAAGGTGTAGGGAAAAAATATACATAAACCTCTTAATTGTATGTACAGTAATGCCAGAAGCCTGACTAATAAAACTGGTGAACTGGAATTAGTGATGTGTGAGGAGGACTATGACATAGTGGGAATAACTGAGACCTGGCTGGATGATAGCTATGACTGGGCAGTTAACGTACAGGGTTACCGTAGAGGGGGAGGGGTCTGCCTTTATGTAAAGTCCTGTCTAAAGCCCACACTCCGGGAAGATATAAGTGAGGGACATGAAGATGTGGAGTCACTGTGGGTAGAAATAAATGGAGCAAAAAACAATAATAAAATACTAGTAGGAGTTTATTATAAACCACCTAGTATACCAGAGTCCATAGAAAATCTACTTCTAAATGAAATAAACGAAGCGGCAAATCATAATGAGGTCGTTATTATGGGGGATTTCAACTACCCAGATATAGACTGGGAAACTGAAACCTGTACATCTCATAAAGGAAACAGGTTCTTGGAAATAACCAAAGACAATTACCTTTCCCAACTGGTTCAGGACCCGACTAGAGGGATGGCCATACTGGACTTAGTATTAACCAATAGACCTGACAGAACAACAGATGTGCAGGTTGGGGGACACCTGGGAAATAGTGACCATAATATAATAACCTTCCAACTGTCATTTAAAAGAGCGTTTCTTCAGGGAGGAACAAAAATACCAAACTTCAAAAAAGCAAAATTTAGCCAACTAAGAGAGGCCATAGGCCTAACTAACTGGGACAAAGTCCTTAAAAAATAAAAATACAGCCACAAAATGGGATATTTTTAAAAGCATCCAAATATCTAATTGTGAGACCTTATGGGAATAAAAGGTTAAAGGGGTTCTCTGGGAATTAAGAAAATGAAAATACTTAAATATTACTTTATTATAAATATATCCTCAAATACCGTTCATTAGTTATAATGGCTCGTTTTGTCAGGGGAGCAATCATCAGGAAAAATAAAATGGCTGCCGTCCAATTAGTACACACAAAACCTGTCCTACTCACAAAGGAGGACAAGTTACTTCACAACACTGAGGTAAAGAGCTGCCTCATCCTTCTCTCTGCTCTACTTGTCAGGGATTATGATCACGAATACAGCTGATAAGATCTTCAGCTGAATCTCTGTAGGAATGGAGTTCATGAGGAGACATGAAGTACAGAGAGGATGGAAAGGACAGACTGTGGTAATGGAGACTGCATACGAGTGCTGCTGCTCATTACCCACACCCCCACCTTCTCTGTCCTCTCTGTACAGTAGAGCAGAGAGGAGGATGAGGCAGCTCTTTACCTCAGTGCTGTGAAGTACTTTGTCCTCCTGTGTGATTAGGACAGGTTCTGTGTGCACTAATAGGACGGCGGCCATTTTATTTCTCCTAATGATTGCTCCCTAGACAAAACAAGCCAATATAAGTAATGAAAGGTATTTGGAAATATATTTATATTAAAGTAATATTTAAGTATTTTCATTTTCTTAATTCCCGGAGAACCCCTTTAAGGAACAAGAAAAAACCAATGTGGATAAATAGAGCTGTAAAGAAAGCAATAAATGACAAACAGAAAGCATTTAAATCACTAAAACAGGAGGGGAGCGAGGAAGCATTGAAAAACTATAAGGAAAAAAATAGAATATGTAAAAGACAAATAAAAACAGCCAAACTAGAGACCAAGAGATTAATTGCCAAAGAGAGTAAAACTAACCCTAAAATGTTCTTTAATTATATAAATGGTAAAAAGTATAAACCTGAAGGTGACGGCCCCTTACAGAGTAATGAGGGGGGAGTTGCAGAGAGCGATGAGGAGAAAGCAAAGCTACTAAATATCTTTTTCTCCACTGTATTCACTGAGAAAAATAAACTGTCAGATGAAATGCAAAATATAAAAGTAAATTCCCCTTTAAAAGTGCCCTGTTTGACCAGGAAGAAGTAGAGCTCCGTCTTAAAAAGATTAAAATAGACAAATCGCCAGGACCGGATGGCATACACCCCCGTATCCTAAGAGAATTAAGTAATGTCATCGCCAGACCCTTATTTCTGATATTTAAGGACTCTATACTGATGGGGAGTGTTCCACAGGATTGGCGCATAGCAAATGTGGTGCCAATATTCAAAAAGGGTCAAAAAACAGAGCCTGGAAACTATAGGCCGGTAAGTTTAACATCTGTCGTGGGTAAACTGTTTGAGGGTTTTCTAAGAGATGCTATCTTGGAGTACCTCAATGAAAATAAGCAAATAACTCCATATCAGCATGGCTTCATGAGGGATCGGTCATGTCAAACCAATTTAATCAGTTTCTATGAGGAGGTAAGTTCTAGACTGGACCGCAGCGAATCAATGGATGTCATATATCTGGACGTCTCTAAAGCATTTGACACGGTACCACATAAAAGGTTAGTATATAAAATGAGAATGCTTGGCCTGGGAGAAAATGTCTGTATGTGGGTAAGTAACTGGCTCAGTGATAGAAAACAGAGGGTGGTTATTAACAGCACATATTCAGATTGGGTCACTGTCACTAGTGGGGTACCACAGGGGTCAGTATTGGGCCCTATTCTCTTCAATATATTTATTAATGATCTTGTAGATGGCTTGCACAGTAAAATATCAATATTTGCAGATGACACTAAACTGTGTAAAGTAATTAACACAGAAGAGGACAGTACACTGCTACAGATGGATCTGGGTAGATTGGAGGCTTGGGCAGAGAAGTGGCAGATGAGATTTAACACTGACAAATGTAAGGTTATTCATATGGGAAGGAATAATGCAAGTCATCAGTACATACTAAATGGTAAAATATTGGATAACTCTGACATGGAAAAGGACCTAGGAATTTTAGTGAACAGCAATATAAGCTGTAGAAACCAGTGTCAGACAGCTGCTGCCAAGGGCATTAAGATAATGGGTTGCATCAAAAGAGGCATAGATGCCCGTGATGAGAACATAGTCCTGCCACTTTACAAATCACTAGTCAGACCACACATGGAGTACTGTGTACAATTCTGGGCTCCTGTGAACAAGGCAGACATAGCAGAGCTGGAGAGGGTTCAGAGGAGGGCAACTAAAGTCATAACTGGAAAGGGTGGACTACAGTACCCAGAAAGATTATCAAAATTAGGGTTATTTACTTTAGAAAAAAGACGACTGAGGGGAGATGTAATAACTATGTATAAATATATCAGGGGTCAGTACAGAGATCTCTCCCATGATCTTTTTATCCCCAGGACTGTGATTGTGATGAGGGGACATCCTCTGCGTCTGGAGGAAAGAAGGTTTGTTCACAAACATAGAAGAGGATTCTTTACAGTAAGAGCAGTGAGACTATGGAACTCTCTGCCTGAGAAGGTGGTGATGGTAAGTTCACTAAAAGAGTTTAAGAGGGGCCCGGATTTATTTTTGGAGGGTAATAATATTACAGGTTATAGTTACTAGAGAGGGGTCGTTGATCCAGGGACTTATTCTGATTGCCTGATTGGAGTCGGGAAGGAATTTTTTCCCCTAAAGTGGGGGAAAATTGGCTTCTACCTCACAGGGGTTTTTTGCCTTCCCGTGGATCAACTTGTAGGAAAACAGGTCGAACTGGATGGACAGATGTTTTTTTTCAGCCTTATAAACTATGTTACATCCCTATCCACAAGACAGAGAAGTATTTGATTGCTGAGGGTCTGACCGCTGAGGACTCCAGTAATCACAAATATGGGGGTCTGTACGTGTCAGCAAACTGCCCTATGAAAATAGAGTGGTCCCATAGAGGCGCGTGGAACTCAGGACGCACAGGCGCACTACCACTGCATTAACACAGGGAAAGTTTGTTGATGCTTCTGGACCCCATTCTCCTGATCACTGGGACCCCAGTAGCTGGACCTCCAACAATCAAACACTTCTCCCCTATCCTGTAGAACAGGAATCACCAACCTTCGGCACTCCAGCTGTTGAGAAACTACAACTCCCAGCATGCACACTTACTTGGCTGTTCCTGTAACTCCCATAGAAGTGATTTGTAGTTTTAGAACATCTGAAGTGCCGAAGGTTGCTGATCCCTGCTGTAGAGGATAAGTGTCATTAGTGGCACAGCCCCTTTAAGGAGAGATATGACTTCTCTTTTTTTGAATTCACTCCTGGTTTTGGCTTCCAAAACTCTGATGGTTTGGCTGCACCCTGAGGACGCATTCACATGAACGTGGTTTGGTTCTGCATCTGAGGCGCAGTTCAATGGGGCCGCACTCCATGTGCTGTCCGCATCTGTTGCTCTGTTCCCTGGCTCCGCAAAAATTATGGATCATGTCCTATTCTTTTCCATTTTATGCTATTTGTGGGCCGCAAAACATGGCACATTCGTGTGAGTGCGCCCTTATAATAATGGTAGAAGTGCAGGTAACAGCAGTGCTGGCGTTGTAAGTATACGAGAAGAAAAGATTGATGCAGAAAGATAATCACTAATTCACATAGTTAAAGCTCTCAAACCGGACAAACCCATAATTTCACCCAGGCAACCCGCCTGACATTTTACAGGCTAGGGCAGTGCTAAAGCCCGCCCATCAGTGCAGGTGACGTCACCCGGCTCACAGCTGGGCAGAAGCCTCCGTCTGGCAGCCCTATTTAAGCCCGGTTCGTCACCAGAACTCCTAAAAATGCCTTCTCCGATGCTCAAGTCAGGGGGACTGCCTGGGTGAAAATGGGGATATGTCCGGGTTCAGCTCTGAAGGGATCCTGTCAGCATGAACTTCCCAGGCATAAGGCCTTGTAGGGCTAGCTCAGCTTTCACTTAGCAATCCGTTACTTCATTCTGAAGAAAAAAAGTACTTTAAATCAGTATGTAAATGAGCAGTGAAGTGCACTAAGGGCGGGCCCAAGCCTCTCTGTGCACCCTTTCTTCTCCTGCTTCCTCTACCAGCTCCTCTCCTTCTTATTGACAGGACCAGGCAAGATACTATGCAGCAACCTGGCCCTGTCAATCAGAAAGAAGAGGGAGGCTGACTGGCCTGTAAACCACGGAAGCCAATGGCAGCCGTCATGTGCAGTATATGGAGATGTCATGGCGCAGCAATGAGGAGCAAGAGAGCTCTGGAAAAGGATTTGGGTAAAGAACGACGAGTATAAGTTTTTTTAAAAAATTATTATTTTAATACTTTCGATGCCTTAAATAATGCGGACAACGCCATTCATTAACCACAGCACTAAATGATGAAAAGTTTAGTTACTTTCTAATTGCTTTTTTTTTTTGCAGTTCCTTGCTATTTTCTAATCACTTGCCTGCTGTCAGTGAATAGACACACTCACTGTTAACTTTTTGAACCTGAAAAACCCTCCTGACTCAAGGCTGAGGGTGTGCTACAATATATCAGTGCAGGTGTGCCCCATGACAGACATATTTTTGTTTTTGAACACGTGAAATGTCTCTAAGATGATTCCACCGATAATAACCGGGACCAGGTTTTTGTGGAGTCAGAGGTGGGTGATCTACTCAGCACACTCGTAAGGGTACGTTCACATCTGTGGCATACGGATGTGACAGAGAACAGCCCGCCGGAGTTCTCTGGATCCAGCATAGCCAGATAGTGCTGCACACCGCCAGACCCCATTGTGACGGCTAACCTCCGGTACTCCAGCTGTGATAAAAAACTACAACTCCCAGCATGCTCCATTCATTTCTATGGAGCTCTGAAAAAAGCTAAGCAAGTGCTCATCTTGGAAGTTGTAGTTTTACCACAGCTGGAATGCCAGAGGTTAGCCATCACAGCATAAACTAGAATGGGATCCAGCCACTTTCCCGCATGAGTGCCGGGTTTAGGACAGTCAAAAACCAGCAGCATCACGCTTGAAAGCTTCTCTAAATTCTCCAATGAAATTGTTTTTTGCTCTCCCAAGAGTGGGTTCACACATAGGTTTTTAATGGCATTTTTCTGCACTTTTGCGGTTTTTGAGGTAAAAATCTCGGTCCAGATCTTAGCGGAAGCGCAGGACACACAAGAATTTTTTTTTTGCTACTGGTGTTTTTGTTTATTAGGTGGCTTTTTCTAGTGTCTGGTATTTAAAATGCAGCATGTCGAAGCTCTGGCATTCTGACATCTCTATAGGGAATGTCCAAAAAAAGCCAATAAAAAAATGTGACATAAGAATCGCACACAATATGGAAAAAAACACCAGCAGTTTCTATGGCGCATCAGAGCAAAATCGTGTGCCACAGAAGGGCGGTCCGGCCACAGATGCCCCTTAGTACCTACCGCATCTGAGACATGTATCTGAGACACATACTTCGCAAGATTTGCATATACCAGTATATATATATATATATATATATATATATATATAGGATTGGCAGTATATTGCCATACAGCAGCATATTGCGGCTCTGTACAAGACAGAGCTGTAATACATTCCTGAGAATGAGCTGTGAGGCAAAGCATCAAATAGTCCTTTTGGATAAAAAAAAAAGTTAGCAACTAGGAAAAATGGGACCTCCATTCTTTCTATAAGCAATAAATCAGTGGGAATAAACTATTTGCACCCTCAGTATAAACTTACAGGTGCAGGGAGGTACCTTATTCTCTCCACTGCAGCCTATGGGAACAACAAGGATGTGTTATACACATACAGAGGAGGCAAATGTAAAATTCTGACATTCACGTATAGATATACAGGGGAGGTAGGTATTGTAAAGGTGTGGAAACTACGTGAGGAATGTGACAACTATATAAAAACGTACATTATATAACTGCATTATTGCCTATTATATAACATCATATTACATAACCACAAATTCCAGATTACAAGGAGATCTAATTTGGAAACCTCAGAGATCACTAATGACCACAGACATAGGAGGTCACCTTGTGTCACTATATGCCTTTCCCAAAAAGTCCCCATTATATGTGCATCGGACCACACCTCCCTTACATAATGAGCCAGGTCTACAGGCGCTGCAGGTACTGCAGACTGTACCACTCGCTCACCCCGTTGGGGGGGTTATTCTAGAACACAGTTACTTACTACTAATCTGACGAGCGCTGCCATAGTGACACCAGGGAGTTTACTTGTAGCTCCGGCCCCGGTCTCTTCTTTCCATGCTGAACCTAAACACTTCCGAGGTGAGCGGTGCTGCATCCGCCTCCAGCTCTGGGGTGTATGACTGGGAGCCGCCATCTTGTGGTTGGCAACGTGTCAGGCGCAGTTAGTGTAGGTTGTAGGACGTGCTGGTGAGGAGTACCATACTGAAGTGACTGAGAAAATCCTATTTAACCATTTACTGAATCCAAACATAGGTAAAATCCTCAAGGAACTGGTATATACTTTTTGTAGGCACACATTGCTTTTTGACTGTCCCAGTACCTCCGTAACAGTGCCACACAGTATCCTCATAACAGCGACAGTCCGTGTCCCCACAGTTTTAGGTACTGTACTGTAATAACGGCCACTGCCCCCTCCCTCATTAATAGATATAGTTCCCCCATAAGAGTAATAGCCACAGTGTCCCTATAGCAGTGACAGTCCGTGTCCCCACAGTGTTAGGTACTCTAATAACAGCCACTGCCCCCCACATTAATAGGTATAGCTCCCCCAAAAGAGTAATAGCCACAGTGTCCCTATAACAGTGACAGTCCGTGCCCCCACAGTGTTAGATACAGTGCTCCCAAAAAAGTGACAGCCATTGGGCTCCTATAAAAGTGACAGCCACTGCCCCCACATTAAAGTACAATTCCCCCATAAAAGTGACAGCCACAGTGTCCCCATAACAGTGACAGTCCATATCCCCACAGTGTTAGGTACTATACTCTCATAAAAGCGACAACCACAGTTCTCCCATAAATGTGACAGCCACTGCCCCCCCTCATTAAAGTACAGTTCCCCCATTAGAGTGACAGCCACAGTGTCCCCATAACAGTGACAGTGAGTGTCTTCACAGTGTTAGGTACTGTACTCTCATAAAAGTGACAGCCACAGACAGTGCTCCCATAAAAGTGACAGCCACTCCAACCCCCTTCATTAATAGGTACAGTTCCCCCATAAGAGTGACAGCCACAGTGTCCCCATAATAGCGATATCAGTGACCTGAGAACAGCATATGTGCCAACTTTTGCCGGGTGGGATCCTTGAGGGGGTACGGTCTGGCGTGTATAGTACATAACTTTCAGGCCATGCCCCTGTTAGCATAGTCCTTGCTCCTTTGGCACCATACATGCCCCTTTTTGTATGGCATCCCGGCCCTCTCAATGTACTTTTGGGCTCCTGGACTGAGTCTGTTGATGCATGGAGAGCTGCTTTCCAGGAGACATGTGGTGCTCGGGAGATCTGCCAGCTCTTCTGGGAGGAACAGTTTCTTCAAGTCAATATTCTGAGTACAAGAATCAGGGGTGCACCACCAATGATGCGATTGTCTCAGGCAGCACCAGGTAGGGGCAAGAAGGGGGCAGCAGAAAGGCCATGGGAATTGAGCGCTTTAATTGTGGAAACGCTCATCTCTACATATTGAACTTCATCACTGTACTCAGGACAGAAATACAGTTGAATGCTGCAACAGGGCGTTTTCTCTAATAGGCTTTAGTCCTTGTTCCTGTAGCCTGTCAGAAGCTGGTGTCATCATTATGACTCCGCCTAACCGTGCTTCATAGAGCCCAGGGCAAGGACTAGAAGAAGTCTGAGTCTTGCACTGCATCACTGACAACAGAATGGAGGTAAGTATTTGAGTTTATTATTTTTATTTGGCAGCATGGTGTTGGGCCACAATGGGGTGGAGAAAGCACTATGAATATAAGGAGCATTTTTGTACTGGCACACATTATAAGAGGGTCACTATAGGGACATTTGTTGTACTGGGAGCACTGAAAGGGAGTCATTATTTGTACTGACACATCTTATAAGGGAGCATTTTTGTACTGGCACACATTCTATGGTGGCCACTATGGGGACATTTGTTCCACATGGATTTTTTTTTTGTACTTGCACACATCATAAGGGAGCATTTTTTGTATTGGCACACATAAGGGGGTATTTTTGTACCGCCAGACATTATAAAGGAGCATTTTTGTACTGGCACACATTGCAAGGGAGAATTATTTTACTGGCAAACACTATAAGGGGCCATTTTTTGTACTAGCACACATTATAGGGGGAATTATTACTACTGGGGGCAAAATGAGGGACATTATTAACATTGGGGGCACTGTTACTACATAGTACACTCTGGCAGGGACTTATTACTATTGGTGTGTTGCATTGGGAGTCACCCTGGCACAGTATCAGTTTAGCACAATTATTTCTGGAGGACACTATGTTTATGGCACTAAAAATTTCAGGGACACTATTTGCTGGACACAGTTATTTTTTAGGGCACTGTGTGCCAATTATTATTGAAGTGGAACTATCTGTGTGGTAATAGTATTTTCAGGGTGGATTATCTGTTTCTGCTGTACAGTATTGGGAAGCACAGTCAGGATGGAATGTTCAGGAGATGGAAAAGTAGTTGTCAAACTCTGCAGAGACAAGAGATGGCTGAAAGAAATCATCATGGTGGTCTGGTCTGAATAGAGAAGATAAAGAGAACGTCTACATCAGAGGACACATGATTGTATGTTTTATATCTCTGTATGTAATGTTTTCCAAGTATGTCTATAGCAGTAGGGTTGGAGGGAAGGGGTTAGGTTAAGAAATTGGCATGGGGGGGGTAGTTTTCGCCTCAGGCAGCAGAAAGTCTAGGTACACCCCTGACAAGACTGGACCACATCCTGGTGACTACAATACTACCCGCTGCACCTTCCTCAGAGCACATCCACAGCAGGGATCAGAGGTTAAAGCCCAGGATTTATCTTGCAAAAATACTTTTTGGATTTTAATATGACATTTGAACATGGCTGTAGCAGTGTCTCTGGCTGTATTTGTCCATCTTTCGCAGTATCCCCCCCTTCCTTCTCTTCCAAGAAGTTTATTGGCAGCAACTGTAATGTGATCCCTCAGTGAAGCTAAAGCTCCCTCTGCCTCTCACATGATGGGTTTTACCAGTGAATCGAGAATGAATGAGTTCAGGAGGCAGGGGAGATAAAGATATATTACAAAATGTAAATGTATATATAATGTTCGTGACCGGTGGTAATGCCGATTGGGGACTTTTAACCCTTCAGATCCCGTGGTCAAACATGACATCTGTACTAGCAAAAACCTAGAAGCGTGTGCTTCCAGGTGTGCTCCTGCGAGGATCAGGGGAGCTGAAGTGACATAGGCTGCCGAATAGACTGTGGCAGGGGCACATTTACTAAAGTGTCGCCACCTGTTTTCATGAGTACTGTTTACGACTGTCTTATTTTTTCTCATTTACGAACTGTTTTTACGCCTGTTTTGGAGGCATTTGCGCCTGTTGCGCCTATTTTAAGTTTTAAGATAAATTCAGAAGTTTTCTAATTTTTGCACTAATTTCTGTCTTATTAATGTAGGTGCGCCTTATTTTGCGCCAGATTTTGTACCCCAGGGCTGGTGTACTTTTCTCTGTTTTGAGTGGTGAGTTGTGCAACAATTTGCCTACTTTCATGGAGATATTCGCCAAAATTCAGCTCACTTGCGCCAGATTTTCATGTGCATACTAATTAGACCAGTTTAGTAAATTGGAATCTGTCTTATGCCTCATTCACACGTCAGTGTTTCACGGACGTGTCCTGTACGTGTCCTCCACATTTTCCACCCATTCTCCACCCATTCATTTTAATGTGTCTATTCAGACTTCAGTGTTTTAGCACGGTCCGTGGGTCCGTGTTTTTAGCACGGATGCATGTCCTATATTGATCCTTGTTCCCGGATCCCTCACGCCCATTATAGTCAATGAGTCCATGAAAACCACGGATGCCTCATGGATGTCATCTGTGTTGCATCCGTGTTGCATCCGTGTTGCACGGATCATTAAGAAGAGATGCTTTGAAAATTATTTTTCAGCTGTTCAGTGTCAGTGAAACACGGATGGCAAAACACGGACCCAACACGGATCCTTCACGGACAGCTTCACGGATGCCTCACTGACCACCTGCTCACGGATTTGAGCATGGACACGGACATGTGAATAAGGCTTAACAAGAAAACGACCACTAGATACCAGACTTAAACTCATTTATGAAAGGATGATAAATGAGGCGCAAATTGACAGACAATACCCCTTTTTTAACTCCAAGAAAAAGGCAAGCTTAGTAAATGTGCCCCACAATGTATTTCTGATATGAGGGAAGCAATCTAATGATTGCTTGTTATAGTTCCCTATGGAAACTATAAAAAGTGAAAAAAAATATAAAAATTCACAGCATTGCGCTTCCGGGCTTCTTACCGACATTCTCTGCGACCAATGAGGATGCCGGTAATTGATTTCAATATGCTGGGACTCTCTGAAGAGACCCAGGGTATTGAAGCTGCAATTCTTATTTTGGCCAGGTAGCAGGCCAACATAAGAACTAAACAATTCTGTACAAATTATGGGTCTTTTGGGTTCAGAATTTATTTTAAAAAATGGGTTTTGTAGGCTCAAATACGAGCTTCAAAATAATAAAAAAAACTTTAAAAATATATAAAAAATTTTAAAATGTAAAAGTTTAAATCACCCCACCCCCTTTCCGTAAAATAAAAAAATAAATACATAAATAACAAAAAATATAAACATTCTGGGCATCACCGCGTCCAAAAACGCCTGTAATATTAACATATAAAAATATTTTTTTCAATATGGCAAATGGCGTAGTGGAAAAAAGGGTCAAAATGGCCAATTTGCCATTTTTTCATAGCTTCTCTTACCCCATAAAATTAAATAAAATGTGAATAAAAAGTCATACACACTCAAAATGGAATCAATAAAAACTTATTAACAGATTGTCCCGCAAAAAATGAGCCCCCACACAGCTCAGTAGATTTAACTATAAAAAAAGTCATGGAGGTGATGTAAATGGTGATGTAAAAAAATATCTTTTTTGCAAAAAATGCAAAAAAGCTGAAAAACCCCTTTATGTAGTATCATATGTGTTACAACTTGGTCCACAGCACCAGTCATAGAAACAGAAATCTACAAGGGCTGTGTAATTGTTTGTATGTGTTCAGTGCATGTATACATGAGAAAACTCCAGGTAATGTATGTACCATATTTTTCGCCCTATAAAGCGCACTGCCCCATAAGACGTGCCTAGGTTTTCGAGGAGTACAATAAGAAAAAAATATTTTTCATTATACAGTGGGGAAAAAAGTATTTAGTCAGCCACCAAATTGTGCATGTTCTCCCACTTAAAAAGATGAGCGAGACCTGTAATTGACATCATAGGAAGACCTCAACTATGAGAGACAAAATGAGAAAAATCCAGAAAATCACATTGTCTGATTTTTAAAGAATTTATTTGCAAATTATGGTGGAAAATAAGTATTTGGTCACCTTCAAACAAACAAGATTTCTGGCTCTCACTGACTTGTAACTTCTTCTTTAAGAGGCTCCTCTGTCCTCCACTCATTACCTGTAGTAATGGCACCTGTTTTAACTTGGTATCAGTATAAAAGACACCTGTCCACAACCTCAAACAGTCACACTCCAAACTCCACTATGGTGAAGACCAAAGAGCTGTCGAAGGACACCAGAAACAAAATTGTAGACCTTCACCAGGCTGGGAAGACTGAATCTGCAACAGGCAAGCAGCTTGGTGTGAAGAAATCAACTGTGGGAGCAATAATTAGAAAATGGAAGACATACAGGACCACTGATAATCTCCCTCGATCAGGGGCTCTACGCAAGATCTCACCCCGTGGGGTCAAAATGATCACAAGAACTGTGAGCAAAAATCCCAGAACCACACGGGAGGACTTAGTGAATGACTATACTTTTTTCCCCCACTGTACCTCAGATCAGACCACCAATCAGACCCCCGACGTTAATCAGACCTCAGCTCACAGCCCCAATCAGACCCCAATGTTAATAAGACCTCAGATCAGACTGACAATCAGACCCCAATGTGAATGACCCCCAATGAGACCTCAGATCAGAACGCCATACCTCAGATCAGCCCCCATACCTCAGATCAGCCCCCAGCCTCAGAGCAAATAAAATAAATCTACTTACCGCTTCGAACACCGCCGCTGCTCAACTCCCGCGCTCTTTTTCTTCCTGTAGTTCGCTGTGCTGTGACGCGACGCGCACAGCATGAGGTCACAGAGTGGCCCACGCTGTGCGCAACCACAGCACAGCTGGCGGAAGAGGACCAGGAAGTGGTGAGTTCAGAGCCCAGGGAGCACTGCATACCGGTCCCCCGGTACTAATGAGCACTTCCATAATGGAAGTGCTCATTAGTATTCGCCCCATAAGACGCAATGACATTAGGGCGAAAAATGAGGTATTTCTTGTCCATGACTGAAATGCATGTAAACAGCTGTAGCTGTGGTCTCCACTAACCAACTGAATAACATTATATTATAATGTTGAGAGTGTGCGCCACAAAGTAACCCCTAAATGTACCACAAGTCACAATGGTATAATTTTCTTACTGATGTATATTTTTCACAATTGCATATGTGTCTTTTAAATTCTATGTGAATACGAAGTTCCCTGTTTCACGGAAAGTAAATCTTGAAAACTCAGATGCGCTTACTTAGGAAATTGAAAGACATTGTCTTCCTTCAGCATTGTGGATTTGTAGGAGCACAGATTATGTATATTTCTTTTAAAAAAGTTACAAAGTTTTCAAAACTCTATAGATAAAAGGTCAAGATTTAACTCCTTAAGAACCAAGCCCATTTTTTTTTCATGTTAGTTTTTTCCTCCCCATGTTCTAATAGCCATAGCTTTTTAAATTTTCCGTTAGCATAGCCATATGAGGGCTTATTTTTGTGGGATAAGTTGTAATTTTAATGGCACAGTTCGATTTACCATGTCTTGTATTGGAAAATGGGAAAACAATTCTTTGTGTGGTTAAAGTGTAACTGTCATTCTTTTTTTTTATTTGTGTAATGTGTAGGGGCAGTGATACTGACCATTTTTGTAATATACTTTAATTACTGAATTCATACATTTCTATTAGAAAAATAGCTCTAAAGTGGCCCATTTTGGCCTTAGCAACGCTCCTCTGTCTTCTGTTTACATTAACAGTGGAGACTTGCTAACATTGACTGTGTTATGCAAACAGAAGACAGAGGAGCGTTGCTAAGGCTCAAAATGGGCAATTTTAGAGCTATTTTTCTAAAAGAAATATACGATTTCAGTAATTAAAGTATATTACATAGATGGCTGTATCACTGTCCCTACACATTACAAAAATAAAAAAAAAAAGAATGACAGTTACACTTTAAATAGAAAAAAACCTCTCAGAATTCCGACAATACCCGTCTTTTGGTCCACCCATGCTGCCCTGCAAACCCTGCTTCATGCCTGCAGCAGGGACAGCATGGCCCTGTCAAACAAGAAGGAGAAAGAAGGTCTGGCAGAGGAAGCAGGAGTAGAAAGGGTGCACAGAGTGGCTTGGGTCCGCCCTCACTGCTCATTTGCATGTGGGTTAAAAGTACTTTTTCTCCAAAATGAGGGAACACATCACTAAGTGAAATGTCTCATTAGATCCAGCTGAGCTAGATTGGGCCTGATTTGACAGTGACTTTCCTTGTGACATATTCCCTTTACAGTCCCAAAATCAATGTAAAATATATAGTATAATAACTAGCACAGCCATACAAGTGTACAGTACCTCTACTTCAGAAATCATTCAAAGTCATTCAGTGTTTTATTTGAGGACAACATTAGTTAGGGACAGGGTTGGTGGCAGTGGCATAACTTCCAGGGAGGCAGATCTGGAGCCTGAGGGGATGGGTTCCTGGCGCTTATCTCCTTGTGTTCCTGACATGAAAACACTGAATTTCCATGCAGCCGTCACTAGGGGGAGCTCAGTTCAAACTGATTTTACAGCTTCTATTGCAATCAATTGTAACTGTAAAAAATTCCTATGATCTGAGCCCCCCCGAGTGGTGGCTGCAGGTGAAAATTATTTATAATACAGCTCCATGTCTTCCTTATAAAGTATATGAGGAGATTTATCATTGTATTTATGACAATTATCTGGTGTAAATACATAAATATGTATTTATATGGTGTTCAGAATGAGTATCATATTTATAAGTATTTGTTCAACTTTTTCTAACACAGAAGTCGGATAAAGTAGGTGAGTTAAAGGGCGACTATTTTTATTATTGGATTTTTTCTGCTTAATGAGAATATTGTAGATTTTTCAGAAATCTGAGGTTTCGCACTTTGTGTTCCGCGAGTGTTTAATTCTTGTGTACTGGGAAATTGAGTGGAACATTGGGGGCCCTTGTTAAGTATTGCTATGTGATCCTATGAGATCTGTTTACATCCCTGGCTGGTGACCTTAGGGAGATACATGTTTGAACTAAGCACTGCGTCATTGTGTATATGCACAGACGATCACAGTGTGCAGCACTGACAGCAGTTAGACGGGGTGGGGGTGACTTAGAAAGGTCCTGGTAGGTTGACACGAGTATCTAGGGCCATGCTAACTGCAATGCATGCCACATTTGCTGGAGGGTGTGTGAGGGAGGATCCATAGAGCAAGCACATCAGTTGAGAGTGCCTTTTACATGGATAAGTGGACCCAGACAATGCCACAAAAACATTCCCCAGACCATAACATTGCCACCACTAGCTTGTGTTGTTCCAGCAATGGTTGCAGGGTGTTTATTCTCTGATGTTTCTCGCCTGACAACGTGACTCATCGGAGAAGGCAACCCTTTGTAAATCAGAGGAGGTCCAATTCTGATACTGACCCAAAAATGTAAGCTTTTTCAGCCAGTGCGGCTCTGCATTGTCCTGACGGCGTACAGCGTCAGGACGTAGTGCGCGCACTCTGACCTGATGCTGCACGCAGTCAGGTGATGGTGCAGCGCTGGGAGTATAGAGGAGCGCTGGACCCAGAGCGGAGCCGCGGTGCAGGAGAGGTAAGAGATTTTTTTATTTTATTCTGATGGGCGCAGAGTGGGCTGATCTGAGATCTGATGGGGCACAGTGGGCTGATCTGAGGTCTGATGGGGCCACAATGGGCTGATCTGAGGTCTGATGGGGGCACAGTGGGCTGATCTGAGGTCTGATGGGGGCACACACATTATACTGGTTGGGGTTTTTATTACTGGGGAGGGCTCACTGTGCCACCAATGATGATAACTACGTTTAATACAACTACAGAAGGCGGGTACTGCACCTGAGGGGTTAACTACCACTGATTGCAGCTCCCTATAATACAGGTCAGGTGCCGGCTATGTGATCCTGCGCCGGCACCCGCCTCCGAGCCCAGCAGTGTAATCGCGGAGCTCGGATCGGTTACCATGGCAACCAGGATGCTACTGAAGTCCTGGCTGCCATGGTAAGCTCCCTGCTGCCCTGTGCACAAAGCCCAGGGCAGCAGGGAGAGTGTAAAGTCCTATTCATCCTGATAGAGATCTATTAGGGTGAATAGGACAAAAGTTCTAGCCCCTAAGGAGGCCAATAATTAGTAAATAAAAAGTAAAAAAAAAAAAACAAAAAAACCCCATCAATATATTAATATATATACGACTGTGTGAATGTGCCCCCATCTATTCCTCAATTTTGCAGAATAGATACAGCTGCATTCACTTCAATGGGCAGCTTGCGAACTTGCCTAGCCGTGGCTCTGCAAGAAATTATACAACATGTCCTATTCTTGTCTGCAACAGTGGACAAGAATAGGCATTTTGAACAGGACATCCGTGGTATTGCAGATCCGTATTTTTGCGCATCCACAATACTACGGCCGTCTGAATGGCCCCTTAATCACCCCCTTTCCCAATTTTACATATAAAATATATTAATAAATGTCCGAAAAGTCCAAACTATTAAAATATAAAAGAAATCTCCTATACGATGAACACGTAAAAGAAAAAAAACAAATAAAACCTCACAATTCGCCATTTTTTAGTCACCTTGTCCTGCCAAAAAAATAGAATAGGACAATCCTATTAATGGCCGGACGTTCCATCTCCTCCAAGTCTTTTTTTAAAATTATAATTATATGTATTTAAATTTGGCGCCTAAAAATTTTATTTGGCTCCTAAATTTTTCAGTTCAGGAGCCAATGGCTCCTAGGTATTTTTTTTAGTCTGGAGCACTGCAGTGTTCACCTCACATCAGTGGTACGTGGTGCTCGGCAGTTTCTGCTTCGCTTATTCACAGTTGTGCCAATTGTCCCCTCATGATACACTTTCACCACAGCAGCATATGATCACAAATACTGTCATCTTTGGCCTGAAAGCCAATAATCATGCCTTTTTGCAACTATGATAAATTGCCCCTTTTACCCATGATAGCAACCAGGGATATGTGTGCAGACTGCCTATCACGCACCTTATATACCCACCAAGCCAGCTCACAACACGCTACTTCATGAACTACAAGCTGCCATCGTCGACAGTAGGAAGTGATGATAATAATGTGACTTGACTGTATATTAGAATTTATAGGAAATAGTCCACATATGGAGTACGAGCCAAAAAGAAAAGTATTGTTTTAATCAGCATGATCAACCCCACAAGGCTATGTGCCTGGTTTAATAGAGTTGATCATGCTGATAGAGGTTCTTTAAATATTGTTGACTTATGCTCTGGATTGGCCTGCAGGATGGGGTACGCAGGCTCATTGCACATGCCTATGCTGGAGACCTGCCATCTTGTAGACCACAGGACTAAAGTAGGGTGAACAGCGGGGCACAGAGGCAATAACTGCTGAGCTCTGCCACATCCAACCATGTCCTGAGGACAAAGATAAAGTTTAAAGTGATGTCTCATCTACTCAGGACCTGTTGGTGATCATGTCGGCGATCATGGCCAACTAGCTTACAACCCCTTTTTTACACAGAGCCACTAATGTCACTTTCATAGCAGAGAAGTCGTCATTCCTAAGTTTCCAGTCAATTAATTCATTTACTAATACTTTTGTGTTCTTTGAATTGGGTTGATGGGCTGTGTCTAACAACTTAAAAAATATAATAAGTTATCCAAGAAAAGAAGTGGAATCGGCAGTGGGCCATCATTAGTCCATTAACCTGCCTTGAAAGACAAACCTCCAGCAGGAACTTGTGAGTTTGACCTGGTCTGCTGCCAGTTAACTTATTCCTAATGGAAAGGCAGTGATAAAATGTTTTTAGTTACTACCTAGCTTCAAAGTTACGTTCCTGTTTTGAAATTCTCAATATCTGCTCCCGCAGCAAAAAAAAGATAATTTGCAGCAATATCAATAATACTGAGAAGAGAACAAATAGTGTTTCTTCTTCAACAGAAACATTATTTCACTGGGTTTGACCTCATCACTCAATCGTTCTGCTTTCACTCTGAGCTCAATTGACCACATTATAAAGTTCTTTATCTTCTGGCAGACATTTCGGCAGCATATTAACATTTTGCTGTCTAGGAAGAAGAAAGTTAACAATGTACCTTTTTACAGATCTCATTTGCTTGAATGAGGCACTTTGCCAATTTGTACACACGTAGAACCACAGGCTGGAAAATCTTACTTTCTGAATCAGTTCAGTTTCTAAGTATATTTCATTTTTCCAATTCATTTCAACATTCATATTTATCTTAAACTTGCTCAAAGTTGAAGTCCACCATTTATGTGGTGGTCTTGTCAGCGGTGACCTTTTATGAATATACTTATTTTACCTGATGATTAAGTCTTTGGAAAAGAGGAGTCTGAATTTGGTTTGGGTGATCCTTCCCGGGTGGCATCTGCCTTGTGCCCATTGTGCTTGTTGAAGCAGTATATGCAAAAACATGTGACCTAAAAATAAATAAGCGTGAATGATAGGCATGGTTCTGTGTTTTCTACCGAGCATGCTATAAAAGATATTTTAGATGTGGTGTAGATCTCAAATGTAAATCTGCCAGCCTACATGATAGCAATGCTATTTGGCCGGATGAGTTGATGGTAGAGATAAGCAAATTGATTTGACATGAATAGGATTCTTTTCAAGTTTTCCTAAAATTTTTCGAATTCGAAACATTTGTAATGAAAGGAATTTCGTCCTGCACAAATTGCTCAAAACGGAGGGCACCATTTTACAGATCAGAAGATAGGCTTCCCCATAATACCTTGCAAGCTGCCTTCCCTCTAGCACACTCAATCATAATGGACTATAGGTGTGATTCCATCATGGGTCATATCCACTATAACACAACCCAACAAGGGACCCACACCTAGCCTGAAAATTGCAGGTGCACTGCGCATGCGTGGCCACCCTGCATTCATTTCTATGTGATTACTGAAAATAGCTGAGCACTGGTTTGACTTTTTCTGTCAGCCCCATAGAAGTGAATGGAACAGTGGCTGCACTTGCACGGTCCGCTTCCTGTTAATTTCAATGGGACTTTTGAAAATAGCTGAGCATGCCATTTGACTATTCTTGGCACTCCCATAGAAATGAATGAAGGGTGGTGGTGCATGTGCATTGTGCCCTCCTGCGCTTTACGGGCTCCGGTGTAAGGATATAGCTAGGGATGAGCGAAGCGAGCTTCAGATCCTAGATCCGAAGTTGCTTCGCTCAAAACTTTGGTTTAATGCTGTACGGAGATCCATACAAACAAAGCCAAACAAGGCTAGCCATACAAGGCATTGTGCTGGGTGTAACAGTGAATTTCTTAATGACAGACTCTGTTTAAATAATTAGGGGTGCTTAGTTGTACAGTCATGGCCAAAAGTTTTGAGAATGATACAAATATTAATTTTTACAAAGTCTACTGCTTCAGTTTTTATAATGGCAATTTGCATATACTCCAGAATGTTATAAAGAGTGATCAGCTTAACAGCAATTACTTGCAAAGTCAATATTTGCCTAGAAAATGAACTTTATCCCCCAAAACACATTTCAACATCATTGCAGCCCTGCCTTAAAAGGACTAGCTAACATCATTTCAGTGATTGTTCCATTAACACAGGTGTGGGTGTTGATGAGGACAGGGCTGGAGATCAATCTGTCATGATTAAGTAAGAATGACACCACTGGACACTTTAAAAGGAGGCTGGTGCTTGGCATCATTGTTTCTCTTCTGTTAACCATGGTTATCTCTAAAGAAACACGTGCAGTCATCATTGCACTGCACAAAAATGGCCTAACAGGGAAGAGTATCGCAGCTAGAAAGATTGCACCTCAGTCAATAATCTATCGCATCATCAAGAACTTCAAGGAGAGAGTTTCCATTGTTGCCAAAAAGGCTCCAGGGCGCCCAAGAAAGACCAGCAAGCGCCAGGACGTCTCTTAAAAGTGTTTCAGCTGCGGGATCGGGCTACCAGCAGTGCAGAGCTTGCTCAGGAATGGCAGCAGGCAGGTGTGAGTGCATCTGCACGCACTGTGAGGCGGAGACTCTTGGAGGGCAGCAAAGAAGCCTCAAGGAGGGCAGCAAAGAAGCCACTTTTCCCCAGAAAAAACATCAGGGACAGACTGATATTCTGCAAAAGGTACAGGGAGTGGACTACTGAGGACTGGGGTAAAGTCATTTTCTCTGATGAATCCCCTTTTCGATTGTTTGGGACATCTGGAAAACAGCTTATTCGGAGAAGACGAGGTGAGCGCTACCACCAGTCTTGTCTCATGCCAACTGTAAAGCATCCTGAAACCATTCATGTGTGGGGTTGCTTCTCAGCCAAGGGAATCGGCTCTCTCACAGTCTTGCCTAAAAACACAGCCATGAATAAAGAATGGTACCAGAATGTCCTCCGAGAGCAACTTCTCCCAACCGTCCAAGAGCAGTTTGGCAATCAACAATGCCTTTTCCAGCATGATGGAGCACCTTGCCATAAAGCAAAGGTGATAACTAAATGGCTCAGGGAACAAAACATAGAGATTTTGGGTCCATGGCCTGGAAACTCCCCAGATCTTAATCCCATTGAGAACTTGTGGTCAATCATCAAGAGACGGGTGGACAAACAAAAACCTACAAATTCTGACAAAATGCAAGCATTGATTGTGCAAGAATGGACTGTTATCAGTCAGGATTTGGTCCAGAAGTTGATTGAGAGCATGCCAGGGAGAATTGCAGAGGTCCTGAAGAAGAAGGGTCAACACTGCAAATATTGACTTGCTGCATTAACTCATTCTAACTGTCAATATCAGCTTTTGTTACTCATAATATGATTGCAATTATATTTCTGTATGTGATAAAAACATCTGACAAACACACATAAAAACCAGAGGGCAGCAGATCATGTGAAAATATAATATTTGTGTCATTCTCAAAACTTTTGGCCATGACTGTAGGCTGAGAACCCTGCCCCTTGCACACCACTATGAAAAGCCTAGCGTTGGTAGGGATTTAACTGCAAAGGTAAGTGTAGTGGCCAACGTCCTATTACATTTACACTGATTATAATAGCCATAAAAAGGTTGATTATAGAAGTACCATGTAATGTCCCTTCTTTAGACTGTGAGTTGCTGTCCATTTTTATGTACTGGGGCTTCTAAAGATATATAAAGTACTGTAGACACTCCAAAGTCATATGGGGTCATACATAAAGTGAAATCATGCGTGGGCCCGTGGGACCTATCCTGCCCGAGTTCTGTCTTGTTCTACCCCTTTTTGGTGATAGCTTACCTCCAGATCTAAAGAGGAAAAATACAGAATTATCTCTTATGTCTGTAGTTTAGTGGCATAGAAGTCAAAGGGATTCATATATTACTTACACATACATACAAAATGAGATAGGTCAGTACGGGAAAGGCACGAGGCACTAAAAAACTGCTTCATAGTCTAAACTGTTGATGGAATATTTCTTTTTCTTCAAACTTGTAAAAAAAATCGTATATAACTTCAAGCTTCTGAGTTTTTTCCCATTCTGACCCTTTGACATAGCCTAAGTATCCAGGATTACTTGTGATTCATATTAAAATACTGCTGCTTGACACTAAGTGACAGAGCAGAAACATTGGCCAGGGCCAAGGTTGCCAGCTGAGGCACGCCAGATGCCTATAAATCAATGACATCTATCACAGAGCCCTACTGAGCATACGTCCTGCAGACAGTCAGCTCAGTGAGCTCCATTGCTTCTGTACACAGGAAAGTGAGCAGTCTCTAGTTTCAACGATTACTGGGAAGTCAAATAGGAACTTTGGACACGAGAAGAGCTGGCAGAGGAGCCTCCATCTCTCCGTACAGGTGGAAGAATCTTCTCCATCCGTCTGGAGCTTTATAAGGCTTATTCATTAGGGAAAGTGCTGAATGTAGCACTATTTAATGCGAATCCCATTAAACCTGACACTAACTCTTGCTAACTACTGGAGAAGGTCTTTAGCTGTATATTTTCCCAGGGTGCACAGCTGTAAATTGAGATGATATACAGTTGGTATTTAAAAAGAAATAAAAACGGGTCATAATTTGCTCTCTGTTTAAAGGGGTTTCCAGGGCTTACTTATTAATAACCAATCTATAGGAATAGGTCATCAATATCAGATTGTCAGCCCTCTGACTCCTGGCAATCCCTCCTCCACTGATTAGCTGATTTCTCAAGTTTCAGTTCCAGAACTACACAGCTCCGTCCAGGGCTAGACAGGGAACTTAAAGTGGCCCTGGAAAAAAAACCTAAAAATGGCCCTATGTTGTAGTCGGGTCTAAATTGACAGAAGGCATGGTAAAACAAGTAGGTGGGTCCAGCAACACTATACTGTGGCACAAAATACCATCCCAACAGAGCCAAAGATCACAGTGCAGCAAAATATACCCCCTGAGAAGCTGCCCCTTCATGGTGGCCAGCACCAGCTATAAGGAGGGCTTGGTGAAGGTCCTCCCACTGGGAACCCTATGTATCACAAGAACGGGAATCCTGTACCCCATAGCATATATACTGCCACTCCATTATGTGACCTGCAGGAGATAGAATGGTAACGCGCTTGGCCATTTCCAGAAGTCCCAAGGAGATGAATAGAGCAGCAGTGCACATGCTTGACCTGCCTCTCCGTTCCTTTCCTGTGCATAGTGGATAACTTGAAATGATTGGAATACCCCTTTAAAGCAGGATTAGATGTCATTTCAGCTAGTGGTAGGTGTAATTTTAAAGAGTAGCATGTTTTTACCAGGGTCCAGACATGAAGAAATGGGCTTCATTGCCTACTATCATGAATCGCATACACCCTAGCAGCCACTACTGTAGATATGGCTGCCTAGAGCTGGCCAACTAGTGCAGAATTGTGGAACAGACCAGAGAACATGGAGAGATTAGAGTTTAAGACCAGAATATTACTATTTCTGTAGCTAAAAGACCAGGAAGAACTAGTAGAGGCCAACTGTTCTGGACAATGATGCAGAAGCTAAACACAGTTTAGAACTAGAGATGAGCGAGTAGTGAAATATTCGAAATTTCGAAATTCGATTCGAATAGACCGCGAAATTCGACTATTCGACCAGATATCGAATCCCATTAAAGTCTATGGGGAAAAAATGCTCGCCACTTGGAAATCTCAATTCGACCACTTGGAGGTCACCAAGTCCACCCTGGAACCTCAGAAAAGGATGCCAACACTGCTGGAATGCAACTGGGACAGCAGGTGAAGCATGTCTGGGTGCATATAACGCGCCCAAGTCGCACTATTACGCCACTATCACAGCCTCTCAACAATACACTCCAAACACAATATAACCTCTCTGTAAAGTGAGACCATACAAGGAAACCTTCTTTCCTCTACATTGCCATGGACCCCAAGCCAAACTAGACAAAAAAGAAGATGAAATTCTGCACCCCTTAAAATCACGTTGCCTATGACAACCTCAGATGGCATAGGCAAGGGGGAAAGCAAATAGACCCCACCCCTAATTGTCATTGTGTGTGTGTGTGAAATGTGGTCAGACATGTCTTCTTTAAAATGTAAAAACAACTCAAACACATGCAGAAGCCTTAAAATGCCCAAATTGTTGGCGCTAGAGATGTCAGTGACCCGACCTGGCCCAGTGTCATGTCTAGCAGGTAAAGCAGTGGGGATGTTGAGGGATGCGTAGGACCGCAAAAGGCAGGAAGAGGCCGTGGGCTGGCCAGAGGCTCATGGAAGATTTTGTGGAGGCCCAAGAGGTGAGACGTCTTAAAAATTGTGTGGAGGCTAAAGAGGTGAGACCTCTTAAAAATTATGTGGAGGCCCAAGAGGTGAGACCTCTTAAAGATTTTGTGGAGGCCCAAGAGGTGAGACCTCTTAAAAATTATGTGGAGGCCCAAGAGGTGAGACCTGTTAAAAATTATGTGGAGGCCCAAGAGGTGACACCTGTTAAACATTTTGTGGAGGCCCAAGAGGTGAGACCTCTTAAAAATTATGTGGAGGCCCAAGAGGTGAGACCTCTTAAAAATTATGTGGAGGCCCAAGAGGTGAGACCTGTTAAAAATTATGTGGAGGCCCAAGAGGTGACACCTCTTAAACATTTTGTGGAGGCCCAAGAGGTGAGACCTCTTAAAAATTATGTGGAGGCCCAAGAGGTGAGACCTCTTAAAGATTTTGTGGAGGCCCAAGAGGTGAGACCTCTTAAAGATTTTGTGGAGGCCCAAGAGGTGAGACCTCTTAAAGATTTTGTGGAGGCCCAAGAGGTGAGACCTCTTAAAGATTTTGTGCAGGCCCAAGAGGTGAGACCTCTTAAAGATTTTGTGGAGGCCCAAGAGGTGAGACCTCTTAAAGATTTTGTGGAGGCCCAAGAGGTGAGACCTCTTAAAGATTTTGTGGAGGCCCAAGAGGTGAGACCTCTTAAAGATTTTGTGGAGGCCCAAGAGGTGAGACCTCTTAAAGATTTTGTGGAGGCCCAAGAGGTGAGACGTCTTAAAAATTGTGTGGAGGCTAAAGAGGTGAGACCTCTTAAAAATTATGTGGAGGCCCAAGAGGTGAGACCTCTTAAAGATTTTGTGGAGGCCCAAGAGGTGAGACCTCTTAAAAATTATGTGGAGGCCCAAGAGGTGAGACCTCTAAAAATTATGTGGAGGCCCAAGAGGTGAGACCTGTTAAAAATTATGTGGAGGCCCAAGAGGTGACACCTTCTTAACATTTTGTGGAGGCCCAAGAGGTGAGACCTCTTAAAAATTATGTGGAGGCCCAAGAGGTGAGCCATAAATATATACATTTTTCTTATTTACGGAGCAATTCTACGGCGGTTAAGGAGGAGGAGGAGGTGGAGGAGGAAATGGCACTTCATACAGATGGCACTTCACTTTTGGCTGCTTTCCACTGTTAACCTCTTAAACCTTTTGTGGAGGCCCAAAAGGTGAGACCTGTTAAAAATTATGTGGAGGCCCAAGAGGTGAGACCTGTTAAAAATTATGTGGAGGCCCAAGAGGTGAGCCATAAATATATACATTTTTCTTATTTACGGAGCAATTCTACGGCGGTTAAGGAGGAGGAGGAGGAGGAGGTGGAGGAGGAAATGGCACTTCATACAGATGGCACTTCACTTTTGGCTGCTTTCCACTGTTAACCTCTTAAACCTTTTGTGGAGGCCCAAAAGGTGAGACCTGTTAAAAATTATGTGGAGGCCCAAGAGGTGAGACCTGTTAAACATTTTGTGGAGGCCCAAGAGGTGAGACCTGTTAAACATTTTGTGGAGGCCCAAGAGGTGAGACCTGTTAAACATTTTGTGGAGGCCAAGAGGTGAGACCTGTTAAACATTTTGTGGAGGCCCAAGAGGTGAGACCCGTTAAAAATTATGTGGAGGCCCAATAGGTGAGACCTCTTAAACATTTTGTGCAGGCCCAAGAGGTGAGACGTGTTAAAAATTATGTGGAGGCCCAAGAGGTGAGACCTGTTAAACATTTTGTGGAGGCCCAAGAGGTGAGACCTGTTAAACATTTTGTGGAGGCCCAAGAGGTGAGACCTGTTAAACATTTTGTGGAGGCCCAAGAGGTGAGACCTGTTAAACATTTTGTGGAGGCCCAAGAGGTGAGACCTGTTAAAAATTATGTGGAGGCCCAAGAGGTGACACCTCTTAAACATTTTGTGGAGGCCCAAGAGGTGAGACCGGTTAAAAATTATGTGGAGGCCCAAGAGGTGAGACCTGTTAAAAATTATGAGGAGGCCCAAGAGGTGAGACCTGTTAAAAATTATGAGGAGGCCCAAGAGGTGAGACCTGTTAAAAATTATGAGGAGGCCCAAGAGGTGAGACCTCTTAAACATTTTGTGGAGGCCCAAGAGGTGAGCCATAAACATATAAATTTTTCTTATTTACGGAGCAATTCTACGGCGGTTAAGGAGGAGGAGGAGGAGGAGGTGGAGGAGGAAATGGCACTTCATACAGATGGCACTTCACTTTTGGCTGCTTTCCACGGTTGGAGAAGCAAAGTCCGGGTCAATCCACTTGCTGTTCATTTTGATTAGCGTCAGCCTGTCCGCACTGTCGGTTGACAGGCGGCTGCGCTTATCGGTTATAATGCCCCCGGCTGCGCTGAACACCCTTTCTGATAGCACGCTGGCGGCAGGGCAGGCAAGCACCTCCAAGGCGTACAGGGACAGTTCCAGCCACGTGTCCAACTTGGAGACCCAGTAAGTGTAGGACGCCGAGGGATCGGGGAGGACAGGGGTACGGTCTGCCAGGTACTCCCGCAACATCCGCCGATACTTGTCCCTCCTGCTGATAGCGGGCCCCGCAGTGATGGAAGTTGCACGAGGGGGTGCCATGAACGTGTCCCACACCTTGGAGAGTGTTCCCCTGGTGGCTGTGGGCCTGATGGATGTTGTGGGACTCTGGGAGACCCTCTCCTCTCTGCCGCCAGCGATGGTGGGTGGGAAAATCTCCATCATGTTCTGCACGAGTTCCCTCTGGTATTCCAGCAATCGATTCGTCCTCTCCTCTACCGGAATAAAAGAGGAGACGTTATCTTTATACCGGGGGTCCAGGAGTGCGAAGACCCAGTACAGTTTGTTCTCCACTATCCGGACAACACGTGTGTCCCGGGAAAAGCAGCCCAGCATGAAGTCAGCCATGTGTGCCAGACTCTGAATAGGCATGACCTCACTGCCCCCACCAGAAGGATCACTTGCCATTTCCTCCTCTTCCTCTTCCGCCTCCTCTCCGCCCCATCCGCGCTGAACCAATGGGACGCACACAGCCTGACTGCTACCCTCGCCGCCAGCATCCTCCTCCTCTTCCACAGCCACCTCCACGTCGTCCTCCTCCTCATCCTCCTCCTCCTGCAACTGCCACCGTGAAGCAGACAAAAGTGTGGTCTGACTGTGTAGCTCCGTTGCGTCTCCTCCTACCCCCGTCTCCTCTGCGTGCAATGCGTTCTCCCTTATTGCGATGAGCGATTCTTTAAGGACGCCTAGGAGCGGGATGGTTACGCTCACTATAGCGTCCTCGCTGCTGACCTTCTTGGTGGACTCCTCAAAGATACGCAGTACATCGCATATGTCTGCCATCCATGGCCACTCGTGGTTGGCAAACTGAGGGAGCTGAGTTGGAGGCACGCGTGGATTCATAATCTGGTACTCCATCAATGCTCTCTGCTGCTCACACACCCTGGCCAACATGGAATAGGTGGAATTCCAGCGAGTGGGCAGGTCGCACAACAGCCGATGTTCAGGCAAATGGAGGCGTTGCTGGAGTTTTTTTAAGCTAGCAGCAGCTACAGTTGACTTACGAAAGTGAGCGCACAAGCGCCGCACTTTCACCAGTAGCTCTGCCAGGTTGGGGTAAGTCTTCAGAAATTTTTGGACTACCAGATTAAAAACGTGGGCCAGGCATGGTACGTGATTGAGTTCGGCAAGCTCCAGAGCCGCCACCAGGTTACGGCCGTTATCGCACACGACCATGCCTGGTCCTAGCTGCAGCGGCGACAGCCACATCTCCGTCTGCTGCAATATGGCGTCCCTCACCTCTGGGGCGCTGTGCTTCCTGTCGCCCAAGCTGATGAGCTTTAGCACCGCCTGCTGACGTCTCCCCGCGCCAGTGCTGCAACGCTTCCAGCTAGCGGCTGAGGGAGATGTTAAGGCACAGGAGGAGGAGGAGGAGGAGGAGGGGGGGTTTATCAGAACCCATGCTGGCAATCTTGGGCGGGGGTGGTAGGTAGGCCGTCTCTGTTTGCGACCCCGTCCCCGCTTCCACTACATTCACCCAGTGTGCCGTCAAAGAGATGTAGCGTCCCTGGCCGCAAGCGCTTGTCCACGAGTCGGTGGTCAAGTGGACCTTTGCGCTGACTGCGTACCTCAGGGCCCGCCTGATGTTACGCGACACGTGCTGGTGCAGGGCGGGGACGGCACTCCGGGAAAAGTAGTGGCGGCTGGGGACGGAATAGCGAGGTGCGGCAGCCGCCATCAGGTCGCGGAAGGCCTGCGTCTCCACAAGCCTAAACGGCAACATCTCCAGGGCCAGCAGTTTGGAGATGTGGCAGTTTAAGGCTTGGGCTTGGGGGTGACTCGAGGCGTACTTCCGCCTGCGGTCGAACGCCTGCGAGATGGACAGTTGTTGGGACGAGGAGTGTGAGGGTGCAGGCGAAGAGGCGGGGGAAGGGGAGGCTGAAGGAGAAGGCCCCAAAGTAGCCGAGGCAGAGGCAGATGTGGAGGTGTCCTGGCTGGAGGTCTGGACCGCAGTGGCAGCACACAACACAGGGGAAGAGGCAGTGGCAGCAGGACCGGGCGCAGTTTGTATTGCGTTTGCTCTCTCCCACTCAGCCCAGTGCTTGACTTCCAAGTGACGCCGCATGCCTGAGGTGGTCAGATTGCTCTTCTCAGAGCCCCTACTCAGTTTTGAGTGGCAGAGTGTGCAAACCGCGCTCAGTTTGTCATCCGCACAAACATTAAAAAATCTCCACACCACAGAAGTACGAGGCCTCGATGGGGGAGCTTCGCGCGACTGCCCGCTGCCGGGAACAGCTTCGGCCGTGCTGGCTGTGGCCTCACTACTTTGTCTGGACTGTCCTCTGCCTCTGGACATCCCTCTGCCTGTGGACATCCCTCTGCCTGTGGACATCCCTCTGCCTCTGGACATCCCTCTGCCTCTTGCTGCCTTTTTCGGTGCTGCGCAGACCACCACCTCTCCACTACTTTCCTCGCTGGACATCACCCCTGGCCAAGTGGGGTCGGTAATTTCGTCATCCACCACCTCCTCTTCCACTTCCTCACTCTGCTCCTCCTGCTGCCCACCGGACATTCCAACAGCCTCCCTTGATGGCAACTGCGTCTCATCATCATCATCGCTCATGATAACAGATGCTGGCTCAGGGTCCACATCAGCAGGAGATGGCGAAAACTCAAGTGTTTGGGCATCACTACAAACAAATTCCTCTGCTAGCTCCTGGGATTCTTCCGGCACATCTGAAAAAGGACCCGAAAAGAGCTCCTGGGAGGGGTCAATGGTGGGATGACTCTGTTGGCCAGGTGTGGAGGAAGGAGGGTCAGAGTGAGACTGTGTGGATGACTGGCTGGTGGACAACTGTGTGGAAGCGCTATCGGCTATCCATTGCACCACCTGTTCAACCTGCTCAGGCCTCAACAGCGGTGTAACCCGCCCCCTGCTTAACTGTCCCATAAAGGCAGGGATTCTGGATGAGCGGGATCCTGGCTGACCCTCACCAGCACGCATTGTATCCCCACTGGCTTCAACAAGGCCCCCAACAGCATTTCCGCGCCCCCGTCCTCGTCCACGTCCTATTCCGCTAGCCCCCCGCCGCATTTTTTTTTTTTTTACAATATTTTGCCTTCACAGCCGTGAAATTAGTTTGCAAGAGAACGCACAGTACAGTTGCCAGTTATAAGGCCTATATATTGTATTATTCAAGGTACACAGCCGTGTACTAAGTGATCAGACGGTGTGTATGAACACCAGTTATGAGAAATTACTTTGCAAGAGAACGCACAGTACAGTTGCCAGTTAAGGCCTATATATTGTATTTTTCAAGGTACACAGCCGTGTACTAAGTGATCAGACGGTGTGTATGAACACCAGTTATGAGAAATTACTTTGCAAGAGAACGCACAGTACAGTTGCCAGTTAAGGCCTATATATTGTATTTTTCAAGGTACACAGCCGTGTTCTAAGTGATCAGACGGTGTGTATGAACAACAGTTATGAGAAATTACTTTGCAAGAGAACGCACAGTACAGTTGCCAGTTAAGGCCTATATATTGTATTTTTCAAGGTACACAGCCGTGTACTAAGTGATCAGACGGTGTGTATGAACACCAGTTATGAGAAATTACTTTGCAAGAGAACGCACAGTACAGTTGCCAGTTAAGGCCTATATATTGTATTTTTCAAGGTACACAGCCGTGTTCTAAGTGATCAGACGGTGTGTATGAACAACAGTTATGAGAAATTACTTTGCAAGAGAACGCACAGTACAGTTGCCAGTTAAGGCCTATATATTGTATTTTTCAAGGTACACAGCCGTGTTCTAAGTGATCAGACGGTGTGTATGAACACCAGTTATGAGAAATTACTTTGCAAGAGAACGCACAGTACAGTTGCCAGTTAAGGCCTATATATTGTATTTTTCAAGGTACACAGCCGTGTTCTAAGTGATCAGACGGTGTGTATGAACAACAGTTATGAGAAATTACTTTGCAAGAGAACGCACAGTACAGTTGCCAGTTAAGGCCTATATATTGTATTTTTCAAGGTACACAGCCGTGTACTAAGTGATCAGACGGTGTGTATGAACACCAGTTATGAGAAATTACTTTGCAAGAGAACGCACAGTACAGTTGCCAGTTAAGGCCTATATATTGTATTTTTCAAGGTACACAGCCGTGTTCTAAGTGATCAGACGGTGTGTATGAACACCAGTTATGAGAAATTACTTTGCAAGAGAACGCACAGTACAGTTGCCAGTTAAGGCCTATATATTGTATTTTTCAAGGTACACAGCCGTGTTCTAAGTGATCAGACGGTGTGTATGAACAACAGTTATGAGAAATTACTTTGCAAGAGAACGCACAGTACAGTTGCCAGTTAAGGCCTATATATTGTATTTTTCAAGGTACACAGCCGTGTTCTAAGTGATCAGACGGTGTGTATGAACAACAGTTATGAGAAATTACTTTGCAAGAGAACGCACAGTACAGTTGCCAGTTAAGGCCTATATATTGTATTTTTCAAGGTACACAGCCGTGTTCTAAGTGATCAGACGGTGTGTATGAACACCAGTTATGAGAAATTACTTTGCAAGAGAACGCACAGTACAGTTGCCAGTTAAGGCCTATATATTGTATTTTTCAAGGTACACAGCCGTGTTCTAAGTGATCAGACGGTGTGTATGAACACCAGTTATGAGAAATTACTTTGCAAGAGAACGCACAGTACAGTTGCCAGTTAAGGCCTATATATTGTATTTTTCAAGGTACACAGCCGTGTTCTAAGTGATCAGACGGTGTGTATGAACACCAGTTATGAGAAATTACTTTGCAAGAGAACGCACAGTACAGTTGCCAGTTAAGGCCTATATATTGTATTTTTCAAGGTACACAGCCGTGTTCTAAGTGATCAGACGGTGTGTATGAACACCAGTTATGAGAAATTACTTTGCAAGAGAACGCACAGTACAGTTGCCAGTTAAGGCCTATATATTGTATTTTTCAAGGTACACAGCCGTGTTCTAAGTGATCAGACGGTGTGTATGAACAACAGTTATGAGAAATTACTTTGCAAGAGAACGCACAGTACAGTTGCCAGTTAAGGCCTATATATTGTATTTTTCAAGGTACACAGCCGTGTACTAAGTGATCAGACGGTGTGTATGAACACCAGTTATGAGAAATTACTTTGCAAGAGAACGCACAGTACAGTTGCCAGTTAAGGCCTATATATTGTATTTTTCAAGGTACACAGCCGTGTTCTAAGTGATCAGACGGTGTGTATGAACACCAGTTATGAGAAATTACTTTGCAAGAGAACGCACAGTACAGTTGCCAGTTAAGGCCTATATATTGTATTTTTCAAGGTACACAGCCGTGTTCTAAGTGATCAGACGGTGTGTATGAACAACAGTTATGAGAAATTACTTTGCAAGAGAACGCACAGTACAGTTGCCAGTTAAGGCCTATATATTGTATTTTTCAAGGTACACAGCCGTGTTCTAAGTGATCAGACGGTGTGTATGAACACCAGTTATGAGAAATTACTTTGCAAGAGAACGCACAGTACAGTTGCCAGTTAAGGCCTATATATTGTATTTTTCAAGGTACACAGCCGTGTTCTAAGTGATCAGACGGTGTGTATGAACACCAGTTATGAGAAATTACTTTGCAAGAGAACGCACAGTACAGTTGCCAGTTAAGGCCTATATATTGTATTTTTCAAGGTACACAGCCGTGTTCTAAGTGATCAGACGGTGTGTATGAACAACAGTTATGAGAAATTACTTTGCAAGAGAACGCACAGTACAGTTGCCAGTTAAGGCCTATATATTGTATTTTTCAAGGTACACAGCCGTGTACTAAGTGATCAGACGGTGTGTATGAACAACAGTTATGAGAAATTACTTTGCAAGAGAACGCACAGTACAGTTGCCAGTTAAGGCCTATATATTGTATTTTTCAAGGTACACAGCCGTGTTCTAAGTGATCAGACGGTGTGTATGAACAACAGTTATGAGAAATTACTTTGCAAGAGAACGCACAGTACAGTTGCCAGTTAAGGCCTATATATTGTATTTTTCAAGGTACACAGCCGTGTTCTAAGTGATCAGACGGTGTGTATGAACACCAGTTATGAGAAATTACTTTGCAAGAGAACGCACAGTACAGTTGCCAGTTAAGGCCTATATATTGTATTTTTCAAGGTACACAGCCGTGTTCTAAGTGATCAGACGGTGTGTATGAACAACAGTTATGAGAAATTACTTTGCAAGAGAACGCACAGTACAGTTGCCAGTTATAAGGCCTATATATTGTATTTTTCAAGGTACACAGCCGTGTACTAAGTGATCAGACGGTGTGTATGAACACCAGTTATGAGAAATTACTTTGCAAGAGAACGCACAGTACAGTTGCCAGTTAAGGCCTATATATTGTATTTTTCAAGGTACACAGCCGTGTTCTAAGTGATCAGACGGTGTGTATGAACACCAGTTATGAGAAATTACTTTGCAAGAGAACGCACAGTACAGTTGCCAGTTAAGGCCTATATATTGTATTTTTCAAGGTACACAGCCGTGTTCTAAGTGATCAGACGGTGTGTATGAACAACAGTTATGAGAAATTACTTTGCAAGAGAACACACAGTACAGTTGCCAGTTAAGGCCTATATATTGTATTTTTCAAGGTACACAGCCGTGTACTAAGTGATCAGACGGTGTGTATGAACAACAGTTATGAGAAATTACTTTGCAAGAGAACGCACAGTACAGTTGCCAGTTAAGGCCTATATATTGTATTTTTCAAGGTACACAGCCGTGTTCTAAGTGATCAGACGGTGTGTATGAACAACAGTTATGAGAAATTACTTTGCAAGAGAACGCACAGTACAGTTGCCAGTTAAGGCCTATATATTGTATTTTTCAAGGTACACAGCCGTGTTCTGAGTGATCAGACGGTGTGTATGAACACCAGTTATGAGAAATTACTTTGCAAGAGAACGCACAGTACAGTTGCCAGTTAAGGCCTATATATTGTATTTTTCAAGGTACACAGCCGTGTTCTAAGTGATCAGACGGTGTGTATGAACACCAGTTATGAGAAATTACTTTGCAAGAGAACGCACAGTACAGTTGCCAGTTAAGGCCTATATATTGTATTTTTCAAGGTACACAGCCGTGTTCTAAGTGATCAGACGGTGTGTATGAACAACAGTTATGAGAAATTACTTTGCAAGAGAACACACAGTACAGTTGCCAGTTATAAGGCCTATATATTGTATTTTTCAAGGTACACAGCCGTGTTCTAAGTGATCAGACGGTGTGTATGAACAACAGTTATGAGAAATTACTTTGCAAGAGAACGCACAGTACAGTTGCCAGTTAAGGCCTATATATTGTATTTTTCAAGGTACACAGCCGTGTTCTAAGTGATCAGACGGTGTGTATGAACAACAGTTATGAGAAATTACTTTGCAAGAGAACGCACAGTACAGTTGCCAGTTAAGGCCTATATATTGTATTTTTCAAGGTACACAGCCGTGTTCTGAGTGATCAGACGGTGTGTATGAACACCAGTTATGAGAAATTACTTTGCAAGAGAACGCACAGTACAGTTGCCAGTTAAGGCCTATATATTGTATTTTTCAAGGTACACAGCCGTGTTCTAAGTGATCAGACGGTGTGTATGAACACCAGTTATGAGAAATTACTTTGCAAGAGAACGCACAGTACAGTTGCCAGTTAAGGCCTATATATTGTATTTTTCAAGGTACACAGCCGTGTTCTAAGTGATCAGACGGTGTGTATGAACAACAGTTATGAGAAATTACTTTGCAAGAGAACACACAGTACAGTTGCCAGTTATAAGGCCTATATATTGTATTTTTCAAGGTACACAGCCGTGTACTAAGTGATCAGACGGTGTGTATGAACAACAGTTATGAGAAATTACTTTGCAAGAGAACGCACAGTACAGTTGCCAGTTAAGGCCTATATATTGTATTTTTCAAGGTACACAGCCGTGTTCTAAGTGATCAGACGGTGTGTATGAACAACAGTTATGAGAAATTACTTTGCAAGAGAACGCACAGTACAGTTGCCAGTTAAGGCCTATATATTGTATTTTTCAAGGTACACAGCCGTGTTCTGAGTGATCAGACGGTGTGTATGAACACCAGTTATGAGAAATTACTTTGCAAGAGAACGCACAGTACAGTTGCCAGTTAAGGCCTATATATTGTATTTTTCAAGGTACACAGCCGTGTTCTAAGTGATCAGACGGTGTGTATGAACACCAGTTATGAGAAATTACTTTGCAAGAGAACGCACAGTACAGTTGCCAGTTAAGGCCTATATATTGTATTTTTCAAGGTACACAGCCGTGTTCTAAGTGATCAGACGGTGTGTATGAACACCAGTTATGAGAAATTACTTTGCAAGAGAACGCACAGTACAGTTGCCAGTTAAGGCCTATATATTGTATTTTTCAAGGTACACAGCCGTGTTCTAAGTGATCAGACGGTGTGTATGAACACCAGTTATGAGAAATTACTTTGCAAGAGAACGCACAGTACAGTTGCCAGTTAAGGCCTATATATTGTATTTTTCAAGGTACACAGCCGTGTACTAAGTGATCAGACGGTGTGTATGAACACCAGTTATGAGAAATTACTTTGCAAGAGAACGCACAGTACAGTTGCCAGTTATAAGGCCTATATATTGTATTTTTCAAGGTACACAGCAGTAGTGCCAAATATAGTTTGGTATGTAGCAGAGCACCTAATACACCACTAATGCCTCTCTCTGTCCCTACTCCAGCAGCTATCCCTGAATACAGCAGCCGTTCTCTGTAAAGTCTATATTGTAGTAAGCTATCACTGAAGTCCACTGTAGTAGCCCTGATAAGGGCTTTTAATCACGCTCCTGCCTGTCCAACAGCTAAAATCTGTCTCTCCCTTCTCCAGCCTCTGTCCCTGACTAAGTTCACGCAGCATATGCGTACGAGCAGGAAGAGCTGAGTTTTTAATATTCGAGGTCACATGGTTTTTCCAGCCAATGCATGTAGACGCCGTTTTCGCGCTGCCAGCGTGCTCAGCGTGCCTGTCATACCCCCCCCTGCATGGTGATTGGTGGAAAAAGAGCGCCAGGGAAGGTGGGAGGGGAAACGAATTCTAGGTGCGCCATCGCCGTTATACTCGAATTAAATCGAGTACGCTGAATATCGTAGTATTCGATCGAATACCAGCTCGATCGAACACTACTCGCTCATCTCTATTTAGAACTGGACAGCGTTCTGGAGATTTACTGACAATATGTGCCAGAATTTTGGTGGCAATTGTACCAGAAAAGTGAGTACATGATGTGTGCCAATGTTATTATTGTTTCTTAGGCCTCATGCATACAGCCGTTGCCATGGAACAGTCCTCAAACAACATCTATGAGTCAGCATTTGTAACCATTGGGCATCCATTCTGGAAAAAATATTATGGCTGTGTTGTTTCTGTTGGTCATTTGTTTTTTGGGATCCGCAAAAAAAAAAAAACTAAGGAGGGAATAGTCACTATTTATCCCCAGCCCCCTGGAAACACCCATAGGAAGGTCATGTGATTGCTCCAATGCAAATTTTCTATTGCTTTCACAGCATAGAGTGCTTTGTTACATTCCTCATCTTAGCTGGTATAGGTTTCTGCCAACTTCTGCGTAATCACCATGGCAAACACCCTTTGGATATTGCCCTCTCATATTGGCTTCTCTCTTGGGGCCTATGCTGAATGAAGAATCAAGGAGAAGGAGCAGGCACTGGGTTCATCCCATTGTCTCCTAACAGTTCAGGAAGGGTCACTAACACACCGTCTACACTGACCTGTGACAGTACCCCGAGAAGTTCAACAGCTTCTGTTGCATTTCGGTACCAACCTTTGACCATTTGTTGGTAGACTTGCATCCTGGCATCACCTACCAGAACACCAACATGAAATGTTGCGTATCTCCAAAGGAGATATCTGACTGACTTGTAGGCAGGCAGCGACTGTGAGAGACAGTAATGCTACAGACCAAGATGGGAGACTTGCTCCATACTGCTGAGGACTTCTAAGAATTGGTAAAGTTTCTCAAGTTTCCTCATTCAGGGTCCCGGTACTTCAATTATAGGCAATATCTCTCAATATCAGTTTTGCTGTTGACCTTGCCAGTAGCTACCAATTTAGAATTGTGGCTATCGAGGACTATGGAAGCACTTATGATGCCCGCATCTTCCATGCTTCCAGAATGGGTAACTGGCTTTGGGCCAAAGAGCTTGGCCTTCCAGAGCCCAGACAACTGCCTAGATCTGAGGACCACTGGTACCATTTGTAATCATGAATGATGAAGGGTTTGGTTGACACTCCACGTGATACAGCCTTTGTCAAGACACGGCTTGGACGACAGTAGGCAAATTTTCAATTACTTACCAAAGATTGTCGGTACATGGGGGTGTGCTTTTAGAATACTGTCCAACAAGTTGTCCCTACAGATGGATCCAGACCATGTCTCCCTGGTGATTCAAGCATGTGTAGTCCTATTCTATCAGACTACTTCAGTTCTGTGGCAGATGGTTGTTAATCATGGCAGTCACTGACTTTCTTTGGACTCTTTAGTAAGTTTTTCCCTATAGCTATTTAGTTAGCATAGGGACTCACAAGAGAATGAGGCCCCTTGAAGTGGGCTTGCAAGCTGAGGTATTTTAATATCCAAATTCCAATTTTTTACTTTTTGGGTGTTTTTTTTAATACAAATGAAAACAGTTTTAAATAGCAAAAGGCATATTTTTGAAATTGGAATATGGACAAAAATACCTTCCAATACCTCATTAAAATAAACCCCTCCTAATAATGTGGTGCCATCCTTTACAGCATCCGTAAAAAAAGAAAAGAAAATCAATTAAAAAATGAATAAGAAAGTAAAAAAATAGAGAAAAATATGAAAAGTGAAAACATTTGCAAAAGAATAACAAAGAATTCTAAATCATGGTAAAAAGCAAACACTAAGGGGGTCATTTACTAACCAGAAATACGTCTATACGTCTTTTCCCCGCTCACGCCAGGTCTAAAAAATGGGGTGTGGCATGGGTAACCCGTTTCATTCATCATTTTCTATGCCTGTTTTAGGCATAGAAATTGGTCTAAATCTACGCCATCTTCCTGTCACGTACCGTGTGGTTATCGTGACACGTTTTCAATGTTGCTCATGTTTGTGCCCTGGTATTCCGGATTTGGTTGTATGCTGGTTGCCAGGGGCAACGTGTAAATTGGTGGTGTCTCGGTTGTTCTCCGTGACACGGCTTCCATGTTGCTCATGTTTGTGTCCTGGCATTCTGACTGCGGTAGTAGGCCGTGGTTGCCAGGGGCAACGTGTAGTTTTGGTTGCTGGTATGTTCCCTTATTGCATACTTCCTTCCTTCCCTGTCTGGTTCTCATGGGGTTAACATATTGACCTGGGTGTGGTCACTAGGTGCTTTTATTCTGTTGTTGCTAGCCTGTGGGTTAGTTGTGCTCCAGCCTCCGTTGGTGCTGGAGCTATGCACCTTTCCTGGGATTCCATCTGCCCAGTCCTTGTGGCCACTTAATATGTCATCGAGGTCTTATCGAGGTCTTCCCGAGGTCCTCTCATCCCCTTCCCTTATTCCTGTTGTGTTGTTTATGTACGGGTGGGTGTTTGGTCTGTGACTGCCATGTGTTTTCTGACATGGAGTCCAGACATTCCCTGTATGTATGTGCCTTCGGTGAGAGGGCTCCAGGGTTCCCCGGAGGGGGAACAGCGATACTGTGAGTTGTTGCCGGTGAGCTGGTTCCTGGGTTTGTTGTGTGTACTGAGTCCTGTTAGGTGTTCGGGTTCCAGTACATGTGCCTGGGCTCAGTCTTTGGTGTATGGACTGCTGGTGCTTCTATCAGCAGTATCAGCTGGTAAGTTGCCAGGTGCACCGGGACCTTCCTGGAGGTGCAGCCAGTGAGTTCTGGATAAGTGCATCCCTACCATCTGGGGCTCTGTGAAGAACGGGGCTCACTGGGTTTCTGCCCTCTGGGTTTGGTTTCTGGTGTTTCCGGTGCACTTGGTTCAGTGGTTTTCCTTGCCACTGGCTTCTTGCCTGCTGATCGGTTTCATCTCACTGTAGTGTCTCGGTGTATGCTCGGTGTGGTGTTCCCCTCCCACACCGTAGCAGCGTGACACTTTCTTACTGGCGTAGATGTGGTGGTGGTGGATCTGCCGAAGTTATGTAGAGGCCGTCCTCAATGTAGAGACATTGTCCTTTTCAATGTCTACCACCACACCATCTGGTTTTGTTGTGGCGATGCAGAGTGGTCCCATTCAATCCCATGGGGCCAACAGCTCTAACTACTCTGGACTGCCACCACAATTTATAGGGACTGCATTTAACTAAAAATGACAGAGCGCTTATACAAGCTCAGTGGCCCATTTAAGCCACTAATTGGCTGGCAGGCCAGTAGTGGGAACCCTGTCAATCTGATATAGATGACCTATCCAAAGGATAGCTCTTCATTAAACGGCCAGTCCTCTTCATTACTTCACATATGCTTAAGAGGCTCTGTTTGGGGCCTCCTTCACAGATTCAATCAAACCTGCCGGCTTAAAAGTTCCAGTATACAGGATTTTTTTCTCTGTTTAGAGAACTCTCAAATATAAGACAAACGTTCCCCATTATATTTAATGGGATATGTTCCCAAATATAAGACAAATGTTCCCCATTATACTTAATGGGATATGTTTGGCTATGTTTGAGTTTAGGGCCAAATCCCACAAAAGAGGCCCCTATGACAATTTCACCAAACAAAGCCTTAAACAAATGACAGTAGACTTTTTTTCAAAAAACACTATATTGTTAATATGTCATTGAATAAAAACAGTAAAAGAACAATAAATAGTGACACACAGAAAAGGCTTAACAATGAAATTTCAAAAACCTCTCTAGTGAGAGGGCCTTGCCATTTGGCTGACCTTCCCTTGAATGCTCATTGCACCATAGGAAGAAACATGTTGTCCTGGGAAGGATGGGCAGGTGGGTAATGGTAGATAGTGGTCAGGGTGGGCTTTCAGGCACCCATTGTGGCTGTGGCCATGGTACTGGTGGTCCAGGTTGTGTTTGGGATCTCATGTACTAGTACAGCTCTCATGTATCATTAGGTCCCAAACCATATAAAATCCTTCTACTGAGGAATTTTTGGAAAAATTCAGGGCCCTTAGATCGAAGTATTTCGAATATAAGGCCAGGAATCATACTCCGATTAAATCGCACCATGCGGAGGGTAATTCTACCCCTCATCTAGTCCTGTTGACACCCATTGAACAGGAGAATCCCACCAACAGCTTGAGGCCAGCAGACTGCCTCCTGGATACTGAACAGGAGAATCCCACCAATAGCTTGAGGCCAGCAGACTGCCTCCTGGATACTGAACAGGAGAATCCCACCAATAGCTTGAGGCCAGCAGACTGCCTCCTGGATACTGAACAGGAGAATCCCACCAATAGCTTGAGGCCAGCAGACTGCCTCCTGGATACTGAACAGGAGAATCCCACCAATAGCTTGAGGCCAGCAGACTGCCTCCTGGATACTAAACAGGAGAATCCCACCAATAGCTTGAGGCCAGCAGACTGCCTCCTGGATACTGAACAGGAGAATCCCACCAATAGCTTGAGGCCAGCAGACTGCCTCCTGGATACTGAACAGGAGAATCCCACCAATAGCTTGAGGCCAGCAGACTGCCTCCTGGATACATCTATAGCAAGTATTATTACCGTACATCTTATTCCGTCACAAGATCACTCAAACACTGATGCACATATCATTACTATTGACAACACAGGTTTAGGTACCACAGCCTTAGTACCTTTTTTAGATCATGCACGGAAAACCAATCGTGAGCACTACAGCATCAAATGTGATTCCGGTAGAGAGATCCTTCCCTCATAAAACTCTAACCCCCATCACCCAATATTTCAAAACAGCCCTCGAGGCAGAAGAGGCGGGCATTTGATAATCATCCGGTGATCGGTACTGGTATCTTATCAGAACACACAAACCATAGTTTCTGTGACAGAAATACATTCAATATTAAGTCACACCGATTTATGTCTGACTCGTACATCAATATAAAGCCAAAATGTTAAGGCTATAATAGGGCATAGGGGTGATGACAACGGAGCGCAACAGGGACCAAAGGCCTGTGCTGTCCATCAACTAAGAACCTACACTGACCTCAGCCCAGAGATACGACCAGATTTTAGCCGCACTCCGTCCCCGTGCCTGCCCCTGATCTAACCTTGTCAAAACTCTAATGCCATTGAGTCCCAACGCGTTTCATCTACTGATTATTAATAACTGCCCCAGAATCATCAGGGGACTAGGGCAATATGATGCACAAAATAAGCATAGCGGAAGAATGCAGTCACTTAGCGTCCGCTAAAAAGGTGTATAAATTACAGCGGGTAAATACCGAGGAGCGTATGGCCCGCAACCGGTACGGATTCCAAGGATACTGGTAAAATTAATTCGCAATTCATACTACACAGTATCCTCGAGCTGCAGCGCTGTGGATTGCAGTCAGTCCCTCTCGCTGTAAATGGCAGTCGGCGTCTCCTGCCAAAACTGTCCACCTTTTGAGGCCTCAAAAGGTGGACAGTTTTGGCATAGAGTGTGGGTGCGGCCTTCAGTACGTGGGGCGCACAACACAGGCACTCCACTGCCGAATGAATCAGCATTGATATAATATCCAAAGAAAATACCAAAAACACAGTGTCTCGAGACACTGTGATCAAATGCACGACAAAGAGAAACATCCACTAACCATTACTCCAATAGACTATATTCCGGAAAATCCATATAATAGGTTCAGTAACCTCCGAAAATGGATCTATCAATTAGACACCCTCTTACCATATGGTCTCAATGAGCTGAATGAGACAATCTTTAAAACTATTTGTTGAGATTGTACATTATATTATGTATATACATTAGTTATTTTGTTCCATCCAGGTATCCCATAGTCATCTATCACCAACCCTTGGTACGCGCAAGTGAGATTGTGTTCCAAAATAACTGAGATAACTGTAATTACTAGTCCATACAAAAAACATAATGTACCTACCACTAGGTAGCATGGAGATCCTTTTAGTGATCCCCTTAGTGGTCTCCTGTCTGGCTATCATTGGTTATTTTAGTACTTTTTATTATACGTGTATCACTAAAAGTGAGGACATTATAGTTGTCCAGTCCTCTTGATTAATACAAAAAGATACATTTTTTCTGTTACTACATTACTTTGACTTATTCCCAGGAAGTATAGTTACACCGAAATAAGCCCCCTTGTTATACATGCCTGTAATGTGTACACCCTATCAACCAGCGGTACCCGCGTAATGGTAAAAGCAGTGAGCATCAGAGGATCGCGCTCTGGCGTTGACAGTGGCGTGATACCTCTATACTCACCATCTTCAGGTGCTCACTTATGTTACAATTTGTGTTTCCATATGACTGTCCACAGATGACTACAAAATGAGATCTGAAATGATTTGTGGAGTATTGTGCTACAGCGCTGACAAGAGCGGGATACCACTATGCTAATGTCTTCTGGAATAGATAGGAGAGATTTGCACCGCTGCGCTGACAACGGTTCGATACAAATGATTCTATGTTACTAATATTTTATACTTTATGTTTGTGTTAATGTATTTGTATTATTACCCTTGAAAAGCCACGCAACCTAAGTACTGGTGAATGACTGAGGACCTCGCTGCGGCACTGACAGCAGCGCGATGCCTCTATAAAACTGCTTGTATACATTTGTGCGTCTTGTTTTAGGAATAGATTAACGCTCTCTCTAGGTTATGGAAATAAGGATGTCACGAACCAGCAGGTGTGGACCCACTTTGGCTCGCGCCCTACTTCCTCTAAGGGCGTTGTCTAAGTGAAACCCCTCGATCTTCACAAATACCCCTGATGGTGTGGATAGACTTTCCAAGGAGAACACCAGGTCGCTTCATCCTGAGGAAGGTCAGGACATGAGGCAGCTGGTCCAGGAGATACCTGCGAAGGTACCAGGGTACAGCGGAGGTCAACAGGCCAGGTCGTATCCAGGAGACACAATACAGGGATGAGGCAGAAGCGGAGTCAGACAGGCAAAGGGTCAGGGCAGGTGGCACAGGTACGAAGTCAGGCAATCCGGATCAGCAACGAGAGAGACGATACTGGCAGGCAGGGATCAGGCGAGTAGCGGAGTCTGGAATACTAGCAGAGGTCAGCACACAGAAACATAAGCAAGATAACGCAAAACCTAGAGCAAGAGTAGGACCTTGACACTGAGGCATCTGGGGAGAGGGCTGAGTAACTTAAATAGTTCCAGGGTTGGTCAATGAGGACACGTGACCAACCCACATGACCTAGCATGGTCACATGATCAAAGCGCATGATCAAACAGCTCCAGCCCAGAGGGAGTGAAGTAATTCAGGGCTGGATGGAAACTCTGGAGCGGATCATGGTGCAACAGCACTACACAGCCAGAGCTCAGGACTGCAGCGGTGAATGGAAACCACAAGCAGCAGCTCACCGCTGGACACGACGCTCAGAACGGCAGCGGTAAGCAGGGGTACAGCGGCGCACAGCAGCCGCTGTTACAAAGGATGTGTGCTTTTTAACATATAATATGTTCACTCATAATAGGATGTCAATATGTCAATTATAGTGTCAATCCCAAGTAAGCGCTACACCCACTCTCCTCCCTCTATGAGGCGGGGTAGTTTTTAAATGCACTGCTTTTACCCTACAACCTGTAATAGTCCTGATGAAGGATATTTAAGATTTAGATCTTGATGACATAAAAATACAAAAGAATGATGACAGAAAACAATCACCGGGTCCATCTAATCTGCTCTTCTATTATTTATTTTACCTTGGGATGGACATATGTTTATCTCATGCAGATTTACTTTCACGTACTATTGTTTTCCCCCCTTTTTTAATACTCTTTCAGTATAATAAGATTTTCTGACATAGATTCTGATATTTCCCCCTAATTGCAGGTTTTGATAATTTGTTCCTATGCCAGTTTCGTATAAAAAAAAGCTACCCCAAACTGTTTTCCTCCGTCTTCAACCATCAACAATGAACTTTAGCTGAACATCTAATGCACATTTACCTTATCATCGCTGCTGTATGAGGATGAATGATCGCTGGTATGATTGTTTGTCCCCATACAGCCTCGTTATTTGTCGCAAGTACATCCCTGTAAACACAGAGCATTGTGCCGCCAACAAACGATTTTATGTGCCACTTAAACGAATGGATCACCCACTTGCAGTATCATGAATAAGCATTCATATGAACATTCATTTGCAACATTTGGCCCCATAACTTTCCCATGCAAATGGACCCTTAGTTTGAGGTCTAGAAAGACCATATTGTTCATTAAAGGGGTTTTCCGAGTTATATATATTGATGACCTATTCTAAGGATCGATCAGCTGTTTGAAGAGGAGGCACACACCGTATCAACGCTGCCTCCTCTTCACTGTTTAGATGCTGGCCGTAACGGGGTAGTGGTGAGTAGGTGTAATTACACTTAAAGCGCCCCATTCATTTCTATGGGAAGAATCGCTTCCATAGACTTGTATGGAAGCGATTCTTCCCATTGAAATGAATGGGGCGGTTAGGTGTAATTACACCTACTCACCACTACCCCCGTTATGGCCAGCATGTAAACAGTGAAGAGGAGACAGCTGATCGGCGGGGGTGCCAGGTGTCGGACACCCGCCGATCTGATATTGATGACCTATCCTGAGGATAGGTCATCAATATATATAACTCGGAAAACCCCTTTAAAGAGAACACTGATATCAGTTTAGAGAGAAGCTGCACCAGGAGAATGACACCGGCTTCTGTAGTCCACAGAGGCCAGGATTGACGGCTGTTCTGTGGATGCACCAAAGTTTGAAAATTCAGTGCAAACATAGTATTTCACAGCCAAGAGAGATGACAGGTCAAGTCTGGCACTGTCAATCAAAATCGAGGCAGAGATGCTGGGCAGCGGACAGCACAGCCCACACTGTAGTTGAATCATCCAGTTAAAGGGAACCTGTCAGCTCCAAAACACCCCCGGAAATAGAGTAAGAGATGTATAGTGTAAGTGATGCTGAATCCGAATATGTAAGTTTTATCTTTATACTCACTTCCATTATGACGCTGTGCTCCCACAAACCGGCTGTAAAATGCATTGAGGGGACTCTTCTTTGAGTCCTCTCCATTATATGAGTGAGCACCGGAGTCCACTGAGTGCATTTTACTGCTGGTTTGTCAGAGCACAGCATCAGAATGGAAGTGAGTATGAAGATACAAATAGGGTGTGGTCCATGGAGGGGGCGGGGGGACAGGAAGAGATATCCCAGGTGAAACGTGGTCTATCTCTCTCTTCTCTTCCTGCCAGCCTCTTGGCCAAACAGCACTTCTGGAGCAAGCTTAAGGTATATGTGTGTATGTATATACGGTAAGTATAATATCCCAGTAGACTTTATATGTGTACATATAGATATTTGTAGTCTGTGATTGTATTACCAGTAGATTATATATGCTGTTTATGCATGAGTCTCTATATGTACATGTACTAATGGTCAGGTACTGGATGTGAGTTGGGTAGAAGTGCAGATCCAGTAGACTGTATATTTGTGGACTCTGGATATACTGTATATACATACACATTATTAGCCACACTGCTTAGCATCCAGGGAGGGCAGGAACGAGGCGGCTATGTGTGGTGGTGTCCTCTATGTACTGTGTTATTTGTAGTATCTGTATTTTTTATATAATGTCCATTGCTTTGTCATCTCTATGTTATCAGTAAAGTATTTTTATATATAAGTATATGCGAGGGTTGTATGTTACTCTTGTGGTATATGAAGGACTGGAGGGGGGTATATAATACACTGAATAAACATGTTATATAAGAAACAAAGACAACAGCTTAGGAACAGAATAAAAGGGAAGGAACTGGAGATAGATATAAATCCCTAATCTCCAATAAGCAAAAATTCCCTTCATCAATTTTACAATGAAAGCTATATTGTATGGGGAACCAGCCATACAAGGGATTTTTCGACCTGATAGCATCCCTTAAACTGATCAGTAGAAATCTGTTTAAGGTTTATTCACTTGAACAATAGTCTGTCATATATATATAAAATTCACTCTGGACAACCTATTTAATAAGCCACCAACAGAGGAATCATACAGTATATGCAGCAATGCACATTGATTAAAATTGAACTATTTTGCATCATATATTTTTGCGTGTATCCCCCTTTACTAAAGAGTGCCCCTATTGTGAAGAACTTTAAAAAGCTAGTCAGAATAAGGGTGAATCTCGCCACTTAGGACCAGCCTAAATCAACTCATTAAAAATAAGTTGCGAACATAGCCAACTATAGAAAAAGATAAGGCACTATGGACAGATTAGGCTCTTGACACCAATAAAACCTGTGGGCCCCATACATGCCAGTGCTATCCTGTTACTTAGCATGCCTAAATGGTATAATTATCTTTTCACATGCAATTATTTTCCCCCAAAGGCAGGAAATAGTTGAGTTCAACTGATGTAGTCATTTATGGTCCACTGAAGTACTATAAAAGGAATTTTGTTTCAGTAACTGCAAACTGCAACACTTCAATTCACAAAGGAATAATGCCAGCTATTTATTTCTGGCGTTTGTTAAGTGAATGTTTATACGTAAGTCCCTGATTTGTAATGTTAGAAAAATATTGAGCTAATTTAGTGGCATAAATCCTAGTGGAAGATTAAAATCATAACATTATGTAAACGAAAACTAGGCTTTCTCACAGTCATGTCTGCGTTTCCTCTGGCTCTTCACCGTCACTCGCAGTAGTACTAGTGCTTGTATTGGTAATATCGCTTATAGTTGGCTTTTCCATTAAAGCTATCTTCTCAGTATGTGTAAATTCCAGTTAAAGGGATTTTCCAGCATTAGAAGGCCTCATGCATACGGTCATATCTGATTTTCAGTTTGTAAAAAATTGATTAGTAAAAATAGCTTGTTTTTTTTTCTCACTTCCACGTACAGAAAGGTCTACTCTCAACCTCAAATACAGACAGGACTAAGACCTGTGATGAGATTTGCATATTGGGCACACAGAGCCATGAAAAACAAAATGAATAGGTCGGTAGACTATCCGTGGGGGGAAAAAAAACGGATAGCACACTGAAGAAAAGTACAGTCACATACTTTACATACACTACTCACAAAAAGTTAGGGATATTTGGCTTCTGGGTGATGAACCTAAAATGCACTCCAACTTTTACAGGTGAACTTAATGTGACCTCCCATAAACTTTTGAATGCAAATGTCCAACTGTTCAATGTTTCAGTACTTTTTGCACAAATTGCTGTACTCTAACAAGGAGCATAAGGGCAAACAGGTGTTTTATCCATGAATTGTCCAATAAATTTCCTGGTTCAACTAGAATTGGTATTGAAACAGTCCTCATCATGTTCACATTTTCTCATCATGAGACCAAGTCGACACCTAACAATTGATTAACAGTACCTCATCATTGCAAGGCTTCAAGCATGATGTTCTCAGACAGAAGTAGCCACTCAGCCTAGAGTATCGCAGAGTGTCAGAGAAAGGCATAGAAGTGTACGTCCTTTGGCCACATCCAACACTGATGACCACTTCATTGTGAACAATGTTCTGTGGAACCGGATGATGAATGCCACACACCTCTGGTCACATTTCAGAGAGGTGAGAGGCGCCCAAGTGTCACGTCAGACCATTCAAAACCGTTTATATCAGCATGGCCTGCTTGCTAGACGACCTGCAAGGGTACCTGACCACAGGCATTATCATCTTGCAGGGGCAAGGGAGCATCTACCGTAGATGAGCGACCAGTGGACCTCAGTGCTGTTTACTGATAAAAGTTAATTCACGCTGAGCAGAAATGATGGACGCCAACGATGATGGAGTAGCCACTGTTCGCCTTTGGTTACAGTGTGGGCAGGTAAGTCTAGTAAATACAGAACTGCCATAAACTTTGTGAATGGTACAGTGACAAGCCCATACTACTTGAATAACATCATTAATCCAGTCATTGTGCCTCTGTATGAACAACACAGGCCTAATTTCATCTTCATGGATGACAATGTGCCAGCTCATTGAGGTTGCATAATTAGTGAACGGCTGCTGGATATTGGGGTACCTCTAGAGTAGCCGAGTCGCTGTGTAGAGGCTCATAACTCAGCATCCTAGAACCTCAATGACCTTAGGGCTGCCCTTCAAGAAGAGTGGGATGCCATGCCTCAGCAGACAATAAGTCGACTTGTGAACAGAAGTCATTGTCAAGCTGCAATTGATGCTCAGGGCCACATGACAAGTTATTGAGACATTGACATTTTTTGTGGGGGTATATCCACCACTGTTAGTACAGGAGGTTATTGCTGTAGCCTAATAAACACTGTAAGGAGCCCAAAGAATCGAAAGGCCAAGTATCAAGTCAATTAGTATAAAAAGTCAATAGTATAGCATGTGCAATAGAGAAATAGAAAATGACACATATCAAACAGTCATAGGGTGAGATTTATCAAACTGCTGTAAAGTAGAACTGGCCTAGTTGCCTATAGCAACTAATCAGATTCCACCTTTCATTTTTCACAGCTCCTTTGGAAAATGAAAGGTGGAATGGAATAAACTGTATAACTATGTCTTATGAGCTTTGCTGTTATTTCCATACTCATAAGATCAATAAGCAGAGAGAGAGTGAGTACCACTAGCCGATCTTATACTAGCTCTATTATCAGGGAAGGGAGACAATTGATCCCAAGATGAAAGGTAAAACTTTTATTATAATTAGTGTTTATCAGCACGTTTCATGGACAAATCCTCTTCTTCAGGTTATCACACAGCTCCAGTATAGGATCAGCTTGTGATGTTCACCCTCTCTCAGCAATTCTTTTGCCAACCTTCAGTGATCTACTGGTTCCCAATCCAAGGCAGCAGTCAGGGTGCCAACGTTCCAGCAGGCATCACTTCTATAGTTGCGCCTGACACATCCCTAGGGAAGTGCATGACCACGGTTCTATCTTTATATTGCATATCACCTTTTCCTGTATGGTACTTCAAATTAGGCACTCCTCCTGTATTTTTTCTTCCATATTATCAATAACAGCTGATATGTGAAATAACTCCACTCGACTCCCTCTCCCCCAAAAGAGGAAAAAGACCTCTGTTAAAAATGGCCAACTCTATTGCTAACTTCAGGGGTGTTGTCTGCTATTGACCTCATGGGTCCTGTGGGTGGCCCATATTATCATTGACCTTTTTAGTAAGCTGGTCCTGATTACATCAGGAGATTTGTTGCAAACATACAGTGCAGATTGTAAAAAGAATCAAAAGGCCTAATCTGTTTGCACCTGATGCAAAAACGATTTCTGTGTGTGTGTAAAATATACAGTGTGTACAGTTATATATAATATATATGTAACACCCCTTTGGGCAGCCCTCGGTAGGCAAGGTATATAGTGGTTCTCACCTCACTATGACGCAGTGCCTCCACCCAAATCTTGCTTGGAGCTCTATAGTATAGCAGGAGGGTCTTCCTCTTCTGTCAGGGGCCGACTTGGGAAACCCCTGCCCAGTTCAGTACACACTCATCCCAGGAAGGAGTTAACTGATCAACAGATTTATTTGGGAAAGGGTGAACAATGGTGAAGAGCATAACTATAATGTAATAAAAGGAACAAAGCACAGATTACAATTCTGTCTAAGGCTACTTTCACACTAGCGGCAGCCCGGACGCCATCTTGTTCCTCCTGTGCTCTGGATACCTGCCGGGGAGCATGTAAGTATGTATGTGTATTTGTATGTATATATGTCTGTGTATGTTTATGTCTATGTCTGTATGTGTGTATTGTGTGTATGTGTGCAGGTGACGGATCCGTCATGAACTCCATTGAAAGTCAATGGAGGACAGATCTGTTCACCATTGTGTCACACCAAACGGATCCGTCCCCATTGAGTTTCATTGGGGGTCTTGACGGATCCGTCTTGGTGCGGATGCCTGGACCGGAGAGAAAACCGCAGCATGCTGCGGTTTGTTCTCCGGTCTGAAGACGGAACGGAATGCTTTCAGGAGCATTCCGTTGTCTTCAGTTCAGTTTTGTCCCCATTGACAATGAATGGGGACAAAACTGAAGCGTTTTATTCCGGTATTGAGCCCCTATGACGGAACTCAATACCGGAATTATAAAAAGCTAGTGTGAAAGTAGCCTAGGGAAAACCCCTGGTGAAGGGGCATCTTATCTATAAAGGTAAAGAGTGATGGTGGTCACACATACTCTCCTTTGGAAGATTAAGACAGTATGCAATTCCCAGATATCTACTCCTAGCACTTAGTTTGCTATACCCTACTGTCTTGCAATTAACCCAGTCCAAATGTTGGGGCCCAGTTGCAGAAAATGTTGGCTCTAATGTTGGTGCACTTACTATTGTCCTGCCCGAGAACCAGCTGGGGGCTGCAGCATTCATAAGCTTGTGTGGCAGTGGAGTTGGGGGCAAGATCCCGAGGATAGGTCATCAGTATAAAACAGTTGGAAAACCCTTTAGACATTTGCTAATATCGTAAGATAGCACTTCAAGTCAATTTCATGGCAAATTCCTCCATGGGGCCATTGTGTAACTGTAACTAACAGAAGCTATAGCTTTAACCACTATATATTTGCCTCTGAAAGACAATCTTTGTAGGTTTAAAAAGTAGTAGTCTACATGGCACTTCTTTAAAGGAATAAGGAATAAATTGGGTTTGACAAACTCAACGTAATGACTTTCCATATCCTGACTGTCAGCTGGTGGAATGTGCCCTTACTTGACCTTGGTTTATTTTTCATTAATCGGCTCAGAAAGAGGAAGGAACCGGTAGCCCCTTGGAACGTCAAGCACATGTCCAGAAAGATGAGCTGGTGCTTTCTTAATTCAATCTGAATGTAGCTATTTGATATGTTGTCAGAAACTGCAAGGTCAAGTGGCGGCAGAGATATCCATCAGTATAATGATGATGAACATGTACAACAAACACTTGGGTGTTTTCTTAACCTATTTCATTATGTGTACAGGTTGTTTGACAGGAGCCTTCAGTGTCTGTTCAAATAGGAGTATCAGTATAGTCTCACTAACTCTTTACTATGGGGCAAAGAACTGTGTGATTTCTAGGTCTTATGGGGGTCATTTACTATCTAGAAATACGACTAAGGTTATTTGCACCACAATTTGTGACTTTTCCCCGCTCACGCCAGGTCTTAAAAAGGGGGCATGGTGAGGAAGGGGACAGGCCAGTAGGCATGTCTCATTCATCATTTTCTATGCCTGTTTTAGGTGTAAAAAATGGTCTAAATGTAAGATAGCAATGAAGCTGGCTTACATTTAGACTGGCGCTGGATACGCAAAGTTATGTATGCCTCTTCATAACTTTGGCAGATCCATGCCCGCTATAGGGGTTATTAAGACCGGCATCTAAAACGCCAGTCTTAATAAATGCCCTTTGTCTTTTACGGACCACTGCGTGCCATATCTACCCTACAATTGTGTAGGGTGACACTATTAGGTAAAGTTCAAGTACTTTACTATTTACTAATCAAATGTACTATTGTATTTATTAAAATTGGCAAAAATAAATGTACAAGAATTTCACTGAGCAATTGGTTCCTCTGTATATTTGATTCAGTTTTATTATCAGTCATGATAAAATACACTTTAAATTCCTTAATATCTTGTGTGTCCAATATGATTGCCGATATAAAGTGTTTCTTTGATTGGAGACTGGAGTCTATTCAGAGACTAAATGCTTGAATTCTAACATCAGCTGTATGTTGCCATTGAGCACCCTGGCAATCAGTCCCTAAGGCTACTTTCACACTAGCGGCAGGCCTGATCCGGCAGGTGAAGGGTGCTGCCGGATCAGGCCAGCCGCAGTGACATGTGTGGAGCCGGAACCGTGCTCCGGCCCCACACATGTCACACAGTACATACATACATACACATACATAAACATACACACACATATACACAGACAAATACACATACATACTTACATGCTCCCGGCAGGTCTTCAGAGCGTCGGAGGGACAGGACGGCTCGCACAGGTGACGATTCCCCACAGCGCCCTCTGCTGGGCGCCTGGTGGAATCGTCACCTGTGCGCGCCGTCCTGTCCCTCCGACGCTCTGAAGACCTGCCGGGGTGCATGTAAGTATGTATGTGTATTTGTATGTGTATATGTCTGTGTATGTTTATGTGTGTGTCTATGTCTGTATGTGTGTATGTGTAGCCGGATCCGTCATGAACTCCATTGAAAGTCAATGGAGGGCGGATCCGGTTACCATTGTGGTCACACCAGACGGATCCACCCCCATTGACTTGCATTGGGGGTCATTCCGGATCCGTCTTGGTGCGGATGCCTGGACCGGAGAGCAAACCGCAGCATGCTGCGGTTTGTTCTCCGGTCTGAAGACGGAACGGAATGCTCTCAGGAGCGTTCCGTTGTCTTCAGTTCAGTTTTGTCCCCATTGACAATGAATGGGGACAAAACTGAAGCGTTTTATTCCGGTATTGAGCCCCATGACGGAACTCAATACCGGAATTTTAAAACGCTAGTGTGAAAGTAGCCTTAACCGCCAGAACCAGTAGAGGCAGTCATATGTTGTGTTATCTGCAGGATCTAAAGGGGTTGTCCAGCTTTAGATAAGTTTCCACCAGCCCCTCCACCCCACCGGACCTGTGGAGGAAAGAATACTTTCCTGCTCCCTGCCCCTGGGTTCTGACTCCTTTGATTCGCCACATTCTCGTTTCCTGCCTGTCAACTTTTGGAATTGATGAGGGTCATGTTTGCCGCCGCTACTAATGATTGTCCACAGCAGTGACATGTTCCCCAAGTGCACGTGATCCAGTGAAGTGCCATTTGGGGGAGAGCGAATGGGGCAGCACCAGTCATGAGTGACTTCTGTTTCTATTCATTTGGGGCATTGGGCTCCCATTCTGGTGATGGCGAGGGTCCCAGCAGTCCGACCCCAACCCATCAGATGCTTATCTTGTGTCCTGTGGAGAGAGAATATGTTACTAACTTGGCACATACTCATTAAAAAATATATTTAGTTGTATTGTCATTGAACTTTGACAGCAAGTTTTGAAGTTTGTGATGTCATCTAGATTCTTTGCTTTCGTTTTACCGTTTTCAGGAGCTCATAATATGTGTATGAAACCTCCTGCTTACCTACACTAACACTAACATTTAGTTAGTTGGCGATTTGTCTTTCTAAGCACAATCAAAAAAGTCGAAAGATCATCACTGCTACTGCCATAGTCACATGAGTTGAGTACCACTGGAGATCTAATTTCTGTAGCATAGCGGCCACCAAAAGGAAACAGTATGGTCAACTACTACCCTAATATTTGTAAAAATTAGCATGTGGGGGACAATTACTAAATAACAAAATACTTATTTATGTTTATGACCCAAGTTGGCTTTAGTTTGTACCATTTTGTATTCTGCCTTGTCAGCTTCGGGAGTGGACGGGGTGGGGGTCACGTGAGATGCTGCAGCCAATGAGTGGCTGCAGCATTGACTTGTCCCCCAAGCGGCATGTCACTGGGCCACTTGGTGGACACATCACTGCTGGGGCCAGTCATTGGCTGGAGTGACACACGTGACCCCCGTCCACTTTGGAAGTAAACAAGCAGAATGGTGGAGTGCAACGGACCAAAGGACCTGGCAGGGAGGAGAGGCAGGGAGGGCATTCCAAAAGGGTTTCAAATCTGGACAACCCCTTTAATCCCATGAAAATTTCTCCAAGAAATGAACAGTAAAAATAAATGTTGCCTGGATATAAGGTACTGTCTGAAGAAAATATTTTACTCATCAATCATCAGTTTGTGTATGAGGGCTCTATTATAAACATTGCTTTAAGAGACACCACATGGTTCAGTTTATTTAAAAGGAAGGGAAGTACTAGAACCTGAGGCCATGTACTAAAGAGTAGAATAGGAGAGTCTGGACGAAGTACAGTAATACAGTGTATTCCTATGGTGAAACAGTAACAGATACTTAAAGCAAATCTCAAGCAGCTCTACTTGAGTTAAAGAAAACACACAACAGCTACATAGTCATCACAGCTGAAAGAGACACAGGGGCTTTATGCTCTGAAATTTAATCTGTCATATCTCCTCATGTTATATACGTGTGGACATACACTAAAATAATTAACGGCAGATAGATGTCAAAAAGAAATCTTGAGCATACAAACTTCAAACCAAAGTTCAGCTGCATTGTCTTATGGAATTCTTTTTAAAGGGAATGTGTCATTAGAAAATAACCTATTGTTTAAAGCACATTTTTAGGTTAAACACATTTTTAAACAAATTTTTATGATGTGATTTTTAATTGTCTATGTCAATATCTTTTTAAAAAGAATCCTACAGTTTTTGCACTGGTCACTGAGCCTAATAATAGGCCCCACTTCTTGGACTGTAATGATCACTGTACTGTAGTTATCTCTTTACGACCAGCAGGATTACTATGACAGATATCAGCTATATATACAGTGGATAGCACATGATCCACTATTCACAATAGGTCAGGGAACTCACTGACTCTCCCATAGAAGTTAGTGAGTTCCCTCCTGACCTTTGAGTCTATGGGCCATGGTGGCTGCTGTAAAGCATATCTTTAAATGCTGTTAAAGGGTGTGTGTCATCAAAATATTACCTATTGTTTAAATCACATTTTCATGTTAGATAGATTTTTTTTTTACAACATTTGGGAAGTCACTATATTTAAAATAATCCTGCAATTTTTACACTCGCCACTAGGTCTAATAATCAGTCATGATTATTTTCTGTACATGTTTTGTACAGGTAACTTTTCAGTAGTTATCGTATCATTACAGGCAGAATTACAATGACATGTAACACATCTACATAGATAAGACAGGAACCCCCATTCACAATAAGTGATATTACAGCTTATCAGCTCCCTCCTGACCTCTGCACAGGTCACAGAGCATATCTAGAAAACTTTCCCATAGAAGTCAATCGGTCAGCTTTTGTCCATTCTCTCTGTGTCCTATGTAGCTGCTCTCAAAAGACAGGAAGTCTTAAAGGGGTTATCTGAGACTATAACAAGTTCTCCCATATGCCGGGCCCCTTACATTGAATATATTTACCTCGCTCCCTGTGCCGCTCCTGGTCCCTGCACCGCCACTGCTGCTTCTTCCCATGTGCCAATGAAAACGTGAGGGGCCCAGCATATGGGGAGGGGGCTTTTTATAGTCTCAGATAACCCGTTCAACAACCCTCCCGCCAAACCCCATCCACTTTTTGGGAAAAGGGCCAAGTGGTGTAAATCCCAAAAAGAGTCGATTTGTTGTTATTTTTGTGCTTGGGCAAACATCTTGGGCTTTTAGATAACACTTCTTACTCAAAGAGTTTATAAATTTCCCCAACGGTTTTGGAAGCAGAAATATAGGACAGTACTTATTTTTCTGCAGTATCCTTAAAGGTACATTTAGACTAACAGCAAAAAAAACAAAAACACACAAGCAGATTTACAGCAAACTGATGTGGTTTCCAGTGCAGATTTTTAAAAAGTATAGCATTTAGTTTCATTCATAAAAAATGCATTGTTAAAAACTGCATTGCAAACCCACTGCAACTCACGATACATCTGCATGTGGTTCTTAATGTTTTTTGAGTACAAGATCACAAAATGTACCCTAATAATAGAGGGAGAAAATTATGAATGACAACTGTCTTTCCACCGACTATCGTTGGTGCTCTGTAACTTATAAAAAAACAAACAAACATATTTCACTTAAAAAAGGCACTGATTTCGATCAGCTTTCCACCGACAGGATCGGGCCAAAAAATACCTGCAGACATACTCAAATTTTCAGGATATGACAAGAGTAAGAAGATGTTTTTTTCTAAAACTAACAGCTTCACCTGTAGTCCTCCTCTAGCAGATGCCATTGTGCTTGTTTTTTTTTTACAGATTGGCAAATCTGTTGCGCCGCTATGCCCTCTGCCTTTTTCTAGCACCCAAAATGCTAAAGAGTAGCAATGGTAAGGGAAGAGGAGACCTCAGCTCTCCTCAATGAGTGGATTCTTATCCCTGTCTGTGACACTGTCCAGTCGCTGCTGACCATTTCACAGCCAGGGAGAAGACAAGCTCTTCTCCTGAGATTTAGTAAATCATAGGCTATGTAAGTGTCCTAACCCAGTAGACAGAGTATCTGCAAATGGTCTGTTCTTTATATAAAGTTATGCAGTGTAATGTTATTATGTGCTAAATATTGTACCCAGCATAGCTATGCATGGTGTAGGCACAGCCAGGGTTAACTAATCCTGGACCAGCTCTCTTAGGGGCTTATGGTGTGGGCTGGATCCTCCCCTAGCTCTAGGGTGTTCCACTTAGTCTGAGGGAGAACTTGAATAGCTCAAATTTCAGAAACTCAATTCTCTGCATGTTCTTGGTGGAAGAAAGGAGAGAAGATAGAGAATCTGCATGATTGAGAAGATTTCAGTCTTTTCTTCCATGGAAGGATAACAAGTTAAGACACCCTACACACTTGAACATGATTTGGACAATCATATGCAATGGATCTGCACTTCAGAGTGCGAATTACAGGCATTATTGCAAGAATACAGCCACCAGCCAGAGATTATACTCAGAGGGACTTTAGTAAAATAGTGTATAAATAGGTCTCCTCTTCCATGTATCTTTGCTACTCATAACTTCCAGCATTGCCAAAAGTCATAAATTGCTATCTGGGAACTCCATTTATTCTGTTTAAAGCTGGTCAGGTTTTATTGACTCCTACATCTCCACACGCTTTCCCTGCATGCTCTACACGCCCTGCCTTGCACCCATACAGACACTTAACATCATCAGGCAGAAACCCCAGTGACAGGGAGTTGCTCGAGGGAAGAAAGGGTGCTCCCTCCTCTCATTGCATCGGCCCTAGGCAGCAACAGGCTGAGGGAAACCACTGTGACACATCCTATAGTCAGAACCACTACCACTCCCATTCTTTGCTCCTCAAGGGCTCTGCATAAGTGCACATAGTACTTACTGTACTCGCTTACATAGCCTATTTTTGCGACATTTAACAAATCTAGCGAGAACAGCTCATCTTCTCCCTGACTGTGAAGTGGTCCACAGCGATTAGACAGCATCAGAGACAGGGAGAAGAATACACTCATTGAGGAGTGCTGAGGTCTCCTCCTCCCTGTACTTTGCTACTCATTAGAATTTTAGGCTACAGAAGAGAGCAGGGGACATAGTGGTGCAATAAAGGGGCCAGCCTGAAAAAACAAACATGATGGCATCTGCTGGAGGCAGACTACATTTCAAGACATTCACTTTTATGGAAAAAAAAATCCCACGATAGGTGCTCTTTAAATGCTATTAAAGTGGCACTGTGAATATTCTATGTCTTTTTTTATTTTTTTGCAAAAAATGGGTGGATGCTTTTCTGAATATATTTTTTTAATGTCACTCCATGTATCCTACTTCCTGTCCTGGCTTTTAACTTCCTGTGTTTGAACTTTTACCATGGCAAACAGCCTTATTTGATTTTCTTAGACCATTCATTCTGACCAGATGGGGGAAGTGACTCAACTAGAGCATGACACATTACACATTACAGCTGCTGTGAAACTATAACACCCATCATTCCCACTTGTTCAGTTTTCCTTTTAAGTGAATGAAGTATTCTGGGAATTGTAGTTTCAAAACAGCTGGAGTGCCGGGGATTGATGTCCCCTGATGTAGAGATGCAATAGAAAACAGTGGAACATTCCTTATAGATGGAATTAAAATGGGAGACACTTGGTGCTCTCCATAGTCCTGAAACAACAATTGAAAAACAGATATGACATTAGCTCAGAGCTCTACAGATGATGTTCTCAAATTCCTGTAAGTCACACTGCAGCAGGCGAGATAATATTCACTCATGAAAACTAAACAACCTATTTCTAACCCTCCTTCACTGGCCCTGATTTTCTTATTATTCTTTATCAGTCTGTACAGGTGGTGATTTTTGGAGCACTTGCCTCTGGTATTTGTAAACTTGTTTTTTTTTTTAAATTTTTATATTTTATCATGTTGTGTTTTTCCTAGTGTGCTAAATTATTCAAAACCTGTTTCCTGACCTCAGTAATGACACATAGCTCACATTGCTAGGATATTATTTGCTGATCAATGGGGATGTAACTGCCCCAGGAACCCTAGAATAAATGATCTGTAATGCTAGTAATGCACAATGGCCCCTGCAGTTTTTCATTTTTTTCCTTTTCTTTTTTTTTTGCACAGTGGCTTTTCCTGACCAGCCCTCTGCACAGTGCCTGACCATGAGGAGGACCATGTTGCAGTCCTCTGGACAGTGTCAGCTCCCTCTTAATCCAGAAGAAAATCTCAAGAAGCCACTTCCCTTTTGTTGTCGTGATCAGTGGGGGGTCCTGATGGTCCGACTGCCCCCTTTACTTACTTTGCATGTGCTTTAAGCCTCATATATCAAAATACTGAATACATATGAATACATATCCTTTATTTTTTTTTAGAGTGTCTTTTTCTGACCCTGAGGATGACCATGTTGCAGCCCTCTGGACAGTGCCAGCACCCTGAGGAAAATCTCAAGAAGCCACAGTGTGAAAAAGCAAATTGTCCTGGTTCTACTTTCAGCAAGTAAACTGATGAAATCTCCACTGTTTCCATCGGTCATGGCAGTATTCAAGAATTCCTGGATGCTCTTCATCAAGCACACTAAAAGTGTCAGCACATTTAATATACTTAGAAAGTTCATTCACTGTAATTCTTCCAACAAGTTTTAGTTCCACAAAGTACAACCAAAAGTAAAGCTATAACTTGTGATAAATACTTTTGACATTCATAGTGCACCCATTGTGTACAATTATCACAGACACAAAGCAGCTGCAGTTTGTTACAATGTATCCCTGTAAGTAGGAGCTTTAAGGATTAAAGGGCATCTGTCAGCAGATTTGTACTATGACTGGATGACCTGTTACATGTGCATTTGGCAGCTGAAGGCATCTGTGTTGGTCCCATGTTCATATGTGCTCACATTGCTGGGAAAAAAGGAAGTTTTAATATATGCAAATGAGCTTCTGGAAATCATAGGGGCATTGCCGTTACACCTAGAGGCTCAGCTCTCTCTGCAACTGCCATGCTCTCTGTACTTTAGCAGGGTCTGCCAGTGTAAACATCATCACACCTGCCTGGCTCTGACAAAGTGCAGAGGGTACAACAGTTGCAGAGAGATTTGAGCTTCCAGGAGTAATTAGCAGTTGTGTCTCTCCACTTCCACAGAGATGATTGGAGTAGCTACATGAAAGTGCAACCTGATGCTCCAAACAGGTGAATGGGATCTCCATGTTCCAGTTTGTTGGGGTCGCTGTGGTCGGACCCCCACCAATCAGATAATTATGCCCTATACTGTGAATAGGCACATGAGGCACAATACCATGGCACAATTCCCATGTGCTGGGTGAATAGTGTACTAAGTTAGTAAATGCTAGAATTATTATTTTAGTATTGTTGTTTGGTGAAATGTTTTATATGAGCTGACTCCGTCTTCGGGAGAAATCTTTTAGTGCTATTTCCTACATTGATACAACTGGTACTGATTCTACTTGTAGAGCTATAATGTACAGCTATCAGTACACAGGAGAAGTGTTATCAGTGACTGTAGATTGTACTGCATTTTGTGGTGACAGGTCCTCCGTAAGGCAGTATACAAAATAACTCTCCTACAGCAGGAAGAAATCTGTTTCTGCAGTGCTATCTATATACCTTGTATGTCAATATCAAACTCATTAAATAGCCTTCAACCATGACTTGGGTCATCAGTGAAACCAGCTAATCTAAAAGACATCACAGTTTTTGTTCCTCATTAGTACTAAGTAGGGTACTGATGGCTATGTGATATGTATGAACAGCCCCATGAAGGAAAATAGTTTGAAATTGTTTTCATTTAAAATATCCAATGTTCAAGGAATATGAAATATGAATGATGATAAAGCCATCAACAGAGTGGCCCTCTGTGTGCCTAATGGTAGAAGAAGCTATACCATAGCATAACTTCATCATGGTTCCCCTGCAAAGGGAAATAGACCTTGTGTAAGAGTGAACATCTGCATAGTTCATTGTTAAAGTATGCCATTCGGTTCACTTATTATTTTTGTAAATTCCTCTATAGTATTTATTCTTTTGGAACAACATACTTGAGGGACTTTGGTGTCCTTAGAAGTCCATGCATTTTATATAGCAGAAACTTTCCAAATTAGTCTGCTTCAGTCACAGGGCTTGTCACTCAGCCCTTTTGATATTGGAGCGATCTATCATCCTACCAGTCTATATTATGATGTATTTTGCTTTTGAAATTCATCATTTGCTTTATTTGGCATAGATACCTATTTGCAGCATCATGTAGACTACCCTGGGACCGTAGGTCAATGGGGTTATAATCCACCTGGATTTCATGGTGGCTGTGTTGTGTGTTCTCAAGCCATGGTTGCACTCAAGCCTTGGAAACCCTTCTTCCTGCATCAATAAATGCCTTATGCCTTCGTCCCCAGTGACCTTACATGCTGATTGAGATATTGCTGCTGTAGCTTTTAACTGGAATACCAGCTTTCACATGTGGGAAGGAGAAGGGGAAAGATCCATTAACGTGCATGGGCTGTGATCACACCAGGATCAGACCGTGTGTTTCCTGGAATGTGCTTGACTAATTGTCAGTGATGTATGATCAGAGTAAAATTGTAACTTTTACAACACATCATGTTAGCAGTAAAACACCACTCTAGATATGTAATACATAAATGTATATAAATATAGGAAACCATGCTAGAATACTGTAACAATGTTGGTTATTAACAAGACTGTGGAACTGGATTTCACCTATAGCAGTCTATTGTTACTCAGGTACCCACAGGACTTACTGAAGGGTTGAGTTGTATAACAACAGGTTCGTCTGAAGAATATTATTATGAAGCGTGTATCAATTTGCTGTAATAACGGCTGCTGCACATGTTACAAAGGGAAAGTAAGAAGTAAGAGAAAGAGGGATTCCACATAATGCTCTGCAGCCTGCCAATCACCAGATAGCCAGCCCCTTTAATGTCACAGCCCTATAAAAAGCCTTATCCTGCCCGCTCTTCACCATTTTACAGTTTACTGAGCATAGGGACAGATGTCACAAGTGCTAGGAAAAGTGTTTTACAAACCTTTTAATAGTATAGTCTGGGATAGGGACAGTGCAGGGTCAGTATAGGGAGATCGTAGAGAGAGTTTTTAGACAATGTAGGGAGGTTCATAGGGAGAACATAGGGAGACTGCAGCACAGTGCAGGCTCTATAAGCTGAAGAGATCCGTAGGAGACAGTGCAGTTTGCACCAATCCCCTGTGTAGGGCACATAGCTATCTAATTGAATTATGCCCACCTTGTTTAATAGATAAGCAATTATATTACACCTTTATTCTCAAATTGGGTTGAATAAGCTGTGTAATGTAACCATTATTTGGGTGCCCATCTTGTTTAATAGATAAGCAACTCTATTATGCCTTCATTCTCAAAGTGGGGTGAATAAGCTGTGCAATCTAACAGTTATTGTGGTGCCCACCTTGTTTAATAAATAAGCAATTTTATTACGCCTTGATTCTCAAATTGGGGTGAATAACCTGTGTGATATATCTGTTATAGTGGTGTCCACCTGATTTCATAGATAAGCAATTCCGTTAGGCCTTGATTCTCATATATGGGTGAATAAACAGTGCAATATAACCATTATAGTGGTGTCCATCTGATTTCATAGATAATTCCATTAGGCCTTGATTCTCATAATGGGGTGAATAAACAGTGTAATATAACCGTTATAGTGGTGTCCACCTGATTTCATAGATAAGCAATTCCATTAGGCCTTGATTCCCACTGGGGTGAATAAACAGTGTAATATAACTGTTAGTGTGTTGTTCACCTGATTTCACAGATAAGTAATTCCATTAGTCCTTGATTCTCATATTGGGGTGAATAAACAGTGCAATATAACTGTTTGTGTGGTGTCCACATTCACATTGAATAACTAATTTTACATATACAATTACTGTTGCCATACAGTATGTCCAACAAAGAGGTGCCAGGGCCCTCCAAAGGAACGGGCAGTGACAAAAATGTTTGCTGGAGCCAGCAGAAATAGCAGCAGAAGGGGTAGTGGTAGCAGCAGCCGCAGTAACAGGCCAGAGCTGCCAATGTCATCCAGTGGTCATGTTTTGACGACCAATCTCGCTGTCCTGGAATGGTTGACTCAGTCTTCCACATGATCTCCTCTGACACCAGACGTTGGCATGGCCCAGGAACAAGCTCTATGCCCTCACGTGTCCTAAACCTGTCTCTTTCCTTTTCTGCTCCTTCTGCCAGGCAAGTGATGTATGCCACTGGCTCTGCTCCGCTTTTAAGTGAGGAAGATATTACTGAGGACAGTCAGCAGCTACTGCCCAGTACAGATTTGGGGGAGAGGTCTGCTACTTTCTCCTGTAGGTGTGCAAATAGTGATGATGAGAGTCATGTAGGAGCAGGTGTTGAGAGAAGTCAGGGACGTGGCCATGAGACTGGTGAGGGTGACATAAGTGACGAGCAGACAGTAGTGAATGATGATGTAGCCGATCGCTCGTGGGAGCCGGGTGAAGAGGGGGCTTCATCAACATCATCTGGGGGCGAGGGTGGCAGCAGGCTTTGAGACAGCAGCAGGGTGGCAGTGTGCTGATGAACCAGCAGGGTAGAAGCAGTGCGAGATCTGGAGCTAGACTGTCTGCTACTCAGGAACCTACCTGGTCGGGTTGTAGGGGTAAAATGTCATACTTACCGGTGTGGGAAATTTTTGAGGATGTCAGCGTGGCCATGTGTTGGATCTGTGGGCAGAAGGTGAAGCGTGGCCAGGGTACTAATGTTTGTACCATGGTCCTGCGTCAACACACAGAGTGTCACCATAAAGTGGCCTGGGAAAACTGTGGCGCTAATTGAGGGGTTACTGCCTGACATATCTCCCAGTGGCCCCACCCCTTCTCCAGCAGTCAGGGCTCCACCACCTCAGCAGAAGGGAGCTGTGTTTTCTTTCCATCATCTACTGGTCCTGATGCTCCTCCTCTTCCTCCTACTCCTTGTCACACGTTTCACTAGCAATCGATCACCAAGGTGATTGCAAAGAGACAACAGTATGCATGCTCTCCAACAGTGTAGAAGCTGAACCTGCTCCTGGTCAAGTTGCTGGTATTACAGTCCCTCACTTTCCATGTGGTTGCCTCTGCACATTGCCAACTGATGGCTTTTGCCAAACCAAGATGGAGAGTCCCAAGCCATCACTACTACTCTAAAAAAGCTGTACAAGCTCTGCATACGTATGTACAGCAGAAGGTGGGCCAGTCCTTGAGCCTTTTGGTGTCAGGTACAGTTCACAGCAGCGCTGACTTGTGGAGCTTTAACCATTGTCAAGGACAATAGATGTCCTTTACTGCCCACTGGGTTAATGTGGTTCCGGCCCAGGCATACCAGCAACTTGCCCAGGTGATGGCAATGCCTCCTCTGCGTTGTCATGCTGTGATTGCTCCTTGCCAATAAATTGACTTAACTTGATGTTAAGTCTAAGTTGAATATATAAAAATGTCCCCTTGGACAACATAGCTCTCACCCCTATTTTGAGGGATCCACCTCAACCACAAACGACTTGGCCTGATCCAGCTAAACTAGAACAGGAACTTCCATAAAACATTTTTTTTCAATGATTCAAAAGCTGCAATCACCTCAGGTTTCCAATGAAGTAGACCTGCCCCTTTCCTAGTCATGTCCGTTAGAGGCTTCAGAAACATTTTTTATGAACTTGCAGTAATAGCAAAGCCAAGAAACCATTGCAAAGCCTTAACAGAGGAGGGGGGGGACAATTCATCATTGCTTGGACCTTGGCAGGAATAGACATCTTAGAGCCAGGTCATTTGATTTAGAGGCAACACACCATTTACAGAAGTTTTCACAATAGTCCTCGACAGGTCTGTGACCCTGCCGGAGCGAATCCAGCTAGGTCTCAGCAAATACGACTCTCAGGTTTGTCATAAAGTAAACAGAGAGCCGAAAAAAATTTCTACAGATAATAGCTTAGGAGAGTCAGGGGAAAGAAAGAAGGCACATTCCTTGAGATCCCCTTGTAAGAGTACTCTGACCCTAAAGAATGAGGTTTGAGATAAATGTATAATTTGAAACTGCCCCTGAAACTGTCCTGCTTCCTATTGCCTGCAAAGAAATGAGGCAACTTAACTTGGGGTTCTAGAAGCTGTGAGGGACCAGTCACTAGAGGTCGATACTCAGTGCTCTCCCGGTGTTGGATCTTTTCTGCAAGGTCCTGGACCAACTGAGTGAGACCGTGCATCTGGTCCAACAAGGCCTGAATGTTTAGCAGGGAACAGTGCAGACCTGATTTCCAACCACACCATTGAACCAAACTGCACAGAAGCAACTAGAAAGGGATTACACAATTGAGTCACATTATTATGACAGAAGTCACATGAACGATGTCATATTGTGAAGTCATATAATGAAGGAAGTCACATGTCATGAGCCGGCTTGGTGAGTATATAAGGTGTACGATAGACTTCACATCCCTCGTTGCTGTCATGGGTAAAAGAGACGATTTATTACAGTTACAAAAAAGGATGATTATTGGATTTTAGGCCAAGGGTGGCACTATTTCTGAAACTGCACAGTTTGTAAACTGTTCACATGCTGCTGTGATGAAAGTATATCTTGAGTGTACAAATGGCACCATTACGAATAACAGAGACATTGAAACTATGGAGCACCACATGCCATTGATGTGAGAGGTGAATTTTGACTGCAACATTCTACAGTGGAACAGCTCACCACCAAAATGAAGCAGGGGGCTACCAGACATGTGTCTAGAACAAAAGTTCAGCAAACCCTACTGCATATGTGGCTCTGGAGCAGATGGATGGTCACTGCACCTTGCTAACAAAGTTGCATCAGCTGAAAAGTATGTTGAATGGCAAAAGTTTGCCTTCTCCAATGAGTCACATTTTCTGCTTTTTCGAACGGATGGATCTTGGCGTGTCAGACGAAGAACATCAGGGACCAAACACCTTGCATCCACTGCTGGAAGAACACAAGCTAGTGGTGGCAATGTTATGGTCAGTGGAATGTTTTCATGGCATTTTCTGGGCCCACTCATGCATGTGGAAAGCATCCCAACTGATTTTGGTATGAATCCATCCTTGCAGATCACATACACCCATGCATGCTGATTGTCTTACCTAGGGCGTATTGGATCTTCCAACAAGATATTATGACATATCACAAGGCTAGAAATGTCCAACATTGGTTGGAAGAGCATGATTAGGGTTTTCAAAGTATTACCCAGGCCCACAATTTTCCAGACTTGAATCCAATTGCAGCATCTGTGGGATGCACTGCAGTCAGCATGGCTCCAGATACCTGTGACAACCTACCAGGACCTTATTTCGTCACTCCCAGCCAATCTAACTGCTGTCCGTGTCGCACGTGTGGATCACTCTAGATATTAGCTGGTGGTAATAATAATGTGACTTGACTGTGTAGCTGCACAATACAAAGATTTTTTGGATATAAATGCACAGAGCTTACGCTATTACCTGCACATTCACAGAAGTGACCAAAACTATTTAAAGACAGTTTCAGAGCAACTGACACAAACAAACTAAGGGCGCATTCACACGACTGTGCTGTGTATTGTGGTCTGCAAATTGCAGATCCGCAAAACACGGATGCCACCCGTGTGCATTCTGCAATTTGCGAAATGGAACGAGCGGCCCATTCTAGAAATGCCTATTCTTGTCTATGATTGCAGACAAGAAAAGGACATGCTCTATATTTTTTGCCAGGCCGCGGAAAGAAACAACAGATGCGGACAACACATGGTGTGCTGTCTGCATCTTTTGCGGCCCCCATTGAAATGAAGAGGTCTGCTCCCGTTACACAAAATTGTGGAATGAGCCCTAATACACGGGGAAGACAATACAACAGGAGTAAAACTGCTGGTCATAACAAATACATATCTCAAATATTATGCAGAATCCATTACACTTGTGTGTGAAAGATTAGTATATTTTTCTAACTTGTACTCACTTCATGTCTTTTATAATGGAAAGGCTGGATCAAATTATAATGTTATGTTCCAAAACCCATGTTATTGTTTCCTTTATTTCAATGTGTTAAAGCAAGTAGTGAAAAATACAGCATAATGGAATTCTCCTATCTGACCTAGTCTCTAAATGAAGACCAGCTGATGGCCACAAATCCAACAACTGAAACCCCCGGGAATAAGAGGTGATTGCTGGGAAAGAAATATAGTATTACATGGAGTTCTTTCAAAAGAATGGATGCAGGGGCGTAACCATACCTCCCAAGTGTCCCTCTTTTGGAGGGACAGTCCCTCTTTTTGACCTAAGTCCCTCTGTACCTCTTTGATCCTTAAATGTCCCTCTTTTTGACCTGGAGAATTAATTTATAAATGTGCATTAATACATTTACAAAATTTCTCCTTACTAAACTATCTCTATGGTTTCTGCCTGTATATTAGACAATAACTTCATTATTTGGTGCAATTTGGACCTTAAAATATCTATAATCTGATGATTTATGTGCTAATATTTATATGGACATTGAAGCGCAAGAAAAAAAAAAGGCCACAGTGGGTCCAGTAATTATGATTTGGGCGGAGTTAGAGGCATGGCCTAGTATAAAAAAAACTGCCGTGATGCACGCCACACATATTGTCCCTCTTTGCAATTTTCAAAAGTTGGGAGGTATGCGTAACTACCGTAGCAGCAGACCATGCGATTGCTATAAGGCCCATGGAAAGGGGGGACCTAGTTGGAATCATCTCCTCTTCTACTGGGGGTGAAAACTTGGGCAGGACTTTACCCTCTAAAGGAACAACTTTTAGCCAAATGAAAGAAACAACTTTTAGCAAACGCTGCAGTGGAAAAAATGGCCTAAAGGTCATTGAAAGGGGTTTAGGCAGAAACCCTTCTTTCCTGTGTGGGGGCCCGGGTTTGATCCTTGCTGTGGGGCCTTTACTTCTCTATGTATGGCACTGAATGGATGCCCATGTAACACATTGCCTAGTCCTCTCAGTGGAATACTTTGCAATGGCTCTTTGCTATTTCTAGGCATATGGACAGGGTCGAGTGGGACAATTAAGGTCTCAAACGAACAGCTGTCTGCATTTTGGTCCATAATATGGTGCATATTGTTTGTCATTGGAACCATTTCACACCATATTTCCCAGATATTTTAGAATACAATTTCTTTTGAGATGTGGCTTCCAATGGAGTTTGCTGATTTTTTATTCATGAAGACTTTAAAGGGAATCTGTCAGCTCTGAAACACCCTACAAACTAGAGTAAGCGGTGTACTGTATAGTGTAAGTGATGTCGAGTCTGGTTATGTAATTTTTATCTTCATACTCCCTTCCATTCTGATGCTGTGCTCCCACAAACCTGCAGTAAAATGCACTCAGTGGACTCCAGTGCTCACTCACATAATGGAGAGGACTCAAAGAAGAGTCCTCTCAATGCATTTTACTGCTGGCTTGTGGGAGCACAGCGTCAGAATGGAAGGGAGTATGAAGATAAAACTTACATATTCGGATTCAGCATCACTTACACTATACACCGCTTACTCTAGTTCAGGGGGTGTTGAGATGACAGGTTCCCTTTAAAGAACCACCATGTTCTACCACAGGAAAATACTGCAGTGTGTTTTCTGGAACTAAAATACATGGCGGCCATATTAAATACACCATCTCCATGAAGTCTCGGTGCCTAGTAATTTGGTCTTTTTAGTTCTCATAGCATTTTACATCAAAAAGACTCAAAAAGTAAAAAATTGGACTACATAACCCTGATAAATTATCAAAATTAAAGTTATTAATTTATTTATTTTTTACATAGAAAATGATTCTTTACTGTAAGAGCTGTGAGATTATGGGGCTTTTTGTCTGAGGAGGTGGTGATGGTGGACATACTCACTAAACTTACCAAAACAGTTCAAGAGGGGCCTAGTTACATTTCTTAAGTATTATAATATTACAAGTTACATAGTTACTACTGGAGAAAGCCCTTTGATCAAGGTAGTTATTCTGATTTGGAATTGGGAAGGATTTTTGTTTCTCCTAAGATGAGGAAAATTGGCTTCTAGCTCTTGAGGGTTTTTTTTTTGCCTTTGTCTGGATCAGATATGCTGTATAATAGGCTGAATGGAATGGATGTATATTCTTTTTAGTCTTGCAAATTATGTTACTATGTTCCAGTGCGGTCAATAGAAAACCTTGCCTGGTGTCTGTTAATACCCATAAGTATCTGCCGAATGGACACCACTGGTTCACCAGAGCAATTCTGGACTAAACAAAAGGAGATCCGTTGTGGAAATTACTTTTTCCTTTTTTATTACAGCAACATACCTTAATAGGGCAATTTTACAGGCGTTTTGTTGATTACATTTTAAAAGTGTATATTAGATCTGTATATATTTTACGTTGTCCCCATTTACTAGATCATGAAATAGTTTTGGAAAAAGAGTAATTTAAGAGGCAGGATATATTTGTTTTCAGTTTAAGCATTTTTATAAGTTTTGCCCATGTTCTTAGAAAAACAATATCTTTTCACACCTTTTATTATGCTAGTGTCGTGGGATTTTTATGTTACTCATGGTTAAGTTCATATGGTCCTCACAGAGGTTTACTACATCTCTTGAACAAACAAGTACCTTTTACGCAGGAAATGACATAGACACGTTAAAATGTACACAAGGCTTAGGATCACATTCACTTGGTAATAGAAATGTATTGTTTTGAGTACCATGCTGTTCGCTTTGCATTTCCAAATTCAGAGATTGGCTTAAGCCAAATACAACACACATATCTGCTTTGCTGTGTTCTGCTTTTTTGGAATAGTTCCCTTTCTAAGGGCAAGCTATGAACGCTAAAGATCACAAAATGCCAAGAAATACTCTGAAGGCTACACATAGCTATTAAACCGATGTGTTACTTGATGCACAGTAGCTATTTTGAAAAGGATTGGGCTTTACTGAGGCCTGCAGTATACCTAAAGCAAGGAATTGAATCAACAGACAGTCACACCACTACAGCCACAGTTGTTGTTGATGGGATCTCCAATGTGCTCTTGTTTCATGGTGTTTGTCCAAGAAAGTAGTTGGGCTCCTGGGATCTGCTTCAAGGTATTGCCGTTGGCTTATGTTCGAAAAGTTCTTTTTGGTTGGTTTGATTACTAGGCATCTTTTTATCAGAAGATCTCATGCTGGAGCAGCAGCTAATATGCTGTAATGTAGGATGTTCTTTGTAATTTAATTCATCAAAAGAAAACTCTTGTAGGTCTTAATGAAAAGATGTTGTACCTCAAATGAATAAGCCATTGGTCTTAAAGGGGTTGTCCCATTACGTCAACTGTCCACAGGATTGGGGATGTGTCTGATCGGCAGAGGTCAGACCACAAGGCTCCCTGCCAATCACAAGAAATGGGGCCCGTGCTCCCTGTTTTAAAGGAGTGACTTGTCTGGAATTTTTTTATCTATATCACAGCTTGCCTGTATATATAAATCACTTATTTTGGCTCTGGCAGTTATTGCTAAAGAATGTCTGTCGCATTCAATACCTACCCTCCTCATGTGGATATATGTTATATTATATGACATTAGAGTTGAGACTATTTAAAAAATCTGAAAACAGGCTCAGTACATGGGCTGATATTTGGAATTTTTGGTTTAATGTCCTTGATTCAGACGGTAGAAGAGAGGTTACAGGCGTGGGTCTCTGTGCCGTACGTATATTAAATGAGATTTTTTTTTTGTTCCTGGTGGCGGGGGGGGGAGGTGGGCAAGTGATGGTAGAGGTGAGTCTTAATAAGGTTATATAGTATTTAATTATATATTTTTTTCTTTTGTATTATATTTGCTTTTTTCTTGTAATAATAAAATTAAATAAAACCAAAAAAGACATTCAGCTCTATGGGACTGCCAGAGATAACTGACTACAAGAATTTTCAGTAATGCAATGCACATTTGTACAAATTTTAGGAAATATAACCTGTATATCTTTGCCCTTGCAGTGTGCCTACACATTTTCCTTAAAAATGTGAACAATATCGAGTCCTCTTGGCATAAATGTCTATACCTCCTGAACTTGTGAACAGTCCAGTAAGAGGGATCATACTCATGTTTTGGAGATGCTGCACAAATAGTGGGACTAAATGCTAGATGTCACTGAGATATTCATCATGGTTGTTGACAGCTTTAAAGGGGGATTTTTATATTAATGGCCTATACCCAAGATAGACCATCAATATCAAAAGGACCAGCACTCTGCATCTTGCCGATCAGCTGTTCGGGGAATAGGCATCGGGACTACACAGCTCCGTCCATTGTGTAGCAGATAGAGCTGGTAATGGGAGGAACACTCCTCGTTCATTACACAGTGGACGAAAATGTGTAGTTAAGATGCCTATTTCCAGTGTTGGGTTGAAGGTTCTTGAGGATAGGCCATCTATATTAAAATCTCAGAGAACCCCTTTATGGCTTTTGTAGTAATGTTAAAATGTTTAAAGTTCTGATTGTGTTCAAGGCTGTATGTTTAAGGAATTAAAATTGGTATATGTTCACTCTCAATTTTGAAGCTATTGCTAGAGGTACAGTATGGATATATCTGTATTCACTGTTTGTGTGACACTTGTATACTTTGTATGCATAGAGGAGGGCAGGGGGGAGAAGAAAGAAATAATGACAGTGCTTTTCTCATGCATTTGTTAATCTCTATGTACAGGGTTGTTAGACAAATGGCACATTTATTTTGCGTCCTGTGTCCTAGAAAGCATCGGTGTAAATTTACAATTTTTTGCTTTTAAAGGGGTTGTCCAGGTTCAGAGCTGAACCCGGACATATCCCCTTCTTCCCCTAATTAGCCCCTCTAACATGAAATGCTACGATGCTCTCCCTTTCCCTGTGCTGTATTGCTCAGGACAAGGGCTTTTTTGTTTTCAATTTCAAACTGCTAGGTGGAGGCTTCCTCCTAGAAGTGTTCCCGGTGAAATCACCGGCACTGATGGGCAGGCATTAGCGCTGCCCTAGCTGCTTTACAGGCTAGGGCAGCTCTAAAGCCTGCCCATAAGTGCCGGTGACATCACTGGGCTCACTGCAAGGCATAATCCTCCACCTAGCTTACCCATGGAGAGCCCAAAACGTCACCGGATTTCCAGAAAAAGCCTTTGCCCTGTGCGATACAGCTCGGGCAAGGGAGAGCATCGGAGCATGAAATGCTCAGATGCTAATGTCAGAGGGGCTGAGTGTGGAAGAAGGGGATATGTCCGGGAATCACCCTGTGCAAGGTGGGCACCTAGTCTCCCTCCCCCTGCACAAGTGGCACATAGCACAGTAGACTTACTGCACTACATACAGATATTCAATGTACAGCTCCTCAACCAGCTTACGTTCATATAAAAACGTGATAAATTATTAGAGAAACTCCCCAGTTTATTATCATAGATGCGATCAGAGCTGAGATGACTTCTAGGTATAGAGGAAAGCTAGACAGTGTCCTCTTCTCCCCAGGACCTACCTTCTCTGAGTTGCTGCAGGGACCCCCATATTCGATCATCTGGTAGCATCTTGTAGCTGTGTGAGCAGCATATTTGAATGTACAGGTACAGTGGGCCCCCAAAATAAATTTTATTGGTGGGCCCTAGGCACCCCAGTCCGACACTGTGTCCGGGTTCAGCTCTGAACCTGGACAACCGCTTTAACTAGGCCACAGATTATACTGAGAGATCTTATTTGAAGGGTATTGCTTATTTGATCTTTCTTGTGTTGGGACACATTGCTATTTCCATTATCAAATCTCTTCTCTGCTATGGTGCGTCTGTTTTGGTATATCCATTCAGTTTACCCACTAGCTTGAGTTTCTTTGGGAGTGCCTGCATAGTGGAACACTATAGAAGGAAAGAAATAAGGGGATAACTACTTGTTTTGTAAGCTATCCTGGTCAATCTAGGCGTTAAACATTCGGGAAACAAATTCCACGTTGTCAGCAGAATCAGCTGATGTTCTATTGTACATGGTTGCCACCTGACACCCCTGAAGGTAGATGTTGAGGGGGAAGGGGAATTGGGAATGATGAATTCAACATGGAACATGTCTGATACTTTGTTCCATGGAAGATAAGCCTCTGTGGTGTCTGGTCACAGGTTATTCCTCTATTGCATTCAGTAATAGAGCAATGCCAGCATGTATGGAAAGTTCACATGACAGCGGAAAATCACTCTGCAAGCTAGCAATTCAAACTCATCCTTTTAGTGTTTGATTTCATTGCAATGGAGGTCACAGACTGGGCAAAAACAATATGGTAACACTTCAAAAAATACAGCGTTTTAATTGAGCAGCCTCTGTCACAGATTTTGGCAAATATGCAGGACCAAAATAGAAGAACAGAGAATGTGTCAAAGATGTGAATTTAGGATTAAAGCGGTTGTGCCACCATTAAATGGTATTTTAATATAAATCAGAATGAAAAACTAGTTACTTTCTGTTACAAAAATGCTACAGTTTTGAGATATCCTCTTCAGTTCATTATACTGGTGCCCCCTGGTGTTGAATCTTTTAAATAAGTAGGCATGTCCTCCTACTGAGGTGGTCACACATGCCCAGTTCCATTCTTCACCTACCATCAGCCCTATCTACGGGTAGAAGCTGTGGCAGTTACAAGAAGAGAGCTGCAGTGAGAAAGGACACACCGCTTGAGCTGTGATAAAAAGAAAGCTGTAGCAGAAAGGACATGTCAGCCTGAAGAGAATCTGACAGAACAATTTGAGCAATTAAGGGGGAGATATGAATCCATGTGAGCTACAGAACTGGTTCTAGTTTTGTTAGAAAGATTATCATGTACTATAAGATGTCTGTCTTTAAAGGCATCTGTCAGCAGATTTGTACCTATGAAACTGGCTGACCTGTTACATGTACACTTGGCAGCTGAAGACATCTATGTTGGTCCCATGTTCATATGTGCCCACATTACTGAGAAATATGAGGTTTTACTTCATGCAAATGAGCCTTTAGGAGCAACAGGGGCGTTGCCATTGCAGAGAGAGCTGAGCCCGTTGCTTCTAAAGGCTCATTTGCATATATTAAAGGGTCTCTGTCACCACTTTTGAGCCTATTAAACAGGATGACATTTGCAATGTGCAGATGTCACCTGATGCTAACTATGTAATTTATTTTATTATCACTGCCCCCGTTTTTGTGTAATTTAAACATTTATAATATGGTAATTAGCCTCCTAGAGGTTCCGTTTTCCCACCTTCAAAAACGCCTCCTTTGTCTTGATTGAAAGGGCCAGGCAGCTTGCTCCATCTCCTGCCGGCCCTGTCCGATCCAAATCCTGCGCCTGCGCTGTGCATCCTTCATTCAGCGCAGGAGTGAGGAACAGTGAGGAAGCAGGGAGCCTGGCAGCCTGCTGCACTCACTGCGCCTGCGCCGAATGAAGGACGCACGGCGCAGGCGCGGTATTTGGATCGGACAGGGCCGGCAGGAGATGGAGCGAGCTGCCTGGCCCTGTCAATCAAGACAAAGGAGGCGTTTTTGAAGGTGGGCAATTGGAGCCTCTAGAAGCAGGGGTAACGCCTCCCCCTGCTCCTAGGAGGCGAATTACCATATTATAAATGTTTAAATTACACAAAAACGGGGGCAGTGATAATAAAATAAATTACAGTTAGCATCAGGTGACATTTGCACATTGCAAATGTCATTCTGTTTAATAGGCTCAAATGTGGTGACAGAAACCCTTTAAAACTTCAGTTTTCTCAGCAATTTGGGCACATATGAACATGGGACCAACACAGATGTCTTCAGCTGCCAAGCGCATGTGTAACAGGTCAGCCAGTGTCATAGATACAAATATGCTGACAGATGTCCTTTAAGCATATGTTTACAAGTGATGAAATAATAGGAAATAGGCTTTAAGTAACAATACAACTAAAATACGTTGACATAATCAATATCATTGTTTATGGACAAGTCTATTTCTTTTATCTGTGAGCTTGAATAATGCTTTTATTATTTTTTTATACTTTTATTACATTTGATTTTACATTTCTCAAAGCTTTCATCTTCTTAAGAAGGGTGACAAACATCATAACATCCACAGTGACTCTTAATAGAGTAAGCATATGTGTCCGCACATTACAATAATTTATTTTATTCTTTCAGACAAATATATGAAGTTAGCTAATTCTAAACAATCCAATAAATGCATGTACAATGCTTTTTGTGCTTAGAGTATATGTTTACTTATAATACAATTTTTTCTGGGTCTAGAATAGTGTTGTCCTATCCTCAGGATAGGTAATCGATCTCCTGGCATCCCCGCTGACCACCTGTTTGATAAGGCCTCTTCCTGGGCTAGTGACGTCATATTCATCGGTCAAATAGCCTAGGAGTAGCTCAAACAGCTGATCATGGCGGTGTGCCAGAACCCCACCAATCAGATATTAATGACCTATCCAGAGGATAGGTCAACAATATTTTCCTCCTGGAAACCCCTTTAATGGACACCTACCTTACTCTGCACACCTGTAATGAAGAGTAGTGGTTCTTTTCAAATATAAGCTATAAGCTATAAGGAAAAAAGTTCACACAAGCATATTATGGCCCTTTTCAGTGTCTTGACCCAACCACAGATCTGCTGTCTTGAAGACATAATCATAGGGATCTATTATACTGTCAGTTCAAGTCATTAGACCAGCGGTTGGACTGGGACTTAATGTAAAAATCAGCAAAGTCTGTATCCACTATTAAGTTAGCTAAGACGAAAAGTTAATAAGGGTTATCTACTTTTGGATAGCCCCATCACACAAAACAAGACTTACAGAAGATGAAAACAACATCTAATACCCAGTCCAGTTCCAATAAAAGGGTTTTCCTGGACAAATATATTGATGACCTTTCCATAGAATAGGTCATCAATAACAGATTGGTGGGGGTCTGACACCCAGCTCCAGAAGGTCCAACAGCATATGAAGCTGGAACACCACAGAACTGAACTCTATGCAGTAGCTAGCCACAGGCACTGCAGCAGATGTTCATATTAAGTGAATGGAAGTTGAGCTGCAGTACCCAAAAATAGGCACTGCACAGTCTACGAAGCTGTGGTGTTCTGCCTTCAAACACTATTTACTTCCAGAACCTGCAGCTGCCACCTACAGCTGATCAGTGGGGCTGTTGAACTCCCACTGATTTCATATAGGTCATCAGTATGTTAGTTCCAGAAAACTCCTTTAAACACTCTTTACCCAGGATAAAACCTATTAATACTTTCTGGTAAGGCTCATCATGCTGATTAAAACTGTACCTTTCTTTTGTCTGTATGATAAACAGCTGCAGAGATATCTGTGTTTTTTATTCATATGCAAATGAGATATTTGAGCACCAGGAGGCAGGGCTGAATCATTTGAGCACTGATTTGTAACACCCACTGTGCTCTGCACACTCCCCCTCTCCTTAATTGACATTAGGTTGAGGGCAGAGCTGTGTCCTAGCATGTAAATATCATATAGTCTATGTACTATAGCTTTACCACACTGAGATCTGCTCAGAAAGCAAATCTACATATTACTGCTTATTCACAAGCACAATATATGATTATAAAGATACCTGTGATATGTGTTGGCTTATAAGCATAGAAAAACTTGCATCTCTATGTGTTTTCCAGCCATTACATTTTAAAAGTAATGGTAATTGGAGATCATTCCTGAATGCAAATATTAAAAGGGTTGTCCCATGAAAAATATTCACATTTTTTCAAACCAGCACCTGGATCTAAATACTTTGCATGTAATTAAAAATTTAGTATAGCTATAGGTTGGTAGTAAGATTTTGGTTTTGCATGTACAGATCCCAGGTTTGAATCCTGGGAGAGACTTCCAAGTTTTTGTTTATTCAGGTATTGTTTTTCTTCCACCTCTAATAAAAGTCTATATCCTTATCATATTGAGAATAATATTATTTAGAAAGCTAATAAATATTACTGGTTTCTTTATCATTGTATATTGTCTGTGAATAAACCAGTAATAGGTTTCAGGATTCTAAAAAAAAACAAAAACACTATTCTCAATATAGTAAGGCATAATTATTATTATATGATTATATATTGTTTATTATAGTATAGGCTTTTATTATGGGTTAAATAAAAGAGAAAAAATAGAAAAAAGTTTATATAAGTCTCTTTGGGGGCTTTAACTTAGGATTTCTACATACATGGCAGACCACTTATAACTAAGCTATAGCATTAAGCTTGTAACCTAACACACATTACTGGTGTCTGTGTAATCATATATTGTGCTAGTAAATAAAGCAGTAAATGTAGATTACATTTCTGAGCAGATCTCAGTGTGGTGAAGCTATAGTACATAGAGTATATGATATGTAGATGCTAGGATACAGCTCTGCTCTCAGCATGCTGCTGTCTAACCCCTGTCAATCAAATGGAGGGGGAGTGTGCAGAGCACAAGGGGTGTTACAAGGCAGTGCTCAAATGATTCAGCTCCGCCAGTTGCTCATTTGCATATGAATAAAAACGCAGATATCTCCTCATAGCTGTTTATCATACAGACAAAAGAAAGATATAATTTTAATCACCATGATAAGCCCTACCAGACGGTATGTCTGGTTTATTGGGGTTGATCCTAGTGACAGAGCCACTTTAATTACATTGTTTACATTATCTATATTCATGTGGCATTTAATGTCCGATTTTGGACAACTTCATTTTTACACCATGATGTGTAAAATAAAAAGAACCAAGCACCACTTAATCAAATTAGCAAATTGTGCCCAAGACCTCAAAGACTGCTGAAGACAAATACTGATACTTAGTTTTGAGCTAGATGGTCTGGCCCTGAGATTATTTTTTTGCTCAGTTGGCACTGTCAACATTGACACATTTTACCATTCAATAGCACAAATTTTCATACAACATTGTGAGAAATCCACTAAATTCCAAACCTACTTTCTCGTAAAAATACAGATTCATATATAGTAGAAATTAAGATATTAACTTTTCCCATTAAAATGTGTTTGAGAACTACTGTAGTTAAAGGGGTTATCCCATGAGTAATGTAAAAAATGAAAATCAGACATCATAATGAACATGACAGCCTCTTTCTAACAAAGCTAGAACCAGCCCTGTACCTCACATGGATCTAGAGCTTTCTCCATTCACTGATGCCATTGCCCTGCTAGATTTATTTCAAGCTGACAGCTCGGGAAAGGTGTCCTTTCTTAGGGTTGTGTCCTTTCTGGTGGCAGTTGAAAGATGGAACTGAGCACATATATCAACCTCAGTGAACTAGACAGAGAATTTAGTAAATGGGCAAACAGCAGGTGGCACTATACAGACTGATTTCAGAGAATAATTCAGTAGCTATACTAAATTTTTAATTACATGCAAAGTATTTAGATCCAGGTGCTGGTTTGAAAAAATGTGAATATTTTTCGTGGGACAACCCTTTTAATATTTGCATTCAGGAATGTTCTCCAATTACCATTACTTTTAAAATGTAATGGTTGGAAAATACATACTGTACATCTTCTTGAAGTTTTGAAATAATTTGGGATAGTTTTTTAAACCAAATATTTTCTTCATAATGACTAGCATAACAAGGTGCAAACAGTGTACATTTTTACATTTTATTTGATTTTTTTGCCATAAACATTTAAAGAAAGCCAGCTGCTTTAGACATTGTTTTATGCTATTTATGTTGTATGTACATTTTTCATACACAAACTGAACTAGAACATTTTACACCATGACCATTATCACCTTTAAATATTCCTTTATTGTTCAGATTTGATATTGGTTCATTTCTTGTATTTGTGCACCATTCTTAGCAAAGTTACTTTCAAAGTTTATTTTTTCTATTTCAGAAGTTTTATTTAATATATTTTCATAATTTGGTATAATCGTTCAGTATGTCTTTGTGGATATTGTACAGTGGTAATTTTTTTCAAAGTGCGTCATATTCCTGCACCCCAGTTCGATGTTACTCCTGTTTGGGTCAGAAATGTAGATGCATATGCTGTAAAAAATCTTGCTACCTGCAACCACAAGACTCAACAACCATGTCCTCATATTGCTTGTAGACCACATTGTTGGCCGAGTCTATGTATAGTATACTAATTGGACTCAGCCTTGTTGGAACACAGCATGTAGGAGGTGTAGTTTCTGGGTCCATTGAGTTCATCAAAGTTTGGATTACTGCATGGTTTGTTGGTTCTAAGTGAGATCTCAAAGGAAATTCACAAAGACCTTCACAATGATATGCCTCATATTCCAAAGGTGCAATAATCCAATCATCCCACCCCATGTCCTTGAAGTTCACATGAAGAGGCTTTTTGCTACATCTGGCTTTTGAATTCTTATTTGGCCTCTTTCTTGCTGGAAATGGTGCCCTTCTCTTCCTCCGTTGGTTGAATAAATACTCATAGACAGTTTTATCGTCTTGGCCAGACCTGGCTTTAATTTCATTAAAAAACAAATCTCTCTTCTTTGTCCTACCAAAGACCAGAAAAATAGCCTTCTCATTAGTCTGCCGACCGGTCCTGTTAAACCCCACAGTTTTTAAATCAACAGGTTTCCCCTTGTCCAACACCTCTAGCTCAAAACACAACTGAGCAGAGTTTTTAAAGTTTTTGAAAAGTTTCCAGATATCAAAAACCTCCCACTTTGGTGTGTCGCTATTGCTGAGAGCACGAGAATCCAAGAGAGTAGCCGGCTTCTTGTTTGCTGGACAAATATATAATTTTATTTGCGAAAATTTTCCAGACAGCTGAAATTTAGGATCTAAAGGTCTTTTTCTTAAAATACGGAGTTCTGCGCCCAGCAAACCATCTTTCTCCAGAGCAGTGATATCAAATACATATTTTTGTCTTCTGGTCACTGTCATTCGTTCATCTTTAAAAAGGAAAAAAAAACATGTTAATTTGTGGCACAGTTGACTAGTGTTTGAAATGGTTATTTAACAAAAGGACTTGAAAAAGTCAAGGTTACCATTGAAATATATTTTTGTAAAAAAAAATACTTGCTCAGTACTTTTGGATTATATTTTATTACGACCATCCAAACCTGACCATCCAAATTTTTTTTTTTTTACTTTAGCCACTGTTGTTACAGTTGCTTCAGTGAAAGGACAAGGATAACCACATATATTGCACACACACACATCAGTTTTCAGATTTTAGATATTTTTATAATTGTAAAATGGTTTTATGCTTTTGTTTTGTTTTTTCTTTTACAATTTTACTTAATAGCTGTGGGATTGTATTAAGCATTAATGGTTTCCATCATTAACTGCCCAATGACTACCCTTGGTTCTATCACATGTTTTAAATGTTAAAATTGCTGACTCTTGGCATTTCTACAGACTGACATTGTGATATTAAATACAGTCATTAGTAAATGGTCCATTTGCCTTTATGGTCATAATGTGCTGTTATTGGAATATCAATTTCCTCTAGACATGGGGCACAAATCTTATGGAATCTGTTTGCTTGTTTTCACTGCTATGATTAAGGGCATATATAATGGGCAAATTCACATGATTTACTGCACTGCAGGATCCAAAGTGCTGGACGCTTTATTAGCTACAGGTGTTTATAATATGCAATGTCTAATACTCTGCTGAAAATGCCTCCATTGAGTTTTAACATGTCCTACGCGCTAGTGAAGTGCCGAAAATAGATTTTTAATTAAAAGCATGATGGATCGTATTATCCTACAGAGACTATGGAATAAAATCTTTCATTATTGAAGTCTTTTATAGCGAACCCTCACAAAAATGTTGAATAAGGCACAATGTGGGCAAAGTGTTGTCTTTAAGGCTTTCGAACAATGTTTTGTGTGTTTCAGAAGTTATTTTCTTTGCTATACGTCTGTTACATTAGAGGAGCAGACAATTTGTTTATTTTCTCTTGGATGCGGAGTGGGTTTCTGTCAAGCTATACAATCACACACAGTTCCTGTGCAGAATAACCCTGAAGCTCCTAATTATATTAGAATAAATCAACATTTAGATGATTACACCATGTTAACAATTCTACATCTCAGACTGCTCATGGAGATGATACATTTTCACATACTTGAAAAAATGCTAGATACTTGTGGGAATAGTATCAATATTTCAGTAAGTTTTTTCAATATACTGTTGAAAAAAATGTGATTTCTGTGACTCTCTCTTTAAAAAAAATCCATTACATAATAATATAAATATCTAATGAAGCCTAATTATCGGATTAAAATATTGAAATGGAAAAATAATATTTATACACATGAATAGATTAACCCAAACCTGAGAAATATACCCAAAAAAAGTATATCAGATGACAGAAGAGCCATTTACTTTTTCAGTTTTCTAACAGGTGCACAGAAAAATCAGATCTTGGTCTCACAGCAATTACAACAAATACAAATTTAAAATTAAACTCTGTTAATATAGTTATACTCAAGATAAGAACCTCACCTATGTGTCTACCAGGAGAAATGTGTTTTGCCTAGAAGTAAGGTATCAAAAATGGTTGAGGAAAAAAAGCAGGTGTCATGCAAGATCCACTGTTCTAGAAGAGGATTGTGCAGGTTGTTACTGATCTTATTCTTTTACAGTTTCTACTGGTACATATGATCAAAAAGTCTCTTTGGAACTGGCATATTCTTACCTTGAGCTTTGTCTATAAAACTGGTGATAGTGTTCGCTAAACCTGCTTCGAGTTTCAGACTCCCATTCATGCCTCTTCTTTCAGCATCGGAAAGAGTTCTGTATAGTGACAGCATGTACTCATGGGGAGTGATGAGAGGATGCTTAAAAGTGTCCTTTTGTTCCTTCTCAGGAATGGGGTTTGAAGGCTTTTTTGGTTTGAATCCAGCAGAATCTGCATGGACATTGACAATTTTGGTCGAGGCCTTTCCACCAAGGAGTAATGTCCTTGCGGTCACAATTTTCGCTGCAGGTTGCTTATTTTCAGTATTTCCATTCTTGTTTTCTGGAGAAGGTCTTTTTGAAGCTTCTTTCTTTGGTTCATCATTTTTCGCTTGAAGAACCCTTGCTTGAACAGGGCTCTTATTTCTAGCCTGTGCAAGTCCAATTCCATGACCAGCATTTCCAGGTTTAGTTGTGTTGAGCTTCAGTAGAGGGATCTTCTCTTTCCCTGCTGCTACAGTAATCTCTACTTTAGCTCCAGGATGGGTTTGTCCTTGTTCAGAAAGGCCCAGCACCAAAGGGACTAAATCAAAATAGTCCCAAGTCAGATACCAAAGCAGTAAAGGGATAAATCTCAGTATTTTCATGTTCTGATTTTCCTTTGAACATCACAAAGAAAAAAAAAAGCAAAGAGTCCACCAAACTGGCATACAAAAACATGAACCAAATGAAACCCCAGAGTAAGCAAGAATAGCTTTCTTCTTAGTTTCCTCTTAAAATCTGTTTGCTTTATGTTATTATCCAGTCCCATAGTGGAAACTAACATGAATTCTGCTGTAATCTTTTTTCTCCAGTGAGCAGCTGTGAAGAACTTGCTCCTGAAAGGTAAAGTTTACCTCCCGCTTTTCTGCTTCAAAACTGTCTGAATACTTGAAGGAGTCTTGTTTAAATCTGAGAGTTTTTTTTCCAAGGAGGAAGAATGGCGTAATGCTCTGCCTCTGTGTAAAACCCTTTTTTAAAGATTTGAATCCTTTCCAGTGAAAATATTTCACACACAGCGTCTTGCAGGTGCTCAGAAATCTTTTACAAACCTGAACTCAGGAATTGGAACCGGAATTCCAACCAAAACCAACTTAATTACTCTCTGATGTCATGCTGTCTAAACTAATTTAAGTGCGATATATTTCTTAAAAGAAAAAAAAAAATCTTTAACCTTTCCATTAACGTGACTCATGCGCTATGTGAAACCATTCTATAGGACCAAAACGTCAGGTTATGTCATTTAAAGAGGCAAAGGGTCTGTATTAACCTTATGTGAACCTTGGGGGAATTACAATTGAAATACAAGCCATTTTTTGCTTGCATTAATTAGAACACTTCTAATAGGAGAACACTTAGCAAGTACTCAGTCTCTCAGATACGCAGATAACAAGCAGTTATGCTATTAGTATTAATGACTTACATTTTTTTTATTATTTCTCAGAATAGTTTGGCTCCGCTCTTTATTACTATTAAAAAGCGCGGTGAAATAACATGTTAATGTGGTAATGCTGTAACACTTTCAAAATACTTTATAAAATCATCTATAAAATTAAGTAACGCAGCCATGAATAAATGAAAATTTAAGAGAAAAATGTCCCTGTTTCATATAAAACACACTCTGGATTTTCCAGATGTTTTCCTGCCCTGATATTGAGCAGCAGCGTCCCCTGCAGTCTTCATTTAAAATAAGAACTCAGCTGAAGGTTCACCTATGGTACGTCTTGAACTTTGGGGTTGTCACCTATGGATTGGGGATGAGTTGTCTGATCAACACGATCTGACTGGTGGGGCCCCTGCCGATCACAAGAAGAGGGGTCTTTGCTCCCCCTTTTGAATGGAATAGCTGTCATGCATGCATGCTGTCGCTCCATTTAGCTCTGGGGCTGTGGAGATAGTCGAGTGTTTATACTCGCCGGCAGTCCCATAGAGTTGAATGGAGTGGCGGACACACATACATGTCTGTCACTCCTTACAAATGGGGAGCACAGGCCCGCTTTCTTGTGATCATGCACATATATCCTATCCTGTGGAGAAGGGATGAGTTGTCTTAATGAGACAACCCCTTTAACTCCTTACAGAAGTACTGGTTCTGAGTAGGGATGAGCGAACTTCAAGTTTTGAAGTTCGGGTTTAGGTATATGATGAATTGCGTTATGGATTCTGTTACCATTCCGTTATACATTCCGTCATAATAAAAGTCTACGGCCAGCATAACGGATCCATCCGGTTTCCATTATGCAGAAGTCCATAACGTAATTCACCATATACCCGAACCCGAACTCGAACTTCAAAACTTGAAGTTTGCTCATCCCTAGTTCTGAGTCATCACTTGCTGATGTGCACATCAAGTAGAGCCGGGCAGCCTTGTTAAAAGGCTTTCTGTTTCTTTTATGTTAATGTATGAAAAGTATTTTACAATTTTTATCATTTTCAAGAGATTTGCTTGCTGTCTGTGAATGGAAACATTGCTATTCAAATGTTAAAGGGAGTCTGTCACCTCATTTTCACCTATATAGCTAACAGCAGTGCCCCATAGACGATTGCATGCACATCCCAGACATATCTGTGTTCACTGTGTGTGTGTATTCCTCGTTCAGAAAAAGCACTTTTATTCTGCAGGAAAACAGCTCCCAAGTGCCCGGCTCTGCTGCTGCTGCAAACCAGACTGGAGGGGGAGGGCAGCTTTAGCTGTTCATATCTTGGGATTAGTAGCAGATAGAACAATGGTTCTGACCTTCTTTGAAAGCTGACATTCCAAGCTTTAAAATGATACCAAAACCACAGCACTATATCCAGCATATCAGAAGATATAGCTGTTAGAAACGAGTCAGGAGAGAAAGCTGTTTTTAGTTTCACTTTGAGCTTGGCACTTGGGAGCTCTTTTCCTGCAGAATAAAAGTGCTTTTTCTTGACATGTAATACACACACACAGTGCACATAAGTATGACTTGGATGTGTATGCAATCTTCTGTGGGGCAGTGCTGTGAGTTATATAGGTGAAAATGAGGTGACAGACTCCCTTTAAGGTGGATTTAGACGGGGTGATATTTTGGCAGATTATCGGGAAAGAATGTCCCTGCGAGCGCTTGTTCCCAGCAATCTGCCTGTGTAAAGGTGCTGCCGATTATCCGATGAATGAGCGAAACGCTCGTTCATCAGGTGAAATGATCATTTATGCTGGCAAATCTAACCAGCCATCTGCTGTCCAGAAACAATGCAGCTGTACGAGGACGAGTGATCACAACAGCGACCATCCATACTGGAGAAGTGATTCCTGCATGTAAATTCACTTTTCCATCATATTATAAACTGTTCGTTTCCATGGTTATGACCACTCTGCTATCCAGCAGTAGTGGTCGTGCTTGCACACGTCCTGGCCACCAGAGAGGTGCTTTATCCTATAGTGTGCAAGCATGACCACTGTTGCTAGATTGCAGGGTGGTCATAACCATGGAACTGAGCAGTCTATAATGTGATGGGAAAATAAATTCCAGCCAGCAAAGGAAGCAATATAGGAAATTGCAACACATTAGTGCCTTTTATCAACTTTCTCTACATAATACATGCCTCTTACTGAAGTGAGACAACCCTTTTAACCCTTTCCTGACGAGGTAATTTTAAGTTTTTGCGGTTTCGTTTTTTGCTCCCTGTCTTCCCAGAGCCATAACTGTTTTATTTTTCTGTTCACATAGCTGTATGAGGGCTAATATTTTTTTGTGGGACAAGTTGTACTTTCTAATGCCACAATGTAATATTGTCTAGGATGTAGTGGGAAGTGGGAAAAAATGTCAATTCTGCCACAGTTTTACATTATTTTTTTTTTACAGCGTTCACTATGCAGAAAAACTGACTTGTGCTCCTCATTCTGCAGGTCAGTATGAATCTGGCGATACCACATAGGTGTAGTTTTTCTTGTGTTTTGATACAGAAAAAATTAAAAACTTCAAAAGAATATTTTTTTTTCATCACCATTTCCTGTCCCCTATATTGAAGTTAGGTGTATGGAGCTGTGTAAGGGCTCATTTTTTGCAGGGTGATCTGTACTTTTCATTGATACTATTCTGGGTGTGTGTATGACTTTTTGATTACTTTTTATTTATTTTCTGTGGGAGGAGAAGATACAAAAAAATAGCAAATCACTTTTTTGCATTTTGCCTTTTTCCATATGGGATAAATATTTTTAGATTTTGATAATACGGGCGGTTTCACATGGGGCGATACCCATGATGTGTATTTTTTTAAGTTTTTTTTCATTTTCATTTTTGGGAGCGGGCCCATCTTTAAAGACCCGGCATGTGACATACTATTACGTCACATGTCAGGACGGGGTAAAAGTGTTTTTCTGGGACTTTGGCCTATACATAAGATAGGGCATCAGTATGAGATTGGTGTGGGTAAACTCCCAGCACTCCCACCAATCAGCTGATCAGCCTCTTCTCTCTCCACTGTTTACCCATCAGTGCTCCGTACATTGTATAGGGCAGTGATGGCTAACCTCTGGCTGTGGTGAAACTACGACTCCCAACATGCTCCATTCATTTCTATGGAGTTCTGAGAACAGCCAAGCAAGTGTGCATCTTGGGAGTTGTTTTTTTTACCATAGCTGGAGCGCTGGAGGTTAGCCATCACAGGTATAGGGGGTTTGCAACTCAGTCCCTTTCACCTGAATGGGATTAAACTGCGTTAGCTACGGTACCCGACTGAGGTGAAGGATAGATCATCAATATGAAAGTCCCAGGAAACTCCTTTACATCTGTTCTGCTGTGCACCTGTGTCCTTTGGACATGATAGTTTTAAGACTCAGGTTGTAATTAAAAAATGTTTCCATTCACAGAGAGCTTGAAAATGAAGAGGAAAGTTATACAATTATAATCTTCTCCGAGGACGCACTGGTGATCAGCTGATCACTGCAGGTTTAGCAGCTTAGACCTTCTGCAATCAGCTGGGGACAGCTACACCTTGTTTTACACTGGCCACTGTTGGAGAAATGTTATATTACATTGTGTCCATTGAAATGAATAGGCATGTAATACATGTTCTAACTCCTTAAAGAGGACCTTTCACCACTCCTGACACGCCTGTTTTAATCGCTTCATGAATTCCCCATGTAATAACAATTCTGGAACATCTATTCTTATGTCTGTATGTTGTGCGATTCTTTTATTATTTGCTCTAGAAGTTATGAATGAATTGCTATTTGTCTTCAGTAAAAGAACAGAGGGGAGGTAACCAGTTGGGGGTGTGTACCTGCACAGTCTGAACATGGCAGCACTGATTGGATAGAGTCAGACTGTGCAGGTACACACCCCCAACTGGTCACCTCCCCTCTGTTCCTTTACTGAAGACAAATAGCAATTCATGCATAACTTCTAGTGCAAATAATAAAGGAAAGGCCATATGGAGCCATAAGAATAGATGTTCCAGAATTGTTAGTACATGGGGAATGCATGGAGCTATTAAAACAGGCATGTCAGGAGTGGTAAAAGGTACACTTTAAGAATGGGAGAAAACCGGAAGCTCTCTTCTCTGGCGAAAAGAAGAGAGTCCCATGTGGGGTGCTCCCTTCTGTGCTGTCCATGCTGTCCGCATCTGTTGTTCCGTTACGCGGCCCCGCCAAAAATATAGAGCATGTCCTATTCTTGTCCGCAACGGCCGCCCATTCCATTCTGCAATTGCGGACCGCAAAACACGGAGTTGTTGTGTTAATAAGCCCTAACTTATCTTTTATGCATTTAAAGGAAACCTCTCACCTCACTGAGGGCAGCATAGTATAGTGATCATCCATTTTTGTTATGGCACTCAGTACTTTTATAGTACTGACATGCTGAACCCCACATCACATCAGGGAAGGCGAGTCTGATGAAGCTCGCTGTCCCCTTCCTCTGCCGCCTCCGTACTATGATCGATAGGTTTTTTTACTTTTGCGCATTGGAAAGAAACCCACCACTCAGCGTCTGGATGCAGGGACAGCGAGCCTCACTGAACTCATCTCCTTTGCGTGTTGGCACGCAAATGCAGGGTTCTGCATGCCAGTACTATAAGGCCCTATTCACACGACCGTATGAATGGGGCCGTATCTATCTGTAAAAATGCGGGAATATATGCGGCCCCATTCACCTCTATGGGGCCGGGAGCCGCGGCACGGAGCTAGCGCACGGACAAGTATAGGCATCTTCAATGGGGCCGCACGGTGTGTGTTCCGAGCGCACACACGCCGGGCGGCCCCCATATATTTGCGGGTCCGCAGTAATGCTGGCCCGCAAATATACGGTCGTGTGAATGGGGCCTAAGAGTACTGACTGCTGGCTCAGAACTAACAGATGGCTGAAATTAGTGGGTCTATTTGCTACACTATGCTGCATTCAGTGAGGGCAGCATAATGCAGGTGAGAGATTCCCTTTAGATTCTGGTTCAGTCTGGGTTTTGACGTTGAGGAGGCGCCGGTCCTATCAGTGATTGTATGCACACTTATAGCGGTAAAGCTGTCAATCACTGATAGGACCGCCTCCTTGACTTCAAAGCTCAGAATGAGCTGACATTTCAATGTATAAGTTACAAGTTTTGCTAATTCACTTCCCATAAAATGGCATATCAGCTTCACCTGGTTTAGAATATGATTTAGGCCCCATTCACATGACCGTATATTTGCGGGCCCGCATTACTGCGGACCCACAAATATACGAGGGCCGCCCGGCGTGTGTTCCGCAGCTCTCGGAACACACGCCGTGCGGCCCCATTGAAAATGTCTATACTTGTCCGTGCGCACGGACAAGTAAAGGACATGCTTCAAAAGAGCCGCGGCATGGAGCTAGCTCCGTGCCGTGGCTCCCGGCCCCATAGAGGTGAATGGGGCTGCATCTATTCCCCATTTTTGCGGATAGATACGGACCCATTCATACGGTCGTGTGAATGGGGCCTTATACAGATGGATATGCCATAAATGTCTAATAGATGTGGGTCCCACCATCTTGAGAATCAGCTGGGAATACCATATTAAAGTAAAGCTCTGCCTCAAAGCCCCTTTGAAGGGAAACACTAATAAAAGATGGTGTTTCCGATGGTAACTATTGATTAATGATTGTGGCATTGCGCCCAGAGGTGGCTACTCTGAATCTCCATGTTCTTTACTAGTATGATTATCTTCTTTGTTGAAGCCTCCGGTTCCTTCATTCCTCCTCCTGGCTGAGCTTGCTTTATGACTTGGCATCCTGTATTCGTATCACTTTACCATATGATAACTTGAAAGTGGAAGCTTAGTGACACCTAGTGGAAAATGTGCAAAAAACAGGTAGATGTCAAGCAGCCATGACTGACATCACTTTAGGCTACTTTCACACTAGCGTTAATATTTTCTGGTATTGAGACCCGTCATAGGGTCTCAATATTGGGAAAAAAACGCTTCTGTTTTGTCCCCATTTATTGTCAATGGGGAAAAACGTAACTGAACAGAACAGAGTGCTCCAAAATGCATTCTGTCCTCATACTGGAGAGCAAACTGCAGCAAGCTGTGGTTTTCTTTTCATCCTGGGATGCGGAGCAAGAAGGATCCGTCATGACGCCCAACGCAAGTCAATAGGGATGGACCGGTTTTCTCTGACCGTCTTGGCTATGTTAAAGATAATACAACCAGATCCATTCATAACGGATGCAGATGGTTGTATTATCAGTAACAAAAGAGTTTTTGCTGAACCCTGCCGAAAGTAGCCTTAGTTTGTATGTATGCCCAGAGATACGTGTCATAGATTTAAGTAGGAGAAGTGGATCAGCACTCACTTTTTGATGCAAAACAATCTTCACTTTATTGTCATAAACAAAGGAAGATGTAACGTGTTTCAGCTAAACAAGCTGTTTGAAAAAGGCTGTTTATCCGAAATGCGTCACATCTGCCTGTATTTTGTTTATTGCAATAAAGTGAAGATTGTTTTGCATCAAAATGTGAGTGCTGATCCACTTCTCCTACTTGGATGTCTGGGACTGCAACCCGGGATAGGAGCTCCACCACCTTCCAGAGTGCCGACTGATTATTTTCCATAGATTCAAGGCTGGAAATGTAGATAATAAATAGTGTTACTACTATAAGGCTATTTTCACACTTGCGTTTTTGCTGGATCCATCATGGATCAGCAAAAATGCTTCCATTACAGATAATACAAACATCTGCATCCGTTATGAACGGATCTGGTTGTATTATCTTTAACATAGCCAAGACAGATACGTCATGAACTCCATTGAAAGTCACTATTAACTTGCATTGGATCTGTTTTGCTCCGCACCCCATGGTCTCCGGTATGGGAATGCAACCAAAATGCATTCCATTCTGTTCAGTTACGTTTTGTCCTCATTGACAATGAATGGGGACAAAACGGAAGCATTTTTCTCCGGTATTGAGATCCTATGACGGATCTCAATACCGGAAAAGAGAAACGCTCGTGTGAAAGTAGAATAACATAGCATATTTCATTTTTCAGTTTCCTTATTGACTCTTGAATTTGTCAATAAACAATGTCTTTTCCTCTATTTTCCATTTTTCTGTTATTTGTATAGGTATGATACACTCATAAACTTGATACCATGTACAATATTTGGTGTTTGACAAGCAGATGGTTCTATACTCTCTGCAATACATTTATATTTTTAAGTGGCAGGTGGGGATCAGTGATACACTAGGAGTCTCCAGGGAAAACTTGACCATCATAGTTGCGTATGTGATCCCAAAAAAGAAGCAGCAATTAGGTATAAACCAGTTCCACTAGTGAACCGTATTGATTGCTCTCCCTAGTGGCTGGAGACAATCACTAAAAATGTTTTGACTCAGTTATAGAAAGAGCAAATTAGGTTTTCACTTTCACATGCAAATTTGGAGAAGAGTTAGGCCTCATTCACATGAATGTAGTTGTGATACACATTTTATTGCGGGTCATATGCGGATCCATTCATTTCTATGGGTCCACAAAAAAATGTGGACAGCAGGGGCTGGCTGTGAACCTAAAGTGGCCCTGGAAAAAATAGCTAAAAGTGGCCCCATGTTGTAGGCGGGTCCAAATTTACAGAAGGCGGGGCAACACAAGTAGGTGGGGCGAACAATACCATAGCGCAAAATACCATCCCAGCAGAAACATATACCACAGTGCAACAATATATATTGCCCTCTGAGTTGGCCATAAATAGATGCCATTTTCTGTCCTGCTCCACCAGTTGTCTCTGATTAAGGTATGGAGCAGAGGTGAGATACAGGCAGGGCCGGCCTTAGGGTAGATGGCGCCCTGTGCAAAACTTTCTCTCGGCGCCCCCCCCCCCATTTATATATATATTTACTTAAAGAAGTATGTGTGCCATCCCATCTCCATTATCCCATACAGAAAAATATAGTGACTGTACTAACGTCATACAGTATAGAGCTATAAATAGAGTGTAGAGATATATAGAGTGATATAGGACTGTATAGAGAGCTATAAATACAGTGCAGAGATATATAGAGTAGGACAGTATATATATATATCTACACTGTATTTATAGTTCTCTATAATGTCCTATATCTCACTATATATTTCACGCTGCATCAGGTCATAGTGCGCGCCGGCAGGGAAGACAGTGGAGCGCAGAACCTGATGGCAGCGGCAGCGCAGGACAGGTAAGTATGTTTTTTTTAAAGTGGCTGGGTGGGCTGATCTGAGGTCTGAGGGGGGACACAAGACGCTCTACAGGAGCAGGCCGGGCCATTAAGGGGGCGCTCTGGCAGGGCGCCCCCTTAACTGGCCGGGAGTGAAGCGCCCTGTGCAACCGCACGGGTCGCACACCCCAAAGGCCGGCCCTGGATACAGGCCACATCAGTTGAATTTAGGAAGGCATGTGCAGTCACTGGCCAGGTACATGAGTATATACCTGATCCTCACAGCTTTAGTTACCGCTGAGAGCTCATTATGTACCTGGTCAGCAGCAGACAGAAGGACTTGGGCGGCCCCTCTGGGCATGGGCCCACTGGGAAATTTCCCTGTAAGGTCTATGGCTAATCCGCCCCTGGTGGACAGCATACATCTGTGCACTGTCTGCATCCGAGTGGCCATTCCGTAAATTATAGAACAAGAATAGGCATTTCTACTGATGTGAGTGAGAAAATTGTAGAATGCACGCGGTTTTGCTGTGGTTTTCAGTGTGGCACAATGGGTGAAATTTTTAGCTTTTTCCCCTAAAAAATCAGTTTCTTTGCATACACATCACTGTAATACCAGTCCCTGATGTATGCACCCCACCCATAGACTGCAGTATGGAGGTACATGTGTAAAAAGCCACAGGTTGTTCAGTACTCGACTAAAGTGTACATTAAAAAGGTGCATATAATGTTGTGCTCATTTATATTGCAATAGAGTGCCATGCTTAAAGCGGTTATCCAACCGCTATAATGACTCCCCTAATGCCCGGCACTTCATGTAGATTATACTTACCCCACTCCCCAGCACCCGAGTCACTCCTGATCCTCGCACGGCCGCCACTGCATCTCCCCGTCGCGTGGATCAAAACATCCGGTGGCGGGGGAACAGCCAATAGCAGGCCGTGGTCAGGACAAGCTTTCCTAGAGTCATTATATTGACAAAACCTAGTTAATGGTAATATATAGGCCTTTCTTAAGGTGTAAAATTATGTAGGAAGCAGTGGCGTACATAAAGAAGTAATGGCCCCATAGCAAGGATCAAACCAGGCCCCCCACACAAGACAGACCCTTGGGCTATTTTTCCACTGCCTCATTTGCTAAAAGTTGTTCTTTTAGAGGGTAGAGTCCTGACCAAGTTTTCACTTCCAGTAGAAGAGGGGATAATCCCAACTGGGCCCCCTCTTACCCTGGGTCCCATAGCAGTCGCATGGTCTGCTGCTATGGTAGTTACGCCCCTGGTAGGAAGGTGTGTGATGTCTGGTCATATGTTTTGTCATTGCACCTGGCCATGAGCCGCCTTTCAGAAAGCATGCCTGTTATGTGTGCTGTATGGTTCACTGACAAAGCAAAATGTAATGGGAGGTAATCTTTATCCGTCCATCCACATACAAGACAAACATTACCTAGAATAATTGTGATAATCAATTTTAGCAGCTGTGTACTATTGTCAGGATAAAGGTGCCTATCCCCCCTTAACCCAAACCATGACTGGGAGAGAGCTGTAGCAGAAAGGACACACTCCCTGGGAAGACATGCACTATTTATTGTCAGATTTAAATTTTTTTTACATTACATGGGATAACCCTTTAAGAACAGAAGGAAGGAGGATCAGGAAGGTAATAATATTACCTATCCAGTCCTTTCTCATGAAGACAGACATCAGGTTCCACATACTTTTGCCTGCAGAACCTGCTGAAATCAGGCTGCTACAGTCTGTTCTTTTTCCAGTCAAAGGGATTATGCATATTGTGCTGACATCTAGTGGTCATTATGAAAACTACTTATGAAAAAGTTGGGCCCAAAACTGGCTGTTATGGTGAGTTGACAATCTCTACCAACTTTGAGAATTGCCCAGTCCTGTTGGTGCGAATGAAAGAAGTGGGAAGTAGTTTCAATGAAGTGGGCCAAAAACACGAGTTGACATTCCTAAAAAAATAAAATGGATTATGAAATGTTGAGCTTCTAGATTTGTATCTGCATACTCACAAGTTCTGCATCGCCACCAGATAAACTGTAAAAAAAAAATTAAATTCCAAAGAACTTCACTAGTGTAGAAATTCTGGATAGTTGAACTTTCTAGTTTTTCTGTAACCTGAGCTGCCATGGTGAAAGTTTGGGCACCCCTGGTCACAACTACTAGTACTGTGAATAATTATGCAAGTTGAAGATGAAATAATCTCTAAAAGGCATAAAGTTAAATACAAAATGAAACATTCCCTTTGTATTTTAAACAAAAACATTTTTTTCTATTTTCATCTTTTACATTTTCAAAATAACAAAAATGGAAAAGGAGCCAAAACAAAAGTTTGGGCACCCTGCATAGTTGGTACCTAGTAGCACCCTCTTTGGCAAGTATCTTGTAAACGCTTTTTGTAGCCAGGCAAGAGTCTTTCAATTCCTGTTTGAAGGATTTTCATCCATTCTTCGTTGCAAAAGTCTTGCAGTTCTGTGAGATTCCTGGGCTGTCTTGCATGCACTGCTTTTGAGGTCTAGCCACAGATTTTCAATGATGTTCAGATCAGGGGATTGTGAGGGCCACGGTAAAACCTTCAGCTTGCACCTTTTGAGGTAGATTCAGGTTGCCATTTTCTCAATTTGAAATTTAATTAAGAAATGGCAGTTAACAGGAACAGTGGAGGTCAAGTTAAGGTCTGGAATACTAAGAAAATTTCAGAGACATCAGCTCGTAGGATTGCTAGAAAGGCAAATCAGAACCCCGCTTGACTGCAAAAGACCTTAGAAAGATTTAGCTGGAGTTGTGGTATATTGTTCTATTGTTCAGTGACACCTGCACAAATATGGCCTTCATGGAAGTATATATATATATATGTAATGATGATGTATGTAAATTATTACAATATTAGAGTGATAGGATCATTTTATTGGAAAAACTGTAAACGTGAAAGGATGCTCTAAGGCCCTGTTAGGTTGGTTCTAGCCTGGACACAAGATGAGATACGTTTTGGGCATGGAGACATACAGGATCTGTTTGGTATCCTGTGGCACATTTTCCCATAGATGTTTCATGTGGGCCTGAAGATCCTGCACACTTGTAGGTTGCTGAATCTTGCATCCCACCTTGCCCCATAAATTTTCAATTGGCGGTAAATCTAGTGACCAGGCAGGCAAAGGAAGTGTTGCGATCTGCTGAAAAATCCCAGTTGGAAGCCCTGCCATGAGTGGCAACACATGTGGCCGCAGGAGGTCCTGTACATATTGCTGAGCTGTTAGTGCCCAGATCATCAAACCAGCAGTTGAGGCAGTGTGTCGCTCCACAGCAAAGGCAGGATTGAAGCTCTCTTCACAAGGCCTCCATACTGGAACCCAGCCTTCATCAAATGACAAACAGAACCTGGATTCATTACTAAAGACAATACTGTTCCAGTTCGTAGCAGTCCAGGTTTCTTATTCACGACACCACTAGAAATGAAGGTCACAGTGCCTGCCTGTCAATGGCAGGACACTTAATTGGCACAGTGACACAAATTTTTTTTTCTGCTAAGTTCCTGGAAATTGTCTGGCCAGCGACAGGGGTGTATAATGAGGCCACTTGAGTCTGGATGGGAGACAATTAAAATTTAGGAACTTCTTGTGCTTGTCCGTGGATGATCCTCTCTACAGGTGGTCTGTATGGGCTGTACGGAATCTGTTCGCAATGTATGGATGCCCTCATGTAACCACTGCTCCCAACATCTCCTCATGAGTAGGTCAGAACAGTCTAGATGGCAGGTAAATCATTGAAATGACCATGCCCCCTCTCAAAGTCTGTCAACTGGGCAAAATGTGCGTTGTAGAGGCATGTCTAGCAGTCAATTATCTCTCACCAAGAGGTACACTACCCAGGAGTAGCCTCTAAGAGCCTTTTTATAGGGGGATGGGGGTGTTTACGCCCTATTGTGGCAAGACCACATCTGTAATCATTTACATATCTGACTGCAACATGGCTGCATGTCTAGCTTTGCAGCAATCTGACATTTCTAGCTGGATGCATTTTTTTTGCCAATGAATGTACTTTGGTCCTGTCCAGCCATTCGGGTTTCCGGGTCAGGAATCCACAAAATCTCTGGATTTCCTTTGGACAAATTCTTAGCCATTTTTCTCTTTCATGTCACTGACTACCCACAGTGATTCTACACTGCTTATGTCCTCTGGCACCTGGTCAACACCAGTCAGGACTGCATCCCGACTCCTTGAAAGAGCTGCTCTTCACTGACTTATCCAGTAGGTGTGTAAGGTTAACGATGACATGAAGATGGAGGATCTCATTGCATCTCTGCAGACTTCCAAGTACTCCCTGAAGACCACTAGCCTGAAGCCTATGAGGAAGAACAGAGGGGATGAAAACCATAGGCTCCCGTGGCCCTCATTCAAGTGCTTGATGCCTGTGCCCCCTGCAAGTTTGCGCCTGTGGCAACAGCCCCCACGGCTCCCCCCACGCTACGCCACTGGGCAGAGGTGACTTTAAATTCCTCTTCCCAGTCAGCAATATTTAAAGGGGTATTCCCATCTTAGACAATGGGGGCATATCGCTAGGATATGCCCCCATTGTAAGATAGGTGCGGGTCCCACCGCTGGGACCACTGGGAGCTCTGTGCCTGGAGGACCCCAGGTTTCCTGGGGTCCGGCCACCACCAGGCTCAGCTGCTCCCATAGAAATGAATGGGAGCGCACCGCGCATGCGCGGCCACCGCTCCCATTCATTTCTGTGGAGCCGACGGAAATAGCCGAGCCAGTGCTTGGCTATTTTCAGTGGCCCCATAGAAATTAATGGAGGGCGGCTGCGCAGTGCGCCCTCCTTCACTTTTGGGGCTCTGTTCTCGATATAGGTGCGGGTCCCACACCTATAAGAAAATGGAGGCATATCCTAGCGATATTCCCCCATTGTCTAAGATGGGAATAACCCTTTAAGGGCATGGAGGGAAAAGGGGAGATTATGAATTTTTAAAACCGTGATATAGCTTTGGGCATGGGAAGGACAGAAAAAAGTGCAGTTCAAAAGCAGTGGGCTGTCAAAGACAAGGATGAGATGCTAAAAACTGATGGCAAACCCTATGAAAATGGGATTATCACAAAAAGTGTAGGGAAGATGAGGAGAGACGATTTGAGTGCATATATGGGATGTTATTGTACTAGAGTGTAATTGATCCCATAGAGATTTGGCGTGAGACGGGCATGGAGAGCCACCCAGTAAATGTGATAAGTATTGTGCAGGAGTTATCATTCTGTACTTTCTTTAACCCTTAGGCTCCCAGCATGCCGCTTTAACCATGGCACCTTCTCGCGAGTGCAGCACTCTTCTTAGCTAGCTGGTCTATGCTGTTTCAAACAGCAGAGGCCCGCTGCTAAAGTCTGCGCCAGCAATAATGCCAATCACAGGCATTTAAGGCATTTCACTTGAATGGGTCCGTAAACCAGAAGGTCCGGTGTGGAACAGACACACAGAACATAGGCACAGGTTTCTCTCTGTGCCTACGCACTGCAATAAAAAAGAAAATGTTCTATTTTTTTGCAGTGCAGACAGATCTGCATGAGCCCTTATCGTGAGAATGGAAGTTTGGGAGAAAAAAGACTTAACAAGACTTAGGTGCATAAAGAGTTTACTAAACTATGATAAAAGATATACAAGTATATACACAAAAATATACAAAGAAAAAGTAAAGTAACAGTCACCGAGAGTCGTGTGGACAAATGGGCGGGCTCCATGGACCAGTGCTAAACATAGCACTCGGCCAGCGCCCATATGATACAAAGAGAGGTGATGGTAACAAGACATCTTACCCTGATGATGTCTTCAATGGAGCTGAGCTCTATGTGTTTTTTCTATTGTGTTTTCTACTCTCCTGGCCCCTCCTAGCCCCACCTAAAGGTTAGTAGATTGCTTTACAATCACTGTCCTCAGTATGGTGATTGGGCAGTATTTTATGCTGCACTGTGGTACTTGGCTTTGTTAGACTGGTATTTTGTGCTGCACCATGGTATTGCTGGCCCTCGCCTACTGCTGCCTACTGGTGGCTTGCATTTGGCCTTCCTACTTGTGTTGCCCCGCATTCTGTCAATTTAGACAGAGTATACAGAGGGCAAAAAAATTGGCATTGTGTACGGGGCACAGAACCTGGCACTATACAGTGGGGAAAAAAGTATTTAGTCAGCCACCAATTGTGCAAGTTCTCCCACCTAAAAAGATGAGAGAGGCCTGTAATTGACATCATAGGTAGACCTCAACTATGAGAGACAAAATGAGAAAACAAATTCAGAAAATGACATTGTCTGATTTTTAAAGAATGTATTTGCAAATTATGGTGGAAAATAAGTATTTGGTCAATAACAAAAGTTCATCTCAATACTTTGTTATATATCCTTTGTTGGCAATGACAGAGGTCAAACGTTTTCTGTAAGTCTTCACAAGGTTGGCACACACTGTTGCTGGTATGTTGGCCCATTCCTCTATGCAGATCTCCTCTAGAGCAGTGATGTTCTGGGGCTGTCGCTGGGCAACACGATCTTTTAACTCCCTCCAAAGGTTTTCTATGGGGTTGAGATCTGGAGTCTGGCTAGGCCACTCCAGGACCTTGAAATGCTTCTTACAAAGCCACACCTTCGTTGCCCTGGCGGTGTGCTTGGGATCATTGTCATGCTGAAAGACCAGCCACGTTTCATCTTCAATGCCCTTGCTGATGGAAGGAGGTTTGCACTCAAAATCTCACGATACATAGCCCCATTCATTCTTTCATGTACACGGATCAGTCGTCCTGGTCCCTTTGAAGAGAAACAGCCCCAAAGCATGATGTTGCCGCCCCCATGCTTCACAGTTGGTATGGTGTTCTTTGGATGCCACTCAGCATTCACTCTCCTCTAAACACGACGAGTTGTGATTCTACCAAATAGTTCTACTTTGGTTTCATCTGACCATGATATGACATTCTCCCAATACTCTTCTGGAACATCCAAATGCTTTCTAGCAAACTTCAGATGGGCCCAGATATATACTGGCTTAAACAGGGGGACACGTCTGGCACTGCAGGATCTGAGTCCCTGGCGGCATAGTGTGTTACTGACTGTAGTCTTTGTTACGTTGGTCCCAGCTTTTTGCAGGTCATTCACTAGGTCCCCCCGTGTGGTTCTAGGATTTTTGCTCACAGTTCTTGTGATAATTTTGACCCCATGGGGTGAGATCTTGCGTGGAGCCCCTGATCGAGGGAGATTATCAGTGGTCTTGTATGTCTTCCATTTTCTTATTATTGCTCCCTCAGTTAATTTCTTCACACCAAACTGCTTGCCTATTGCAGATTCAATCTTCCCAGCCTGGTGCAGGTCTACAATTTTGTTGTTTCTGGTTTGGCATTGTGTGGCACTATCCATAGAATGCGTTACCATTAGGGGCACAATATGTGTGGCACTTTATTTTCAAGGGGCATAGTATGTGTATTTAACGGCACAGTGTATGCATATGTATCATATTCAGGGCACAGCATGTACCACTAGGCAGAGCTTGTGTACATAGGGTGCTGATGTGTTGGTAAAGGGAGAAGATGAAGAAACCTAGGCATCACTCTCTGGAGAGATGTGTCGTGGCTGAGGGAAGTCATCATGGTGGTCTGAACCAGATGGAAAGAAAAAGCAAGAGAATGACTGCGATGGTAATGTCAGCAGTAAGCCACTACAGGAAAATATTCATTTTGCCACATTCTGCATTCCATTAGTGCTGTTGCCATGCATAATGGTCTATAGTGTGATGATGGGCATTTGCATTATTTTTTTTGTGAAATAGTAACTCCCAGCATACTTTTGTGACTATAGTTTGTTCTGGGAGCTGTAGTTTTGCACTTTACATGCTTATATGGTGAGGGGTAGCCTGACTATGTACAGTTGAAACCAGAAGTTTACATACACCATATAAAAAGACACATATGCATGTTTTTCTCAATATCTGACATGAAATCAGAATAAACCTATCCAGTTTTTGGTCAATTAGGATTACCATAATTATTAATATTAGCCAAATGCCAGAATAATGAGAGAGAGAGAATGTTTTAATGCATTTTTATTACTTTCTGCAATGTCAAAAGTTTACATACACTAAGATTACTATGCCTTTAAACAATTCTGGACTGAAGGGAGAAGCTTGGAAGCCTAAGAACACCATCCCAACTGTGAAACACGGGGTTGGCAGCATCATGTTGTGGGGTTATTTTGCTGCAAGAGGGACTGGTGCACTTCACAAAATAGATCACATCATGAGGAAAGAAGATTCGGTGGAAATACTGAAGCAACATCTCAAGACATCAGCCAGGACATTAAAGCTTGGGAGGAAATGGGTCTTCCAAATGGACAATGACCCAAAGCATACTGCCAAACTGGTTACAAAGTGGCTTAAGGATAACGAAGTCAATGTTTTGGAGTGGCCATCACAAAGCCCTGATCTCAATTCAATTGAAAATTTATGGGCAAAGCTGAAAAGGCAGGTGTGAGCAAGGCGACCAACAAACATCGTTCAGTTACACCAGTTATATCAGAAGGAATGGGCCCAAATTCCGACCAACTATTGTGAAAAGCTTGTGGAAGGATATCCAAAATGTTTGACCTAAGTCATACAGTTTAAGGGCAATGGTACCAAATATTAATGAAATGTATGTAAACTTTTGACTTTGCAGAAAGTAATAAAAATGAATTAAAACATTCTCTCTATCTCACTATTCTGGCGTTTGGCAAATAATAATAATTATAGTAATCCTAATTGATCAAAAACAAGAGGTTTATTCTGATTTCATGTCAGATATTGAGAAAAACATAAATAAAGACAGGTAGTGGCTCATCAATTAGCAGTATAATGTAACAGAGGGGACCACTGAGGAAGGGGCACTCCAATAAGTCCCCGAAATGACCTTCTTTCTGACATTCCTAAAAAAACATAACTTTTGGGCTAAATTATCCATGAGTTCAGAGGTTAAAATCAAATTGAAGTGCACCTGGATATTCCAACTTTAGATAGAACCAAGGCACCGCATTATACAATCCCCGCTCCGGAGCGATAACAGCAATCAAGCGGCCGCGCGTACCCACGTGGGACACCGCTCTGCAAGAGTAAAACGCGCGAACCTTTAAGATCATCTTGCTGCCGGCACGGACGCCGAATCCCGACGGAGATACAACCAGCTCACGTCTGCAGCTACCTACAGCGCACATCTTATCGCAGGAAGGGGTAATGTAAACTACAAACTTAAAATCAGACCATTATTAAGGAGTATACTTACTGCCTATATCAGTATATCTGTGAATTACTGTACTCATTGTGGAATCACATATCACCCTTTATGGGTAAGGACTCATTGTAATTTTTAACCGGATATCTGAAATATCAACCACATATTAAGAAGACCATTATTGTAATAATAGGACTACTATATACAAAGGATATAAGTCCTCAAGTATAATCCCTAAAAAAGACATAATACAGGGAATCGTCTACAAACATTTTAGACTATTATTTAATTCTTCTTGATTTTGTATCATCACTATTTTTATTTATTCTTTTTATTATTCTTTTATTATTGTATGTCGATTTATATATTTTTTTTTTTACCAGCGCTGGGCTCAATATATGCTATTTAGTTTATACTTGCTAGAATAAATACTATACTTATTTTATTAATGTAGTTTAAATACACTTTACCACTATAATACTATTTATATGACATTGCACAATTATTATATTTGACTAAGTATCACGTAATATTCTCACAACATAAAGTCCAGGTGAGGAGTGTGCCAACAATTGATTACACAATTACTTCGATACCATTGAGAAAAACATGCATATGTGTCTTTTTATATAGTGTATGTAAACTTCTGGTTTCAACTGTAGATGGTATCTCTCTTGAGCAATTGTTTTCGTAGCCAGTGCTGTAGGATGTACCATGCTTGGTTCTGGTGCTATCTGTATTGATATTATCAGTTATCACCCATCAAGGCCTAATTAGTCTATTAAAATGTATTTATCACAAACAACTTAGAAAACTATAAAAACATACATAAAGTCGTGTACAGCATGTAAAATGGCAATCACTTAAAAATAATGAAAATAAAAAATAAACAAAAAACATAAAACAAACAATCTTATCTCTCTGCTTTGAATAAAGTTCTCAAGCTCTTACAGGATTAGCTGTATGAAGTCATTCCAGCTGTATGCCATAGTTAAAAGTACTGTAAACTTGTAAAGATACATTGTTCAGCTGTTTTTAGTATTGAAATGTTGGAATGCTAGTACTTATAATGCTAGTACTTATAGTAATGGAGCTGCAGTGAGCTACAGCTGAAGCAAAAACCTGAGCGGGGCACACTGAGTAATATCCACAAAACAGATAAATGTGGCAATATAAATGGGACATAGTCCACCATTAAGGAATTAAATATCAGTATTATGAGTACTACTACTCTATTATTTATTTTAGTACAGAAAATTGATGAAATATATACCACAATTTCACAGTATTTTTAATCACTGTATGCAGCTCCATTACTATATGTACTATCATTATAAGTACTATCATTCCAACATTTTATTACTAAAAACAGCTGAACTATGTAACATAGTAACATAGTTTGTAAGGCCGAAAAAAGACATCTGTCCATCCAGTTCAGCCTGTTTTCCTACAAGTTGATCCAGAGGAAGGCAAAAAAACCCCTGTGAGGTAGAAGCCAATTTTCCTAACTTTAGGGGGAAAAATTCCTTCCCGACTCCAATCAGGCAATCAGAATAACTCCCTGGATCAACGACCCCTCTCTAGTAACTATAACCTGTAATACCCTCCAGAAATACATCCAGGCCCTTCTTGAACTCTTTTAGTGAACTTACCATCACCACCTCCTCAGGCAGAGAGTTCCATAGTCTCCGGCTTTGGTACCCAGGTAACAGCCAGTATCAAAGCCCAGGTTGGATTGCTATTTAAATTGTTTTTCAATAGCATACAGTAGGAATTAACCGAAGTCTTGCGCGACTTCAGACGAAACGAACTTTGGCTTCACAGAGCCAATATATTTTAATACTGTATGGATGGAGCATTAAAATGTAAGTATTTGAACAAATCGAGTCAATTCACTCAAGCCTATTCCATGGTCTTGGGGGTGAGCTGCTATAAACAGTTTTGGTTCCTATCTTTATTGAGCTGTTTTTTAACTTGTCCTGTATATATGTTCCATGATCTGTCCTGGTGCTGCATTTATGTAATGACTCGAGCTAAGTTTAGGTGCTGTATTTCTGTCCTCAGCTTGGTTCTGGCATTGTATATATGTACTGTGCTTGGTTCTGGTCCTGTATTTATGCATGAGCATGGTTCCTGTGCTGTATTTATGTAATGAGCTTGGTACTATTGCTATATTTGTTTACTGTGCTTGGTTCTAAAGATATATATATGTAAGAGATCATGCAAAACCGTAGTCTGGGACAGGTTGTAGGCAGGGCAGGCATCGCTTGTACGATCCGATAAACAGTCTGAGGTCAGGGCGGACAGCTCAATGTCAGAGTGGAGATCAGGCAGAGGTCAGGTACACAGGCATAAGAATGTAGAAGCAGCACACCTTTGCAGGATACTAGACTACTAGAACCTATTGCTCATGCACCTTCCTACAGGGATGGTCCCTTAAACACCCCGAGATGGCCAGACATTTGCAGGTGAAGGGTTAGGGTGTGTGAACTGGCCCTTTAAGAAGTGGAGGGAACATGCATGCCCTGCAGGGAGAGCAGGAGCAGGCCTACCCTGCATGAAGGGGAGGCATGCTGGCTAGAAGTGCTGAAAAAGCACAGGTACTTCAGAAGACAGGCCTGCCGGATAGGACGGAAAAGAAACTGGTTGGTCCAAGCCGCTCGAAGAGGCTATGCCTGGGTACCGAGCACAGGGGATTGGCTGCCTTATAATTTTATATATGCACCATGCTTGGTTCTTGTACTGTAGTTATGTAATGTTATGTAATGAGCCTGGTATGGCACTGCTACTTCTGTATCTTAAATATTACAGTAGCCACACCTTATTTTGTAAGCCACACCCCTCAAAAATGCCATTCCTATTTTTGCCATCACCTGCTGCACATGTATCACCCTCTATGAAAGGCTCTCTCAAGTTGACATCTCTGGAACCTTTGAACAAAGATGTGGCTATTAAGCCACAGGCATGATGCAATAGAACTTTCTAGACGTGCCCCTGTTGAAATGGCTGGTATTAGCAGGAGAAAGTGAAGTTATAAACCTGCTGCTTTCCACAAGTCGTCTGGTTGATGTTGCAGTGTTGATTAGTCAATGTCTTACCGCTGTTAGCACACCAACTCTGCCTTATCTGACTTCTCACTCAGCAGAATTTGCACTTTTTTCACAAGCTGGCTCCACCAGGCAGGACATCAATGAAGGAAGAGTGGGAAGCATGCCAGGTCTATAACTCCACTTTCTCCCTATAAAAAACAGTAATTTCAACATGTCTACAAAAGTAGTTACAAGTACTGTTGCATCATGCTGACAGGTTCCCCTTAACACCCTTTGCTCTGTCGCAAGATACATTATCATCATGAAAAATGACTTCCTCGTCCTCAACAGACCTGTTTTCTGTCGATGGAATGAGGAAAGTGTCTAAAATGTCTATGTACACCTCTGCATTTACTGCCATCTCCTCTGGTTCTCTGGTTCTCTGAGAATGGAACCCCATGTTATAAAAGAATAGGGAAATGTTATATGCTTTCTTCAGGAAGTCACCTTTATATATTTCATTAGATTGGAACCAGATAAAAGTTCCAACATCATCTCCTTGGGCAATAGAGATTCACAATTAATATTTTCACCCAGTCATCCACAGTCCACGACTGCTCCTCTTTAGTCCGTTGTTGTTCTATTCAGATGTTAGCTTTCATGCAGCCCATTTCTTACATCTCTGTCACAAACATTGACTCCCGTTTCCACCCATCTGTTTTTCTCTTGTTTTGTTCTGCTTTTTCTATTTTCCAGGCATATTACTCTTTTTTTCTTGAGTTTGCTTTCACGTCTTCTCTGGCCTACCCATATGTTTCGATTCATAACCCCCCTTCCCCCCACTTTATTTATACTCTTTTGTTGGGTCCAGACAGCTCGGTAAGATCTGTAAGCACTCCTTTTCACTGCAGACTAATTTCCATTTTAAGACTTATTTGTTTTATGAATGCAAAGTACAAGGCGATTCCGTAATTGTTTCCTCGAAATTCCATAGCGTTTTCCTGTTTTTATCTGTTTTTGACTTGATCTGGAATAACATATGCCATTAATTAAAACAATTGGCTTTCATTTCATTTACTAATTTTTTACTTTTAAAAGTTTATAGTATGCCTTATCAGCAAGCAGTTGCACACATTAACTAAAGTGAGTGCCCGTAGAACTTGGCACAAATTAGCGCAATCTGTCGCACCTAGTTTTTGAAGAATCCTCTGCACCTAGCTTGACCAGAGTTGTGTCTCAAAGGGATTTTCTGGGATTACTATAGTTTTTAGCAATCATGCTCATGTAGTGGCTTACTTCAAGTACATCTTCCCTAGGGCACACCCTGGTTCTGAGGTTTCCCCTGCCTTTTTTTTTTTGGGGGGGGGGGGGGGAATCCCTTGGTGATGATGGTTGATGGTGAGATGCAAGAGAGGTTCCCTTCACAGCTAGCGCTGAGGTGACGGTGAGTGTGGCAGTGTGGGCAATAATGACACCAGGTTAACAGCAAAGTGGTTCTTTACTGAAGAATCGAATTCAAGTACATTAGTCACAGTGGTCAGCAGGGGCATAACTACAGTAGAAGCAGCTGCTTCAGGGCCCGAGTTGAGAAGGGGCCCGGGAGCAGTATTTTTTCTAGTATACTTCAGACCAGGCCAGGCCCCCTCCAGATACAGTCACATTAGGGGCCTGTGTCATAGGTGTACATACCAGAGTATGAAGGACCTTTGAGAAATAGTACTTGGAGGCTAAAGGACCTTTAATGATGTCATCATATCACATAATTGTAAGCCCTTTAGCCTCAAAAAGATCCCAGAGGAGAAGGAGGACAACAGGGAACCTGCCTGTATATGTGTATGTGTTTATGTGTGTATATGTTTATCTGTGTGTATATGTGATTGTTTGTGTATCTGCGTCAACATCTGCTTATTCTCTATATAAGAGATTGGGATATAGATATATATATATTAGTGTTGATCGAGCACCGTAATGCTTGGGTGCTCTGACCAAACACTAGGTGGTGCTCGAGTGCTCGGGCAAGCACCCGAGTACAATGGAAGTCAATGGGAGAACCCGAGCACTAAACCAGGCACCCCCTGCTCTGAAGAGGGGAGGGTGTCTGGTTCATTGGGAAAGGTGAGAAAAATGGTGGAAACACCACTGAAATGGTTTGGGAACAGCATTGGGAGGATGTCCGGATGCATCTTGGACACCAAAGTCGCTGCTGGGAATGATGTTGTCCGAGTATTACGCCACTTTCACGGAATGACAAAAATACCCCCCAAAACCAAATATAACATCGATTTCAGAGGAAATATTGTTAGGAAACATATATTTACTTGTATATAAAGCGCAAGCAGCAGGCCCTCACCCCTAATGTTTTACACGGTCAGATCAGCAGCAGGCACTCACCCCTAATGTTTTAGATGGTCAGATCAGCAGTAGGCACTCGCCTCTAATGTTTTTGAGTGTCAGCAGCCCTGAAGGTCAACTTGTCAGGAGGAGGACCAGAGTGAAGAAGTGGAAGAGGAGGTGGTAGACGATGAAATCACTGGTCCAACATGGGAAAGTGGCAAGCTGAGCGAGGACAGCAGTACAGAGGGGAAGGGATCCGCAGCACCACAACAGGCTGGAAGAGGCAGTTGGGTGGCAAAAGGAAGAAGGCAGGCCACACCAACAAGTGTGGACGATAAAATAATTGTCATTTGCAACCTGTGCCGTACAATAATGAGCAGGGGCATGAACACTAGCAACCTGATCACCACCAGCATGATCCTCATGGCAGCAAAGCACCCTAATAGGTGGGCCAAACGCCTGGATCCACAATCGGTGTCTGCGGGTCACACCACTGCCTCCTCTTCCCTGTGTTACGTGCTAGCCAAGACGCAGGCCCAGATGCCTCCCGCCCTGCACCTGGACCATTGCAAGCACCATCAGCGAGCACATCCACTTGTTTGTTCCAGCACAGCGTACAGATGTCCATACCCCATGCCTTTGAGCGAAAGCGCAAATACCCAGCCACCCACCCACAGGCCATAGCACTAAATGCACACCTTTGCAAATTGCTGGTGCTGGAAATGTTGCTGTTTAGGCTTGTGGACACTAAGGCTTTTCGCATCTGATGGCGGCTGTCCCTCGTTACTCAGTACCTAGCCACCACTATTTTTGCCGGTGTGCCGTCACTGCCTCACACCAGCATGTGTCCCGTAACATAACCCGTGCCCTGATCAACACAGTTACTGGGAAGGTCCACTTAACGACTGACACATAGACAAGTGCTTTTGGCCAGGGACGCTACATTTCCCTGACAGCACACTGGGTGAACGTTGTGGAGGCTGGGAGCGAGTCGTACCCTGGGATGGCACAGGTGCTACCGACACAAAGGATTGCGGGCCCTACTCCCATGAGGATTTCCGCCACCACCTACATTAGCGGCTGCAACCCCTCTTTCTCCTCCTGCACTTCCACCTAGGAATTCTCATCTTGCAGCACCAGTCAGCCATCAGTCAGTAGCTGGAAGCAGTGTAGCACGGCAGTGGGGAAGCGGCAGCAGGCTGTGCTGAAACTTATTTGCTTAGGTGACAAACAACACACCACCACAGAGCTGTGGCAGGGTATAAGGGACCAGGCTGAGCTGTGGCTCTCGCCACTTAACCTACATCCAGGCGTTGTTGTGTCTGATAACGGCCGCAACTTGGTTGAGGCTTTGGAGCTCGGCAAGCTCACACACATACTGTCACGCTCAGGTGTGGGGGGAAAACCACACAGAGCGTAGGAGGGAAAGATTAGGCCTGGAAACTAAGGAAGGAAGATGGACACCTCCTAAAGGAAACCCTGACTCTAATCCTGACTGATTACTAGTATGAACAGGCCTCAAAAGTAGGCGAGTTCATACACAGGAACCTAAATTAAACTGACCCTATAGGACCCTGGAACTAATGACAGGAATGAGTCTACCTGTTCCTCCAACAGGAAGGACGAATAGGAGTCTCCTTCAGGCCAAACAACTGCTTCAACTTAGTGGTTCAGCGGTTTCTCGAAACCTACCCCAATTTGCCTGAGTTGCTGGTGAAGGTGCGCCACCTGTGTGCCCATTTCCGAAAGTCACCTAGAGCTTCCACTGGTCTGGCAATGCTGCAGCAGCGCTTACACTTGCCAGCTCACCCACTGCTGTGCCACCTGAGCACGCGCTGGAACTCCACCTTCCACATGTTGGGCAGGCTTTGTGAGCAGCAGAGACCAGTAGTGGAATACTAGCTGCAACACGGTCGGCGCCTTTCCAGTTGCTCACAATAAAGGTGGGCGGCTCTGCATGTGGAAAAGGTTCTGATAAGCGGCCTAGTGTCACTAGGAGGAAAATGTTTTTGAAAATGGTAACGGAGTACCTAGCTGACCACATCAACGTCCTCAGCGATCCCTCTGTGCCTTATAATTATTGGGTGTCTTAGCTGGATACGTGGCAAGAACTGACGCTCTACACCTTGAAGGTGCTGGCCTGCCCTGCCGCCAGCGTTTTGTCGGAGCAGTTATTTAGTGCCGCTGGGGGCATGATAACTGCTAAGCGCATCCGCCTGTTAACTGAAAATGCTGACAGGTTGACCCTAATCAAAATGAACAAGGCCTGGATTGCCCCTGACTTTGCTACCCCCAGAGGAAAGCGGCTGAACATAAAGGAACTTTAAATGTGGCTTTTAAGGTGTATTGAATACACTGTATTTCCATTCACCCCTTCCTCTTCTCGTCCTCTTCCTCCTCTTCCTCCTCATATCAAACTGCTTATTAGGCTGCCCTCACCTTTAAATATTTAAGAGGTTCACCAGCAGGCCCTCACCCTTAATTTTTTAACCTAAAAAATTAACCTCACTCTGGTCTTCCTCCTGACATGTTGACCTAACAAGAACCTGTCTTGCGCCGCCCTGCAAACTCGGACATGAACCTAGGAGTATTGGATGACTTTGTTTCTTGTACTCTGCCAGCAGACACTGTTTCACCACGCCCAGAGCCATGGCCTCTGCGTGACCATCAGCAGCATGCCCACTTCCCTGTCCCTTACTACTCGCCTTGCGCATATAAAATGGTATATATGCATGTTTGTCAAAAGTACAGTTGCGCAGATTTTTTTTAGTGTATGAGCAGAAAAATTTCACCGAATGTCAGAAATATTTAGAATGAGCAAACGTGTGCAGTATAACCTTTCTGTATTCTTTTACGTACGTGTGTATTCTTTTCTGCCATTATTCATATAATGTATAACGTTTGTGCAAGGAGGCACAGATAGTGTAGGGATAGGATTTGGCTAGGCAAATCCTGTGTTGAAAAGACCCAAAAGTCCTTTTAAGGACTATTGTTATATCTGGCTGCAATATTTTTATTCTTCATGGTCAAAATTTGCGCAAGTTTGCCTAATCTTAACACCAGCTGCGCAGCGTGTGTAATACAATGTTTGTTTCTCCTATATACCTGACATTTATTGCGTTTTTTTTCTGCCGCTAATCACGGCGACATTACATGTGCAGTACAATGTTTGTTTCTCCTATATACCTGACATTTGTTGCGTTTTTTTCTTCTGCTAATCACGGCGACATTACATGTGCAGTACAATGTTTGTTTCTCCTATATACCTGACATTTATTGCGTTTTTTTCTTCTGCTAATCACGGCGACATTACATGTGCAGTACAATGTTTGTTTCTCCTATATACCTGACATTTATTGCTTTCTTTTCTGCTGCTAATCACAGCGACATTACATGTGTAAAACAATGTTTGTTTCTCCTATATACCTGACAGGAGATATATATATATATATTTAAATATATATATATATATTTAAGAAGAGAAGCAAGGCAGCACACCGGTCTTCCGTGAAGAAAGTGGATCTTTATTACATCAAAAAGCGCAACGTTTCAACTGCTCACTCCAGTCTTTGTCAAGCCATGGACTTAGTGCTCATGTGTAATATGTATAGGGGTATCAATCGGTGCTAACATAATTGCATAATCAAGTGAAAGTAACCAAAATTCATGGTGTATAACATGATTTTACAGTACAACATATCATTCATAATATCTAAATCTCAAAACAGTGATAGCAATAGTGACAGATTTCAAATTCATAATAGTGATGCATGAATAAATCATATGCAACTCCTAATTGAGTCTCATTAATCTATAATGTGCACCTGTGCCGTTTTAATAGTAAAAAAAGCCGCATGGCGCTCACCTTACATGTGTACTCCATAACTCTAGATGCTGACGTACCACCCAGCGCAGTGCGCATGCGCTAGTATAGAATTGAATGACTCAAGTGTGGAATAGCGGTGCGCATGTGCGCGCACTTTTTCGGGCAATGCCCTTAACCAAGATGGAAGCGCTGTATTCAACTATCACATAGCGCAGTTACTGGGACAGGAACCACATCCCAAAGACGGTAACCATAGTTTCATATACACAAAACATTTCTTGACAGCCCGAAGCAGCATTGGCACTAACGTGGGTGCGGGCCCATTACCCTCATACATCACGGAGGAAAAACACACGCATAACCTGCGTGAGGATGAGAAACATTCTCATACCTCAAATCCCCACGCCAGGTAACCACCACTTTCACCTCACCAGCTCCGATCAGCTGAAATGAGTACTAAAACAGGACAGGGACCGACCCACAGTGGCACTGTGGGGGATCACCTGTCCCAAAAGGTTATGATCGGAAGTGTTCCTGATCCCATAAATAAATCAAAATTGCGCTCATTAGATAGTATACGCGGAAGTGCTACCATCTCATCACAGAAAAAACTAAAATAATGTTAACACACGTTACGCTCACATCTTACATTAAACAAGGAGGATTATATTTTAAAAAAACACATGTATGGTGGCGTCATCGCGGTGGCTTGATATATAGGTTCTCATTCTGATACGGTCCTAAAAAAAGGAACAAAAAAGAGCAAATGTAAGTACACTTGGCAAAAAGTTCAAACATTCAAAAATCCAAATAAATTACAAGAGCACTTGTCTAAACTATACCACGGTCCGATTTCGTGTTATTGATCAGGTTGCCCCCCCTAGGAGGGGTGGCGACAGAAATGTGATGTTGAAAACAAGGGAACTATATTGGATTTTTACACCTCAAACATTGAGACCGAAAGGGTTAAATGTGGAATTTAGGGTGATCTGAGTACCAGTCCGCGGTGGGTCACCCCGTCCCAGATTGGTATAGTTTAGACAAGTGCTCTTGTAATTTATTTGGATTTATGAATGTTTGAACTTTTTGTCCAGTGTACTTACATTTGCTCTTTTTCGTTCCTTTTTTTAGGACTGTGTATCCACCTGACTTCTGCCCAACACAACTCATGGTCCCAACCCCATTTTCAGTTGTTTTACACTTTTTTGTTAAGTATATAATTCCACATGTGTTAATTCATATTTTTGATGCCTTCAGTGTGAATCTACAATTTTCATAGTCATGAAAATACAGAAAACTCTTTGAATGAGAAGGTGTGTCCAAACTTTTGGTCTGTACTGTATATATATATATATATATATATATATATATATATATAAAGAATAAGAGCTCTACTACTCCTAACCAGATATTTAGGACACTGATACAGATACTTTATTTAATTATAGAGTTACAAGTATCAGTATCTCAGTATTAATGTCGAAATATCTAGATATGACTAATACTGCTATTATATATATAAAGAATATGGGGGACATTTATCAAGACTGACGTTTAAAGCAACGGTCTTGAATCCCTCTGTGTTGCCAGAGGCTGTAACAAACTGATGTTGAGGCTCAGGGCTCTCATTAATTTTTTGCCTCCTCTGGCAGTCAGTGCAACATACTTAGGTCATTAATATCAGATGAACGGGGGTCTGATTCTTGTCACCTCCGCCGATCAGCTATTTGAACAGTGGTGAGCAGGTGTAATTAGAAGTTTGGGTGCCCATTCACTTCTATGGGACGGCTCCTCCCTATTCAATTGAACAGACTGAGCTGTTCCATAGACATGAATGAGGAGACCATACTTGTAATTACACCTGCTACTTGAAACAATTTAGGGACATCAATGATATAAGACTGTTTCCACACTTGGGTCTAGCAATAGGATGAACAATGCATCTTCACCAGTCCCTCGGCAGCAGCACCACTTTCAACTGCATCCATGTCTAAGTAAGGCTGAACATGGTGGTGTCCCTGCCCGGTTATTCTCTTTACCAAGCCACAGTCATCTGGACCTAGAGCAAGCAGTGCTTTGTTCCTCAGCAGCCATTTTCTGAACAGTAGTTCAGTACAATCAGTGAAGAAACTGTAATGAGCAAGAGAAAGACTTGTGAACAGGGGAGAGTTTGTGAACCCTTCAGAATTTTCTTTGTTTCCGTATAAATTTGACCAAAAATCCATCAGATTTTCACACACGTCCTAAAAGTAGATAAAGACAACTAAATCAAACAAATGAGTTACTTATATTAGACTTGATCATTGATTTATTGAGGAACATAATCAAATATCACATGTCTGTAAGTGGCAAAAGTATGTGAAACTTTACTTTCAGTATCTGGTGTGACCCCTTTGTGCAGCGATAGCTGCAACTAAACATCTACCATAATTGTTGATTAGTCCTGCACATTGGCTTGGAGGAATTTTAGCCCATTCCTCTGTACAAAACAGCTTCAACTCTGTTATGTTGTTGGGTTTTCTCCCAAACTGCTCACTGCTCACTTCACGTTCTTCTACAACATAACTTCGCCATTCCAAAACTTTAACTTTATTCTTCTGTAACCATTTTTTGGTAGAATGGCTTTTGCGCTTAAGGCACCCCTTGCTCGGATGAGGGGAGGGTGTCGGGTTCATAGGAAAAGGTCAGAATCACAAATTCTCCTCTTTCACTCGTTAAAGTATGCTAATTAACTGAATTTGTACGCATTAGCGCACAATGCGAAGCATTAGCAATGCTAATGTTACGCACTGTACGCTAATGCGTACGAATTTGTATGCTAATGTTACTCATTGTACGCTAATGTGTACGAATTTGTATGCTAATTTTGATAAGATCACCAACCCCTTAAAGACCGCCCACTGTACGCCTAAGCCCAGAATGTGGAGAAATTCAAATGAATAAATTAGAAGTAACCTTGAACCTGTTACCATAAAACTATATTTCAATCTGCTCAGCTCCTCTTGCTCTATAATATGTTGCCTGCAGATCAGACACTATGTTCAATGTTACAGGTTCCCTTTAAAGTACAATTAATTGTCTCTTCTTGATCTTTTCAAAAGTTGTAAGTAATGGAGAAACTTATATGAGAGCAACCAATTAGCCGCAACGCTTATCACAAGCAACTTCTAACGTTGAGAGGTCTTTTTTGGGACACTGTTGTCGGCTTTGTGACATGACAAATAATAAAAGCTTGGTTTATCAATGTAGCTTGGTATTATACAGACTCATTCCAGGATAAAAAGGCTATCATCTGTTTGGTAAAGCTATTGCTTTAGCTATTGTTCGTGAGCAATGTTGTTTCACGGTCGGGATGTAGTATCAGCATTTTATCACTAGATGGCACCCTAACACTTAGTAATTAGACTGCTGTGACCCATATACAATATATAGTGTATGCACGAGTCAGTCATAATGTGAAAACCAACTGACTTAATATTTTGTTGTTCCCCCTCGCGCCACTAGAACAGCGCAGACCCATCAAAGCATAGACTCTTCTAGATATCTGAAGGTGTCCTATGGTATCTGACACAAGACGTTAGCAGCAGATCCTTTAAAGGGAATCTGTCACCAGTTTTATGGTCCCCTTACTAAGGATAACATAAACTAGTGGAAGATCTCCTTAGCAAAATGCTGGGTCACTTTCTTTAACTGACCCAGCCTTTTTGCCAAAATATTCTGTAGAACAGCTCCAGAGCATAATGATGGGTCCCGAATGTTCATAAGCTCCTGGCTCTCCGTGTCTATCTGCTGCTGATTCACTTGGAAAAAACTTGTCAATCAGAGGCAAGTGGGCGGCGAGAACCATGAGCTCATGAATATGGGGATCCATGGGCATGTGCTGGAGCTGGATTTAAAAGTGAGGGAAGTATAAAACTGATGACAGATTCCCTTTAAGCCCTTTAAGTTGTTCAGTATGTCCCACAGATGCTTTTGACTGAGATCTGGGAAATTTGGAGGCCAGATTAATACCTTGAACTCTTTATCATTAAGGTTGCCAAGTTGAATTTTACTTTTTTCTGGACCACCTATTTAAAAATCATTGCCCGCCAACATTTTTTATGGGCAAGTTGGAAAAACCACATTGAATGATAAATATAAGTACGGTAATACAAGTCTACAGCTCAATATACTGATAAGAACTCTTACCAGCATTTACTGTGAGTAGTAAAATGATGGTAATTACAACCAATATAGTCAACTATTTTTTTCATTAACACTGGAAAAAAGTCACCTATGTTTACAGACTATCCAAGAATTTCTGGACGGTTGGCAACCCTGTTTGTCATGTTCCTCAAACCATTCCTGAACTATTTTTGCAGTGTTACAGGGCACATTTATCTGGCTGAAAAAATCACAGCCATTAGGCAACATTTTTGCTATGAAGAATTGCTGTATACCTGGTCTTCAACAGGGTTTAAAAAGCTGATATGTGTCACAGAAGCATACATATCCACACACATTAGGCTGTTCACGTGATGTAAAATGACATGAGATTTTTCAGACCAGGCCATCTTCATCCATTGTTCCATGGTCCAGTTCTGGTGCTCACATGCCCATTGTAGGTTCTTTTGGTAGTGAACAGGGGTCAAATGGACACTCTCATGAATCTATGGGTAGGCAAGTTGTGAAGCCCTGTGTGTTTTGACAGTTTTCTATGTGTAGGATAGTACCAGATTTGCTAGCCTTTGCTCCCCACATGCATCAATGAGCCTTGGGCATCTATGACCCTGTCCTGGTTGTCCTTCTTTGGACCACCTTTGATAAGTACCAGCCATTGCATAGCAGGAATCTCCCACAAGCCCTGCTGTACTGGAAAAACGCTAATCCAGTTGTCTTGCCCTTGTCAAAGTTGCTTAGATCCTTAAAGGGTTTCATTTATTTTAATTCCACCTTCTCCATCGATATAGAGTTCTATACGTACTTGTTCCTCACTGTTCTGTTCCAGTTCCATGGCTCCTGGGCTGTCTTCACTGCACTTATAGCCTTTGCCTGTCAACTTCCACACAGACGGGGTCACATGCGCCCAGGGGCGTAGCTATAGGGGGTGCAGAGGTAGCAGTTGCTACCGGGCCCAGGAGCCTGAGGGGGCCCAAAGACCCTTGTGCCGCATAAGAAAACACACAAAGCACAGGGGGAAGGGGGCCCAAGCTGAACTCTTGCACCAGGGCCCTTGAGCCTTTAGCTACGCCCCTGCATGCGCCACTGTAAGAACTGGCCTCAATGGTGACATGTCCCTAAGAGTCATGTGACACAGTCATTGGTGCAACGGCGCATGTGACCCCATCCTGCAGAAGTTGACAGGCAGAAGCTGTAAGAGCCCAGAAGCCAGAACAGAGTGTTGGAGAGCTGGTGTCGACGGGGTTTGAGGAACTTAAGAAGACAAATAATTTTTCCCGTTTCCAATACAATACATTTTCAGCCTCAAACATATCCTGACATAGTTACATAGTTATAAAGGTAGATTCCACATGGTACACTGTTTGAGCATATATAAGGTTACTGCATAAATAGCACTTTCAGTATATAAAAGAATTGGTTGGGCACACTCCTTATTTGGGAAAGTAATACTATTTATTAAATTAAAATATTAGATATAAAACAAATATGATAAAAGTAAAAGTAAATGTAAAATCAATGTATAGTAATACTCCCCTGTCTTGTCACATCAATAATGTACACTTGTACTAAGTTTGCACAATAGAGATAAAGCTCTATTGGTAAGTATACACAGGGACTGTCCTTGAACCCTGGATATTTGTGATATATATGATATTTCACAATCTTAGTCCCTTCTTTTTTAGGGTATCAACATTTATTCTTGGTATGTCGCAAGTTAATAATCAATAATAAAGGTAAAACAGAGGAATTGTCTCCCGGTAACATTCGTAAAAAATGTCAATAACAGTGACTATGACACTAGCCCTAAACGGTTACCATTTATAGTTAATAGTGACCATAAAGCGATTCAAGTGATCAATGCCCAATAACACTTAATGTGTACAGTAAAAGCTTGTCCAGTAATTTGAATCCAAGATAGCGCTGCAGTTCAAAAGATAGCGCTATGGGCAATAGAGCAGTATATGAATATGTCTATAATACACAGACAACAGCTCTTCTTGATATCTCCAGCAGCGTTAATCGATAGTTAATCGTTCCTTAGTATTAGATTAGTAATCTTAGATTATATTTGCATCGTTGTATCTTGTCACATAGTTCTATGTAGTCCAGTGTATTAGCAATTAATTGTTTTTAGTTTATAGTTTTTTGGCAATAGTGCCTGTACTTTAGCCCCTCTTTGTAGATCTTCTGGAGGATACTTGTCTTCTTACGGGCAGCATGATTTGCAGCGGTGCGCACGCTCTTTTCAGTGCACGTGGCGGCGTTCCAAGTTCCCACTCAGCTGTAGAGAAGAGTTGCAGCAGAAGACAAGAGGATGCGCTATCAATGTAGCTATAAGATGATTTCGGAGCTCCGTTAGACAAAGTTGCGCTTTCAATATTAGTTGTTCTGCTGGTATTGTTGTAGTTCAATTTGTATACAGTAATACAGGTCATTTGAAAGATAAACGCGTTTCAGGGTCTGCATAAAATGCCCCTTCTTCAGTAGCTTAGTGACCTGTTTGTGCTCTATAGTTTTTATAACCCCTCCTTAATTAAATGGGGGGGGGGGGGAGTAAACCAAGGTCCTTTAAAATTCCTGGACTGGAATACCATCGTTATATGTATCATAAGATTGGTCACTGAACGGATTATTGGTCAATAATAATGATTAAATTAATATATGTATAAAATACAGTAGGAAACAATAAATATAAAGTAATAAGAAACAATAGGACATAATAAAAAAATAAAAAATAAAGAATAAACTATGAAAAATAAAAAATGAAAAATGAAAACCACATATTATCATTCATGGATATTAATAATAATATGGGTGATGTTGTCAAGGATATTTCAAGAAGATGATAACTCAAGAAGATGGTAACTCGCACAAGGTCATTTGTGAAGAACAATGGGAGAGATAAAGTGATTTTCATGTGTTGATTAGATTTCATATGGGAGGATCTAGATAATATAGCCTATAGCATTGTAAAGAAGGTAAGTATTTGGTGTGTGTCTATTGTAGAAGGTTCCCTCTATTGATTCCTATGGTGCCTACATAAAAGGTAATAATATTAATTTTAATTTGTTAATCTATTTGGTCCCTTTTTATTTTTCTCTTTATTTCTATTGTCCTTTTTCTTATTATATATTTTCTCTTCACAGGTTTGATGGTGTGTGGGGATGGGGGCCTCCCCGGGAGGGGGGGGTCGGGGTGCTGGTAAAGAACAGCCTGAGCCCGATGCCCCGTCCTAGAAGGGCACCCACCCCAAACGTCACTGATGTTGGAGATTCTATAGGAAGCCAAAGATTTCCATGTCAGCATTTAGACCCCCAGGTAACAATGTGTTGAACTCAAATATTCTTCTTGACTCCAGCCGTAACATGTTTTTTATATGGTGTCCTCCCATCCAGTGTCTCTGTACCCTTTCAAGTGCTGTAAAAGTGAGGGATTTAGGGTCCTGATTGTGCGTATCCTTATAGTGTTTGGACACTGAGTGTAACTCATAACCCTTTTTTTGATGTTATTCATGTGTTCTGAGATCCTCTTTTTAAGTGGTCTCTTTGTCCTTCCGATATATTGTAGATTGCACGGACATTGGTGTAGGTATATTGTGTCGGTCGAATCGCATGTTAAACATTCTGTCTGTAGGATAGTACCAGATTTGCTAGCCTTTGTTTCCCACATGCATCAATGAGCCTTGGGCATCTATGACCCTGTCCTGGTTGTCCTGGTTTATTTTAATTCCACCTTCTCCATCGATATAGAGTTCTATACGTACTTGTTCCTCACTGTTCCAGTTCCATGGCTCCTGGGCTGTCTTCACTGCACTTATGGCCTTTTCCTGTCAACTTCCACACAGACGGGGTCACATGCGCCACTGTAAGAATTGGCCTCAATGGTGACATGTCCCTAAGCGTCATGTGACCCAGCCATTGGCTGCAATGGCGCATGTGACCCCATCCCGCAGAAGTTGACAGGCAGAAGCTGTAAGAGCCCAGAAGCCAGAATAGAGTGTTGGAGAGCTGGTGCTGACAGGGTTTGAGGAACTTAAGAAGAAAAATCCTGGACAACCCCTTTAAGCTGTCCCATTTTTCCCGTTTCCAATACAATACATTTTTAGCCTCAAACATATCCTGACATAGTTATAAAGGTAGATTCCACATGGTACACTGTTTGAGCACATATAAGGTTACTGCATAAATAGCACTTTGCTGATATAATATGTAATCTTGGAAACCACTAATGTTTAAGCCCATCTTATCTTCATCTATCTTTAACATCTATCTCAACAGAGCCCCAAAGAAGTGTATAGATGTTGTATAACTGCTCCATACAGCTCAGGGGTTATACAGCACCATAATACCACCATGTGCATGAGGCCATAGCATCTTCATAAAATAAGCTTACGTGTGAACCAGCTGGTATACAGGCACTTTTTTATGAAGTTCTACAATTTTTTTATGATCCTAATTTCTTAAGGAAAGATCATTGATAGACAGTGAGACGTGTGCTCAGGAAATGCCTGGGACACAAGGGCAAGAACTGTAATCATTAGCAAAAGTTATTATCGTGCATGACTCCTGCATGATAACTCCAGTGACTCACCAATGACTTAGTCGCATTATGAAATACTTTAATCCTTATAAACAGAATAGAAAGGAAGTCTGGCTTCCACAGAACAAACTAGTCAGATAAACTTATGCACTGGAATTTCAAAGGAATCATAAGAAAGCCTCTCTTCAGCCCATATGTGACCCCTATACAAACTTTGTATTTTGTAGATTAGATATAGTAACGTATCATTACTTCCATCCTATGTGTGTTGATATTCATACACCATAGGTTGTTTAATGTTCTCTTTATCATCATAATGGCCATTCACCCAGGGACATGATGGACCTTCCTGTAAAAAAGAAAATGATTCTCTTCATAAGTGCCCTCAACTGAACCGCTGAAACCCTGTAGATATGGGAAGGCAGGGGTGGGACAAGCTGTCCTGGAGAAATTTCAAGGCAAGACCTAGAGCTGTACCTAGACTTTCCTTCACCCTTGGGACTTTTTTAGTACTTTATCTAAATACCCTGTCCAAGACAAAATGGATTGTTGGCTGCTACCCTTCTGGCATGTAGCACACGCAGCATATGCCCTGGAAGCCCCTCACCCAATCTACATTAATGATTTTCTTAAATGTTAGGATCAAAACCCATTATAAAACAATTAGAAATGTTGGTTGTGTGTCATCTGTTTCTTTCACTAGCTCTACAAAACATGAGTGACTTGACCCTGGAGATCTACAGTAGTCACCCATCATCTAAAGCTTTCTTCCTAGTGTTTCTTCTTACCATCATTTTTATATAAATTTTTCACGTGTCAAGCATTTGTTATTCCTCTTCTTTCCACCTTACTCCTACACAAAAATATGATTCATTGTATTTGTTGATGGTGGAACCACCTTACAACCAGGTTTTTGCAGGATGACTACCTGTGTGGCCACACTGCACTATTATTATTAAGTCTAGACACTAGAACTGGTCATATATTACAATATTTCATATAATATTTGTTTTCCCTTACAGGGATAGTCTAAGTCTACATGTGTCTAATCTCTCCCTTTGTACCTTTGGCTCAAAGGTAATAATGACCAAGGAGGGAGAAGAAAATCATCATGGCACCACTCTTCTTATGTGCCACATAGATATGAGTGGAAATGAGTTATGTGAAGTAGAAATGTGTCTCTTTGTTGCAAAGCATCATGACCTAGATATTCAGGACCATGGGAACGTACTTGGACTTCACTCTTTTTAAATTTATACAGATAGGATGTATCTAGGAGCGATACAAAAAATATGGATAACCTACCTAACCACCAGTCTCTCCACATCGTACTTTATGTGTCTCTTCTGAGCATTGTCCATACACACATGGAATGTCAATGTACACAATGTCCATGCTGGTGCAATAAACACCAGGTATCATTACTCACACTCATGAGAATCCATACTGCAATCATGGTTGATCATAAGATCAAATTACTGCATGTCCCTCTACTCTTATGAAATCAGGAGCTAAGGGAGTTTTCCGCTATAACGAGGATACATCTTCATTCCTCTCCAGATTATTCGGCAGTGAGCAAACAGATAAAAAGCAGAGGTTGCTAAAACATAAAAGTAAAAGGAGATATGACGGTAAATGAGGCCAGTTCTGTGCCAACGTGAAAAACACAAAACTGAGAATACATCATAGGTTTCCTCCACTTTTATGGCATACTTGTGCTATAATTTGTGACTTCTTCTCTCCACTTTTCAAAGCTGACGTAAATTATAACTCCAATTTAGACCAGCAAATTGCTGTCATAGATTTGAATTTCACTCACACTGCCAGAAGATGTGCCCCAAATATTACATGGTGTGAGCCTTTTAAATTCAGCTCATTTTACTTCAACGGCCTTAAGGCGAAAACTGGCGTAATAAAAACCATTCTTAGTAAATCTGCTCCATTGTGTTACATTTTAGTACAAATAATGTATTGTAATGGTAACCTCGTAATGTGGCAGAGGAACCTTTTGGGTCTCCTCTGACTCCAGGTCCTAGATCACAATATCTGCATCCCGCTGCTTCCCCCACCCCAATACCATATACCATCACCAAGGATATCTTAAAGAGGACCTGTCACCTCTCCTGACATTTCCCATAACAATTCTGGAGCATCTATTCTTATGAATCCAATAAAGCCATTCCTTTATTATTTCTGTTAGAAATTATGACTGAATTACTAGCAGTTTGCAATGAAGGTCCAGGTGGGTGTTACCAGTTGGGGGAGGGGGGGAGTTATCCCTGCACAGTCTGACTCCTTGCATGGACACCCCCACCCCCAACTGGTCACACCCATGTTTACCTTTATTGCAGACTGCTAGCAATTCATTCATAACTTCTAGTAGGAATCATAAAGGAATGGCACATCATAGAGTTAAACATATAGATGCTTTACAATTGTTATTACGTGGGGAATGGAAGTGGTTACTCAGACATGTTATGAGAGGAGACAGGTTCTTCTTTAAGACTATGGGGAGCTTTATCATCACTTTTCTGGTGAATAAAGTCGCAAACCCAGTACTTTTTATATACCACTGCAGCTAAATTTATGGGGTGTGGTGAAGGGAGGGAAGGGATGCGACCAGTGGGCCCTCAACATTCTTCTTCTATGCCAGCTTTCTGGCGTAAATGAAGACTGAAATCTACAGCAGTCATAAATTAGATGCATCCTCTGGCAGTGCAGGGGATATCAAGACCAGTGCAGAACGCAAGGATTTTGATAAATCTCCCCCTATGAGCTTACCTGCTAGCACTTTACCTTGCTATAATCTACATGTCACCAGCCTGGTTCTTTATTCTGCCTAGGTTTAGCTACGGTCAATCATCATGAGACAAGGCAGATTCACTACACCCAAGAATACACAAGTATGAGGATTTGTGTTTCAGTTCCTCGCAACGTTCAGCATTGAATGAGAATGTTCTTGCTTATCTCCAGAGGATGAAAAACTATGCGGATCTAATGCTTTTTGTAAAGGAGAAGTTTGCTAAAAATATATTCTCTGACTACTACAGAGGAAATGCATAGCTGGCTGAATCTTGCCTGTGCAAGATCAGCTGTTTGTCAGGGTCTTGGGATAGGCGGCATGTCATCAATAAAATCTAATGGGTTACTTACTAATATAAGAAATAGAGCTTAGTGAGTAGTGAGTGAGGGGCTCTAAAGTAATTTGGATATTGAATATGCTCATTATTTAACTGCTTTGTAAAATGGACTTTCCAGGACTTTAAGATTGGTGACCTGGTCACTAGAATGTGGGCTGACATGCAGTAACCCGGCACAGCCACTACACAGTGTACGGCGCAGTGAACTTTGGGGGTGTCAGACCCCACCGATTTGATATTAATGACCTATCCTAAGCATAGACAATCGTAGTCCAGGAAAACCCCTTTAGAGAGTCTACAAAGGTGAAGCTTAACTTTAAAGCCTTTATACAGATCAGCTTATGAATATCACACATGACTTTCCCTGTACTTTCCGTGAATGGATTTCGTTATAGGAAGACGTGGGCAATTAAAGAAACAGATCCAAAACGACTGAGCTGAATTGACGCGTTTACCTCCAGGGTGTCAGCATGCACCCACATGCAGAAGAAACAAAGTATTTTGCGGTTCTTCTAAACAGTCATCCTGGCCATAGATTTTCCCTATTTGGTTGCACTTCAGTATTCTAAAAAAACAAAAAACAAAAACATAACAAATTAGAATATATACTATGTTGTGGTAGCCAAAGAAACCACCTTTATAATAATGTTTCTGATACTTCACAGTCATTTTTAGTTCTGGATAGGTCAGAACATGGCTTCTCAAGCTTGATTACTGGGGTCTCACCAAAACATAATAGCACCTGGGAATCAAATCATAAATCAAGACAACGAGGTAGGTGTAAATGCTGCACATCTGCAGCCACGGAATTGCATGTATGCTGGGGAGTTTACCTGCAGCTTTCAACTTTTGCAATACAAAGACTGAAAGCTGCGGACGACCTGCTGCAATCCCGCAGTGAAAACCAGGCCAGATTTTCCACTGCAGAAAATACACTGCAGATGTGGCATGTCTGGACATTCACTAAAGGGATGTTCACGTAACGGTTTTCCCATTTCAATGGGAGGAAACACTAAGGATTGTAGAGTGGTGGTCACATGCCCGTTTTTGACGTGGCCACAACTCTGCGATCCTCAGCGTTGCCTACCATTGAGATGTATGGGTGGTAGAAAGGACGTGGTCTGTGGTGGATTTTCAGTGAAATTCGTTGCATGGACGTCCCCTTAGAGCTTTGTACATTACTTAAATATACTGATGTTTTTCTATGAGGTATAGAGGCCTCAAGGCACCAGGGTGCGGGTACAGATGCTACTTCTACATTCCCTAGAGCTGCACCCCTGCAACTGCAAATGAAGGGCCTGTTCAGAAGAAGCCATCAGATAACTTTTGTCACCGTTGATGCCAGCCACAGTGTGAGAAGCAGTGGTTCAGAGAGAACAGTATCTAGCCCTCACTTTACAAGGTTCTTCACCATTCTCTCCTACATCCACATACAAAGAGGTCCATTTCTAGTATTACTCAGCCTGGTAGGTCCTGCTTCCTTTCTGACCATCAGCACATGTTTTTCTGCTCCGTTGTGTAACATTTCTAAACCAAACCTTCACACCTGGTAGCCAGCTGCCTGGAACAAGCACAGAAGGAACTTTAATTTCACAAAACCACGTTTATAAGGCCCCATCAGGTAATAATATCTTCAAGCTGTAGTTACTTCTTTGAAATCCTGTTTACTTCCACTCCAATTTCATGTTTATCTATTTATTTTTCCAATGCTTAAATAGCACCAGCATATTCTTCAGCGATGTACAGAGATTGTCACCATTTACATCAGTCCCTGACAAGGCACACAATCTAATTTCCCTTTCTTAGCCAGTTTCATAGGAAGCCAACCCAAATTCCATGCAGATGTTGCTTTTGGTTAGATTCAAACTCAGGACTTCAATCACCATAAGACAAAAGTGCTAGTGCAGTGACCTGGAGCGGTGGTGAGGATGGGAGGAGTGGTAGTGGTTAAGATGGTGGTAGTAGTACTCACAGTTCACGGTGACTAGTTGTACACTTGCGCTTCCTAGGCCATGTAGTGACTGAACGGTGTACAATATCTTCTCTCGGGGCACACCTGCAATACCCTAGAGTGGGCACTACCATTCCTACACCTAGCTACTGTCTCTAATGGCTAGCAAATAATGTCATCTGTGTATTTAATTCCAGGTTGTCTGATTCTGTGCCTTAATAATATTGCTATGTAACTGTTATGTATTGTATTTCATGCACTGTGCCTGGTTGTCCAGCAGGTGGCAGTGTATCTGAGAGAGATCTTTACATAGAATGGACCTTACCATTCCATTTTCTCCCCCCCTTCCCCCTTCCCTTTTGGGCAGGAGTGAGATAGTCATGCTTCCTACCAAGGGATGGGTTTGCAGAAAGCTAGGGTAGTAGTAGGCCATGAGATCTTTCTTTTCATTTTGCCATCTTTCCAAATTGACTACAGGCGTGCAAAACTCTCACAATCTGTACTGCAGTTCCCATGTGTGTGTGTGTGTGTGTGTGTGTGTGTGGGGGTGCACATCCTGAAAAGCACGGCCAATCCATGATATAAGCATGGTGGGATGTAAGCATGGTTTGGCACTTGTCCTCAGAATAGAGGAATGGAGAATTCTGATGGAAAACCTCACATGCAGCTCTGCTCAGCTTAGGCCAGACTTATTGGATGATGCAAACAAAACTGCACCACTCCTCTCTCAGAGGGGGAACATCAAGATGTCTCTGTGTTGTGCCATTCCTTTATTATTTCTACTAAAAGTTATGAATGAATTGCTAGCAGTCTGCAGTAAGGGTACAGAGGGGATGTAACAAGTTGGGGGAAGGATGTGCCTGTACAGACTCATTCTATCCAATCAGTGCTGCCATTTTAAAACTGTGTCGGTACACACCTCCAAATGGTTACCACCCCTTTGTACCCTTACTGCAGACTGCTAGTAATTCATTCATAACTTCTAGTAGAAATAAGAAAGGAATTACACAACATGCAGACATAAGAATAGATGCTCCAAAATTGTTATTACACAGGGAATGCATGAAGTTATAAAAACAGGCATGTCATGAGCGGTGAAAGGTCCTCTTTAAATATTTTAGCACCAAATTAACTCTTAGAAGTTATCTAGGTCACTGCACTAACTACTAAACCAAAGTGCCACCTGTGTTATAGTCTGGGGATCAGTAACCTTTAGCATTCCAGCTGTGGTAAAACTATCATGCTGGAAGTTGTAGTTTTACAACAACTAGCGTGACGGAGGTTGCTGACTCTTGTTATCCATTGTCCATTAGGCATGTTAATCTACACTTCAGGTGTTAACTCCACCCAAATCAGAACTTTTGCTTTAGACCTGGGGCATGGGATCTAGGAGGAAGGGAGGGTAAGTAAGTTATGCAACCAAATCTCAGATATTATCTGTCCATTATACTTAGGCTTTGTTCACATCACTGCATTTTTTTCCATTCTTCTCAGTGCAGAACATTTTCTCCTATCAAAAATAACGGATGTCTGACGGAACTGACACAAACAGATGTAAAATGAGCATAACGGATGCTCAAAATAAAGGATCTTTTTTTCTGTTCTGAAGGAGCAGAAGAATGGAAAACAAAATGGTGATGTGAATGAAACCTCATTCTCCCTTTATGATCCACTCCTGGTTTAGGCCTCAAAAACGGCATTGAAAAACCTGGACTTGGGAAGCCGGCCTGCTGGGACATTGTCAACAGGGCAGGTTCCCTATAAATTAGGGTACCTGAGTTGGGTAAAAGTGCTTTGTCCGCCAAAGCCATATTTACCATTCTGGGACAAAGTCACAGTTGACTTGCTATGATCACAAGGAATTTGGCCATATTGGCTTTCTTTTCTAGTTGTCCATTTAAAGAAGAACTCCCGCAAAAAAATGTATTCCATGTCCTGCTAGAAATGTACATTATGTAATCTGTAGTGAATGTCATTTTCTTACCAGTGGCTGCATTTTTGTGTTATATCTCCCTGATGTTTCTCATCTGTGTCATGTGACCAGGAATCAGACCCACCAACTCACACAGTAACTTATGTGTGGACAGGAAGTCTAATTCTCTATGCATTCCTATGGGAGCCTCACTTTCAGTCTCATAGGAATGAATAGAGCAGTAACTGGCTTCCTGTCCTGGGTCAGTTGGAGGTCAGGGAGTTGGTCACATGACCCAGCTACCATTAGAAGAGAGGGGATAACTCAGAATTACAGTCACTGATGAGAAGATTGCATTCACTACAGATTATATCATGCACCTTTCTAACAGGTCAGAGAATAATTTTTTTGCGGGAGTTCTTCTTTAAGGTCATATGAGTTATTGTAATGCTGTGATTTCACCGAAACTCAGGGTTGACCAAATATAATCCAGGAGCCCTATACTTATGTCTTATCAAAATAGAACTTGCAGGCACCATTGTAACTTCTAAATGTACACAGTGGGGGTGTGGGTGGTTGGGGGGTTGAAGTGAACCCCATGCCAGCTCCTTAGAAACAAGGTTCTTCTAGTTTATTAGAAATCAGGGCAGTAATGAAGTATGTCACATGTATTATCCCGCTTAGTTCGGAGTGAAATCACAGACTGGAGGAACATCTGTGGTAAGCTATTTCCCAGTCCTTCAGAAGTGCACCCATCGTTATCAGGACATCATACACATCTAATACATGGATGAATGGTCTCTTTAACTAAGCAAGTAATGAACGTGCTACATTTTAAAGGGATACAGTAGTACAATAAAATAGCCTCGTACTTCAGTATTTTTCCTGTTTATATAACTAATGTATTATCTGAGCTACAGTGAACACGTCTCCAGCCACTGAGTGCTAAGTTAACATGACATATGTCAAAAATGTTTTTAAGATAGTTCTTATAAAGAACTCAGATTTAATCTGCCCCAAACACCCACCAGCTAATTACCCTTTCGGAACGAATTACACAGTCATGGTCTAACAAGCAAATCTTCCCAGGAGCGCTGGGCGTAGCTGAGGTCCAACACCTGGCTCCATCATTGTAATGTTCCAATCATGAATGTGAAAACACCTGCTCAGCATTTTGGGGTCACTAATCATATACATCTAGAGCAGACACTTTTCATATGTTTAGGATGGGGAGTTTAATAAAAGTGCTGCTTGCCGTATGTGCCCTAGAAAAAGCTTGGTGAATCCAGATTTCCCTGGCTACCACACCACCCAGGGTTACCAAGTACGTTAGTGTCCTACCCTTTAAACCTTTCACTGCCAAGGACATATGTAATATGTCATAGATTTAAATGCTTGCCGCCAGGGGCGTAGCAAAAGGCTTATGGGCCCTGGTGCAAATCCAGCTTAGGCCCCCCTTCCCTCAGTGCTTTGTGGCCAGGGAAGCACATAGCCTTCCTGCTTCCTGAGGCAAAAATTGAAACGGCACTTCCCCACCCCACATGCCAAATTTAATTTGAAGATTCTGGGTCCCAGTGCAAAATCAATGACAGAGCCGGCGTCTTCTTATACGGTACAGTAGAGACTGCTACCTCTGCACCCCCTATAGCTACGCCCCTGCTTGCCGCAACTAGACTATAAGGGCCAGAGCATAGATCTTATACAAGGGTCACTATTCTAGGTACAGTGTCTTGGGGCAGCATTCATTTGAAGGGGCCCTGCATTAAAAAGGTCTTGGATCTGCCTGTTAGGAAGGGGTGGGGTGTTGCAAGTGACAAAGGAAAAAAAATCACAGCTGGTTATTGACATCTCTCTCCCTATAGAGATTCCAATCACTCCAAGGGTATACAAGAACTTTCTTCATGTTATCACCTCCACCCCTCCTCACCATCCAGATATGTGGTAACTCATTGTTACTGCTATAGGAATGAGAAGATAACCAGTTGCATAGCTAATAGTACCCTGCTACTAATCAACAAAAGTCCCAAACTAGGACTCAAGCCCTGGATATTTTGACCTGGTGAAGCCTCTGTCCATTACACTTCTGGCCATGCTTGCACATTATAGGAGAAAGCTCATACTGTGCAAGCACGACCACCGCTGCTGGATTGCGGGATGGTCGTAACCGATGGATAGGGGCACTGTATAATGCAATGAAAAAAATTAATCAAGACAGCAAAGGAAGCAATATGGACAATTACAATACATTAGTAAGTGCCTTGTATTAACTTTGTCTACATAATAAGTGCCATTTGCTGAAGTGAGACAACTTCTTTAATTCAATGCTAATTCAATGCATTCAGTGCTGTTGTGGATTATGGCCCCATGCTCAGACCCTTTCCATATTCATAACTAGTGACACAGGCCATCTATCTCCCATTTATTTTAACCCTAGAAAACTTTTTTGTGTAGAAATTTGGATGGGCCTTGGGATGCAAACATCTAACGCAAGGCTGATCCCGGAAGGTAAATTTTCTAATACTGGCAAGCCAAACAGAACACCAATCAGTCATTAAATGCCGTATACCCGAGCACATTGCACATTTATATAAGGAACTACAGCCAGGTTACATACACATAATATACTAGACAATGTGACCATTACAGGTGCCTGTGCCTTAGTATAATGTCAGAAATCTTTTTAGTAGAAAGTCAGTGATCCTCTTATCAAGCACTTTAAGCAAACTGTAATTGTAAAATCAATTGAGACAAATACATTTTAGTGTAAGGTGAGACCTTCCATTTGAGATCTGCTTGCAATTACAAGATATAGGTATAAAAAGCTGGAGGTCAAGAACTGATTAAAAGTGATATCAATATTTGGTCTATATACTAGATTGCTGTTCCAAGCTGATGAGGTGACTTAAATCTACATATGTAGATAGATACAGTGTTGGCCTGGGGTTCCTTGGGCCCACCAGAGGAAATTATTCTTAGGGCCCAACCCCTATATCATCATAAATGTCTAATAGGTTTTAAAGGGGTTTTCAGAGATTATGATATTGATGGTCTAATCTCAGGAAAGACTACGTTCACATCTCTGGTGAACATGTCCAATTCACCAGATATGGGATTGCTGGATTCTACAGTTCACCAACAGATCCCCCTTGACTATAACGAATACAGCTGCATACAGTGTTTTTTGTCTGGCCGAAAGCCGGCATTTATGCTGGAACAGTGTCCCAGATCATACTTGCCGGAGATGTGATCACAACCATAAGTCATCATTATCAGATCAGCAGAGGTCCAACTGTCAGCAACCCCGCTGATCTTCTGTTTGAAGAGGCTTCAGCGCTCCAAGAGAATGGGGCTGAGTTGCAGTTGTAAGCAAGGCTGTAATCCAATGGATAGTACTGTGCTTAATAAACTGCGAGGAAGCTGTGGCAGTTACCAGAGCGCCGTGGCCTCCTCAAACAGCTGATCTTTGGGGGTTTGGGGTGTTGGACCTCCGCCAATCTAATGTTGATGACCTATCTTGAGGATTGGTCATCAATATAAAAATCTCAAACAACCTCTTTAAATCAAAGAAATAGACCCTAGTGGCAAAGGCAGCTCCAAATGGGTCCTTTGGGGCCCACTATTGCATTAGAGCCTGGGATAGATAGATAGATAGATAGATAGATAGATAGATAGATAGGATAATATATACAGGGTGAGTCAAAAGTCTCAGGACACCCTTTTAATTCAGAAACGAAAGGGAAAATGAAATATCTGAATACCCCAAGAGGTAATGGGTGAGGTGGCCTATCTTTTAGGCTATGTCTGGAACATTTCTGCCATTTTGCAAGCCAGGGCAAAGTTTTCCAATAGGAAGGGGGCCATGTCAATGGCCAAAATTTTCTCAGAAATCGATTGCCGCAATCAGATTTGCAATATTTCTTGTGATTCAAAGGTTATCAACCCAGAAAGTTCAAAACTTCAAAGTTCTGTGTTCAGCACCAGGGAGAACACATTGAACATGTCAAATAGCTGTGCGTGGCAGGGAACGTTCCAGGTTTTTGTAGCAACTTTCTCTGTTGATAACCTTTAAACCATAAGAGATATTGCAAATCTGATGATGGCAATCGATTTCTGAGAAAATCCTAGTCTTCTAGATGCTACATGACACCCTTCCCATTGGAAAAATTTGCACTTGATCCAATATGGCAGCTTTCAAGATGGAGACGATGTCCTGGACATAGCCTAAAAGATAGTCCCCCTCACCCATTATTTTCTGAAGTATTCAGATATTTCATTTTCCCTTTTGTTTCTGAAATAAAAGGGTGTCCTGAGACTTTTGACTCTTTGACTCACCCTGTAGATACATAATTAGATAGATGATAGAGAAAGATACATAGATGACCGGTAGATAGATAGATAGATAATTATATGAATACGTTATTCATTAAATACTCTCCCCAGCCTCTAGGAAGGACTCATTTCAAATGGAATTATTATATAGTCTAGTGGGAGCTGTATACATCTCTGTGCAGTAAGCTTCACTTCCTGGGGCCCATTCTGGTGATAGATGTGGGAACTAAAGGTGGGAATGGGCTCTTGAAAGTGAAGGAGAGTGCTCTGCGGATGCGCAGCCTTCTCTCCATTCATTTCTATGGGAGTTCAGAAAACAGCTGAACGAGTGCTCTGTTCACTTCCATGGGACTAGCGGATATAGCCAAGCCAGTGCTCGACTATTTTTGGGAGTATCAGAGAAAATGAATGGATGGTGGCTGCGCATGCGTGGCTGCTCCTTTATCACTTGAACGGTCCCATTCTGGAGATAGATGCTTCTGGGGCCTGCACCTATCTGTCATTGGTGGCATATCCTAGCAATATGTCACAAACATCTCAGATGAGATAACCTCCCTTTAATTGAAGAGAGGAAGAAATTATGCAACTCAGCTCTGAACCCTATAAAGAACTTTGGACCTATTTGCACTATATACAGGGTGGGTCATTTATATGGATACACCTAAATAAAATGGGAATGGTTGGTGATATTATCTTCCTGTTTGTGGCACATTAGTATATGGGAGGGGGGAAACTTTTCAAGATGGGTGGTGACCATGGCGGCCATTTTGAAGTCGGCCATTTTGGATCCAACTTTAGTTTTTTCAATGGGAAGAGGGTCATGTAACAAATCAAACTTATTGAGAATTTCACAAGAAAAACAATGGGGTGCTTGGTTTTAACGTAACTTCATTCTTTCATGAGTTATTTACAAGTTTCTGACAACTTATAAAATGTGTTCAAAGTGCTGCCCATTGTGTTGGATTGTCAATGCAACCCTCTTCTCCCACTCTTCACACACTGATAGCAGCAGAAGAAATGCTAGTACAGGCTTCCAGTATCCGTAGTTTCAGGAGCTGCACATCGCGTATCTTCACAGCATAGACAATTGCCTTCAGATGACCCCAAAGATAAAAGTCTAAGGGGGTCAGATCGGGAGACCTTGGGGGGCATTCAACTGGCCCACGACGACCAATCCACTTTCCAGGAAACTGTTCATCTAGGAATGCTCGGACCTGACACCCATAATGTGGTGGTACACCATCTTACTGGAAAAACTCAGGGAACGTGCCAGCTTCAGTGCATAAAGAGGGAAACACATCATCATGTAGCAATTTCACATATCCAGTGGCCTTGAGGTTTCCATTGATGAAGAATGGCCCCACTATCTTTGTACCCCATATACCACACCATACCATCAATTTTTGTGCTCCAACAGTATTGGAGGGATCTATTCAATGTGGGTAAAGGTCCTTTTACACGGGCCGATTATCGGCCGAAAAATCGTTCCTAGGAACGCTAGTGCCGATAATCGGCCTGTGTAAAAGTGGCCCTAATCAGCCGACGAACGAGCAAAACGCTCGTTCGTCGGCTGATTGGATCTTTTGGTTTCTACAAAAGATCCAATCTGTCGGGCGCACATCGGCCTGTGTAAACAGGCGATGTGCGCCTGACAGTATGGAGCTTCCCAGCCGCATGAGTGATACAGCGATCACTCGTGCGGCCCGGCGCTCGATTCATCGGGCCGTGTAAAGGCTCCCTGCCCGAGCGCCGATATCGCTGATCGGCGCTCGGGCAGGGAGACACATCGGCCCGTCTAAAAGGGCCTTTAGTGTCAGACCAATAGCGGTGGTTTTGTTTGTTAACTTCACTATTCACATAAAAGTTTGCCTCATCACTGATTCTGTGTAAACTGAGGGTCCTGTTCCAATTTTTGTTTTGCCCATTCTGCAAATTCAGTGCACCGATCTGGGTCATCCTCGTTGAGATGCTGCAGCAGCTGGAGTTTGCAAGGGTGCTATTTGTAAATAGCTAATATTCGCCGAAGGGATGTTCGACTGATGCCACTCTCCAGTGACATGCGGCGAGTGCTATGCTGTGGGCTCTTCCTCATGAGACGAAGCAAGCTAGGACAGCCACTGATGTTTCTTCATTAGTGACAGTTTTCATGTGTCCACATTTTGGCAAATCCAACACTGAACCAGTTTCACGAAACTTGGCAAGCAGTTAGCTAACTGTAGCATGGGAGATGGGTGGTCTGGTAGGGTGTCTTGCATTGAAATCTGCTGCAATGACCCGGGTACTGCGTTCAACAGACATCAACACAATTTCTATCCGCTCCTCACGTGTTAACCTCTGCGACATGTCAATGGCTGTAAACAAAGAGAAGCTTGTAAATAACTCATGAAAGAATAAAGTAACGTTAAAACCAAGCACACCATTGTTTTTCTTGTGAAATTCTCAATAAGTTTGATGTGTCACATGACCCTCTTCCCATTGAATAAACTAAAGTTGGATCCAAAATGGCCGACTTCAAAATGGCCGCCATCTTGAAAAGTTTTCCCCTCCCATATACTAATGTGCCACAAACAGGAAGTTAATATCACCAACCATTCCTATTTTATTTAGGTGTATCCATATAAATGGCCCACCCTGTAGAATGACATTATAGCCTTAGAGTAATGCTTTTTTGCTGGGCATTGCATAACACCTGTAGAAATGTCTCATAAACAGGTTTATCCCACTTTGTCAGTGCTTTCAGTATAATTACTTGCGTTCCTCTATAATTTGTATTTTGGAATTGACTTGAGAGCTCCAGAACGTAGCCAGAAAGCCTTAGAGAAGGTCACTTTGTCTAATGATACTACAAAGACCTCTTCCTGATCCAGCCCACTCTACCGGCTTTTTGATGGCCTAAGGATAGACCATCAATATTATATTCCCGGAAAACCCTTTAAGAAAAATAATCAAGAAATTCGATTTTTATTGGAAAGTGTTATAAGCATGCTTCGTCTCATGTGCACTAGTCATTGTACAGGGAGGGGAAGCTGAGCCGTGTCCATTGCCTACTGTGTTTCTGGGTTACCTGCCTCCATCTTTTTTACTGTAAACCTTTCTTCTAATGATACAGAGACTGTTGCTAGCCTACCAAAAGTGTACACAGCAAAAGCTGAAAAGTCATGTGTATAAATCATCAAGTATTAGGTCATTGTGAGTGATCAGTGGCCATGGGAAAACTGGAATAGTTGTAGATTTTCTTTCACATAGACAGGGATACAAAGAATTAAACAAAGCACCAGTTTTTACATAGGTTTTTGCTGTAAAAGAAATGCTTGCTAATATTGCTACATTTGTCTGTAGGGAAATCATGCTGAGACATAAATGTATAGCAAGGTTAACCATGGAAATGTAGCCCTAGTTGAAGCTAAAGTCCATCGTTCTTATACTGAAAAGGTTGCTAAAAGGAAATCCAGGATCTCTTTATACATTTTTAAGTACCTCTCTATAGATTACAATGCTAGAGATTAAATAAAAATAAAGTTAGAGACGCATGTCATTCAACAAAAGGGAAATTTAAAGGGACTGTCCACTTTGGACAACCTATCTGCAATAGCTTCTTTAGCAACTAGTTAAGAGGTTTTCCAGGTCAGAAGAGGTTAATAAAGAATCCACCAGCCTCTTGTGTTCCAACACTGCTCCAGTCCCTGCTGGACTGGTACGGACCAACAAGATGGAAACTCCAAGAAAGGCCTGCTTAACCAATCACAGTCTGAGGCACGTCACTACAATGGGCAGTTATAGGCTGAGCCTTTCCTGGCATTTCCAGCATGTCAGAAGAGTGGTGAGGACCAAAGCAGTGTCGGAATGGCAGTGGCGGGGTATCGTAGTAATGATTATTTTTTATTTTTAACCCTTCTAATCTGTATTCCTATAAAAAAAATTCTTTAATTTGTGTACCCCCTCATCAGCTGTTACCATCCACTGAATAAATTTGCATTTCCCTGCAGGGAAGTTGACGGATTACATGGCACACACTAAAAATGTTTAGTTTTTTCTTTAGAATGAATTATGCCATTTCCCAGCATTTGGACTGTATGCATTAGAACCTGTGTATATCTATATCCCCTAGTATTTAGTAACTACGCAATACCTACTGTACATCCCTATTAAAATAGGAGAAAACCAGCAATTCATCATTGTTTTTGATATACACATGTCTCTGCATCTTAAACTGAGACCTCTGCCCCAAAAAACCATGTCGGCAAATACTATAAGTGTACTGTCACATAGTCAGGCTTCTGAATGCAGTTTTGGAAACCAAAGCCAAGATTGGGTTAAAAAAAAGAGGAGAGGTTGTATCTGTCATTTATACTTTCTCGGGTTTTATGATCCACTCCTAATTTTGGCTCCCAAAACTACATGCAGAAACCTGACTGTGTGACCGTACCCAAAAAGGGCCACTCAAAATCTGGGTTGGCTAAAAGTGAACGTAGAAGAGGTGCAGTTTATTGGCTGGTATCTCCCTGACCCATAATACAGGACAATCTGTTTCTCAGATGTCTCTTTGTCTGCACTACAGTTTTGGTGTCATCTGAGGCTACTATACTTCCAGTAAGTGATGGAAGCACTTCTGAAATGTGCTTGCAACTACAAGATCAACTAAGTGATGTAGGGAATGAAAACAAGCTCGAGTACTTGACATTCATTTTACTTCCCAGAACAGTTGAAATGAAAGTGATATCATTTGTTGGCTCATAACATGGGTTGTAGTTTTTTAGATGGCTTCTCCATTTATGTATTTACTGTACCACCAAATCAATGTCTCACAGAGGGGAAAGTAAGGCAATAAATTGGATGTAGGATTTTATAACTACCTAAATCTAAAAAATGAATGATATGCCTAATACTTAGTGACATACCTTATGCTAATGTAATGATGCTATCATGTAAGATCAGCTGCAAGCCACAGAAAAACCTCCATGGAAACCAGTGTCCCTCCATATTGGTCCTCCAGAGCTTCTTCACAAATTATGCAACGCAGGAGATTTCAGAGACAGACGTAAAACACACGTCTTTGATAAATCTGCCCCAATGAGTTTCTCACCTGCACTGGTGGACCTGTTCTGTCTGTGTTTTGACTGGCCAAACTATAATGTTACATTTCATTGCACACTATCACCAGACAGAGGATGTCAGGGGATAGAAGGATTGGGCGAGTTGAATTTCTATGCCCAGTTCTTTTGTTCTCCCAGATGATAAGCCACCAGAGGAATCGTAGGAAAAACATCTTTTTTCCTTAGGCTTCATGCACATAGCTGTGTCCATCTTTCG